>PUQB01000226.1:165000-376572 GCA_003024785.1 Selaginella tamariscina | reverse complement strand
TCTTTCTCTCTCACACACATGTATTTATATATATGTATGTATATGTATATTATAATTTCTATATATCTTTCTCTCACACATAAATTCAAGAGGCAGGGAAGCGGTGGCGGATTAATCCTGCCACCCTTCCCTACCTCTTAGAAATGGTGGGCGAGATTAATCCGCCACCCTGTATTGAAGAAGAACACAATGATATTATTTGGGAGATTAAGAGGGTAGCTCGGTCCTAAGTTCTTTACTGATCATGTTCAATTTGCCTAGGAATCTTCGGAGGGTGGAAGAATGTGTTAAGAACACTAGAACAGTTGCAGTTGGGCTCACGCATCTTGATTCTGACCATAAAAGAAAGTCTTATGGCGTTCTATCAGCTGCACCAGTGACATCCCATGCTGCGATAAGCCACAAGGAAATGATGCTAAATGACAGGATTTACGAGTGTAGCACGTTAACCCTAACTTCAACTATAGGCCACTCAACCAGGAACGTGTAGTTGATCTCATGGAGAAGATGAAGGACGACAATTCGACAAGATCGGCTTTTTTAGCTATGCCGAATCTCATAACTGAGCAGTACCATAAGTTATCTAGAGCGGGATGCTGCAGACACCAACCACTACAATAGCAAAATATAGAGAAGTTCAAACACAAGCGATCCATGTGATAACTCTTGGGCAGCTACAAAGAGCTACTGCAAGGAGAAAACAAAGTGTGGAATACCGGTAAGAAAAATTCTTAGCAGGATTTATCTTGCCAGTATATTAATTTTTTAATTATTCCATTTGTAGAGAGCTGAAGAAATTGCAGCAGTTGATTTTGCCTAGGTGGGCATGAAGAAAACATCTTTCATATGATGCTGATTTCTTGCCCCAAGGACAAGGTCTTTGCAAATGGGTGGGAATCATGGCATCGTTCGCAAAAGGAATACTAAAGAAAAAGCAAACAAGTGAAGCCTTCGGAGAAGTCTGCAAAAAAACCTAGTAAGACGCCCAAGGCTAAGTCTGTCCAACCTACGAAGGATGTAGACAACGACTTCAAGCTCACATGGTTGAAGCTTCTGAACAGAACTACAGTGGAGGAGATGGATGTGTTAGCTAATTTGGTGGCTATGGCAAACTACAGTTTAACAACAGCAGCCCACCTCTCCTTTTCATCTCAAGGCAATGGAGCTAAAAACGATCAGACACTTTAAGGAGTGGTTAGAAATACACTGCCATAAACTGGGTTGGACCTCGACTCTAGCATATGAGAAGGTCAACAAATATTTGTAGGTGACAAACGATGATATGTTTGTCCAATGGGTAAACCAATTGGAAAATTGGGCAAGAATCTATTGCATGTCAACGCGAGAAAGAAGAACATCACCATAACGCCTTCTCTTATGGCAGTCCTTTAACATGGAGAACCGAGTTGAACTTGATAAAGAAGGACACTACAATCATGACAAGCCTTACAGAGACTTTATGGAGTAACATCACTACCTGCAGAAAACTGTTTTAACTGTTCTAAAAAATCCTTCTTTAGAAAAGGCGCTAGAAGATTTGGTGAAGAAGCTTAGCTGTGCAAGCATGTACAGAGAAGGTATTTATTATTGAATTCTTGCACACTTACCTGATATCAGAAAGTAACAGCGAAGATGAATTATTAATGAGTTATTAAAGTAATAAATAGTTGTGAATGAGTGTAACATAAGACATTTTTGTATATTTCATGTATATTTGTACATAAAATAAATTCTCAAGGACTAATGAAGCTTTTAGTTCAAACATGGGTCACACATTAACAAAGTAAATAATATATATTGGTAATTATAAGGCTAGCTAACAATTATTTTACAGATGTAATAAGGTGACTGGTTACTTAGATCTATATAAGCATGTGGTCGAATAGAAGCAAGTAGTGATGTGGAAGTGCAAACCACACACTTTGTTGAACAAAAAAACCAAAAACCTAAATCATACTTTGATTGTTGCAAGGATCTTAAAAACTAATGATCGTCCTCATTACTCCAGATGTGTCATATAATCAACCTATTTGGATGGGGTCAATTATCGACATATTTGAAGTCATAACAAAAAACGTAAAGTTATGATTAATTAACTGCAGAGAATGTATGTTTTATGAAGCTTAAAGCAATTAAAAATTATAAATATTGTATATTTAATATTTATAATTATTATAAACTCTTTAATAATAGTACCAATTGTTTACTTAACTATATAAATTTATAAAAAGATATTGGAAGATTGATATATTATTATAGGATTTTGTTTTATATATATTATTACTAGTACAAATTTTTAATTAATAATGTTATATTTAAATATAATTTAATAACAACATTAATATTTATAATGTATCTCTTATGCTTTCCTTAATTTTTATATTAGGCCCATACAATCTTAAATTATATATTATATATTTATACCTTCTACTTTTATAATGTTATTAATTTTTATTCAATGAATGCTATATTTATTAAAGTGTCGATTACAAAATAGAATATTCTAAAAAATATTTTATTTTCAAACTTATATTCTAAAGAATATTCCTTTAATATTAAAATATTAATTAAATAGCTAAAATTATTAATTATTAAGAAATGAGACTATAACTATGCCCATTTTAGTTACAACTTGCATATATAATTTATCGTTTTTTTTTTTGGCACTACTACGATTGGTAATAACCATTGTGCTTGCTCAATTAGATATATGAACCTGGCCTATAAAAACTTATCCACTTCTTTTTTTACTTTCACTAGAAAAGTTGGATTTATTTGATACACTTTATTGTTTCTTGGGTATTGCAACACATCTGCATTTTGTCATAATTGTTGATTACCTTCAATTAGTCTAGTTCTGAACCCACTGCAATTCATACTTTGTGTGGTCCATGTTTACTTATTTTAATTTTTATTTCTTTGTTTTTTTATTCATAATCTTCAAACATTGTTTGGTTCTTGATAATTGCTTGCTCTTTGCTAATTGTTGTTTCATTTGTTCGATTGAATTGAATTTGTTAGTTAATTCAAATACTTTCATGTGTTGTTGTTATTGTGCATAAGGGCTGCTCTTGTCCCATTCCAAAGATGCCCTTCAGCTTTCCTAGTATTGAAGGGTTGACAGCTTAGGAATAGAGGTGTTTGTCAGATTCTCCAACATCTGAGAAATGGTCCCCTTTTTGACATGTGTCCATCTGCTGTCTTTACGAAAATAAAAATAAAGCTGGTTTTGAGATGCAGATCTCACAATCCTGCATTTGCACGCACAGACACACAGAGCGTATACTGTACATGTTTCTAGTTGATATAATTTTGATTAATGAGGTTTTGTAAAAAATATATTTTTATTTTTTAGTTTCCAAGTAGCGTGATAATATAGAATATTTAAACAAGAGATGAGAATATTATATCATTACATACATACTGAAGATACTGAGTTATACATAAACAACCATCTGAGTCTGATATGCGTGTGTGACTTTTAATGACTTGTAGCGTGTAATGTCTCTCACTAAACCAGTTAGTCCAAGCTAATTCTGTTATTTAAGAGAGTAAATATGCATCTTTGGATCTCCTTGGGATTCATGATATGCAACATATTCAGGATATAATTTTTAAGATAAGTTTATATAACCAAGAGGTTTAACACTCAGAATCGCGTTTCTTTCCCGGTTTTGGGGAATGCGGTTCAAGGGAGAGTTCTGCAGAGTCGTCTAGTACTGGTTCAAGGGGAGAGTTCTGACGATTCTGAGTCAAGTTCAGCGGCGAGGAGCTATATGTGGACGTGCGTGAGTTGTTTACTTTGAGCCTGCCTTTAACAACGTTTATGAGCACAAAGAAGAGGTGGAGTTGCCTTTGGAGCAGAACGCGATAGATGCGAACGGCCTTAGGACAGTATCTCTGGTTTTCGTTAAAGGGGGCATGTTGATGGCAATGAACATCTGCAAGCAATCTACTCGATCCAACATTAATGCTAGTAGTATTTTTGCATATTGATGGGAAGAACAACAACAAATTCTTTACAAGCTGAAGTTTTCTTGCCTCTTCTACTTGCCTTAGATTTACCCGGTAGACGACCGCTTGGATTTTCCTCTTCCACTTCCCACAGCACTTTTTCCACCCTTGGCATAGCAGAAAAGGCATTCGAAGTTGTGGTTGGGCTTGTACCTGTCCCAGCGCAAGCCGTGTGTACCCAACACTTGCACCTATCGCACTGGACCCAGTTGTCCAGTTCTCCTTCCCCAAGGTAGCATTGATATTCTGAACATTCCACGCATGAATCCTGAAACTTAAAAACGTCAGTCTCCTATGAAACGAAACGAAACAAACAAGAGCAACCTTCTTTCCAGCCGGATTGTCCTTCTTCAGCAAGCTGCACCGTTCGTCGATGACCTTAAGTGCAGTGCAAAACTCAGCGAATGAAGAAACAACCTCCTCGTACATCTTTCCACCTGTCGTATGCCCCGGGTTCTCACCATGAACGATCCAGGCCAAAAGCGTTCGCAACTCAACCCCTGGGATTCCTTTCTGCAGCTCAGTGTATAATCGAAGAGCCACTTCAGGAGTCTTGGTGTGAATCTTGACCGCGTTTGTTGCAACCGAAACCTGGATAACCACGACGAATTCCTCATCGACATAGTACAAGTCCACACCCCTGTGGTTGAACTCCTTCGGAACGACCAGAATTCTCTTGCTCGGATACTTCTCTAGTATCTCCCACGAGAACTTGCCAGTAACCACCACTTCCGGATCTATAACCAGCTGCCTTGTTCCCAAATTCAAGTGCGGGCGGTGTAGTGCTGCCGCCAAAATGGTAGCCATTTCTGCATTCCAACCGATTCGGGCCATGTTGGTGTCTGACCGTACCCGGGATGTCCACTTCTGTATCTCGCTGAGAGCATCTGCATTTTCTTCCTGCTTCAATCTCTTGGCCAGGAGAGCCATAGTATAGGGCCTTAGAACTGGTACCAGGCACCTCCCGTGACCACCTGGACTTCGGTAAAAGCACCTCGTGTCTAAAACCTGGGACAGCTTCCAGATCTCCTCCCCAAAGAGAGCCTTCAGTAGCTGGTTCCTTCCAGCTTGATTGGGCTGACGAATGTACTTCCGCGTCGAGCGTGTGTACCGTTTCAGGTCCCCTGTTACTTCTTCAATCGCTTTGGTTCTGGCGAAGAGATACTTGTGTACCAGCCTAGGCACGAAACCAGTGTACCAGTACAAGTCAATAAGCTCCTCATCAGAGAGCTTTATCCCCCAGTGGTCCAGGTACTGGAAAAGTTCACGGGCCTAACACAAAAGTAAGTTCAGTAACAAAAAAAACAACTGCATCACCTCATATCCGCCGCATATGAACAGATCGACCGGCCGTTTGTCGTGTCTGAGGTCGCTCCTGATTGTGCTCCTCACCGAAACACAGACAAAAAGAGTGCAGCATTGTTGCAGACCCCACACTTTATCCCTGGCATAGCTACGAAGTGCTACCGAAGGCTTCCGGATTCCTGCAGTGTCGTCATCGTCATCCAGATCAGTGGCGTTCGCATCGTCAACAACCACATAGATGCGATCACGTATGGACCTGCTTCCATAAACAAACTCCAAGTGGGCAAAATGTCTCGGCAGCCATGATATCTTCCACGTCCTGCTTGTCGTCAATATAATAGCCAGGAGTAGACTATTTCTCATCTCCAGAAAAGGATCGTGGACAAACTGCGCACAATCGACGAAGACAATTCGGCGGAAACTGTCCTGAACCTCAGCATCTTCCTGCTCAGCATTTTCCTGCTCTACGACCGAGTTTTCCTGTGATCCGTCATCCTCATATATGGTGTCCTCCACGGCGTCCTCTTCTTGTGACACCATCTCCTCTTCACCGAATTTCTTGATAGAAAGTACTGGGTGCTTCTGCCGAGCCTTTGCAAACTTCTGGTGCAGGTCGACAACAGCAGCCATGACAGAAGTCGTTTTTCCCGAGCCTGCAGTGCCAGTAATCACTCCAAAAGAGGGCCCATCCGTTCTCCTGGGTTCACCATCCTGAGGAAGGAGGCTCTCCAAAATGAAGCTTTTCACGGAAGGAGCGAGAGCACGACCCATGAAGTCAAATGTACGCTTATTAACCTAACGAAGAACAAAACAGAAAATTGAGCGAGCTTGATATGGTGCATACCTGATCTAGAGACAGCACAGGACGAGGAACAGCACTGTAGAATTGTTTCATGTTCCCAAGCTCAAGAGGCCTATGAGCCATTATCTTGTTGTGAACGGATTCCGCGAGACTCACAAAGTCGTATTTTTGTAGCTTAGCTGCAGGGAAGCAGATTAGAGAGCACTCAAACACCACAGCCAGAACAAAGGGGATCAACAACTCTCGCAAAGGGTTGATGCACAAGGCACAGAATCAAGGGGCCAAATCAAGAAAAGCACGCGCTAGAGAATGCAAGTGTCCAGATCCAAGTAACAAAGAAAGTCGACCAGTGACACGATCCATAATGAGACGGGACAATCACAGATCCATGCATCCTCATGGCATGGAAAAAAAAGGCAACCGACACACACTATGGCACAAATAACGGACAAGGGACAATAGTAGCCAAAACATAAATAAAACTTACCAGCATGACCAGGAGCAAGGGCAGGGGCAGGAGCTGCAAAAACAAACACAGATTTGTCAGCGACCAGTGCTACATGTAAAGCCACGTAAGAGTGAACAGAACAACACCAGACCAGCAATAAGAGAGCTCTCACACAAGACCTCAAGACCAAAGACGCAGCTATTCTCAAAAAAAAGATGACACAAGAAAGCAAGAATGTGTACAGATATAAAGATCCAGAGCACACAAAACATGGCTCCTGTGACACAGACGATCCCTATGACATCAAGCAAACACAAGCAAGAAACTGTTCTTAAGTCCCATGCAAGAAGAAGTCAGATCGAAGAAAGAGGCTATCCAAATCACATATATCAAGACTTGACTGAAACGCAAGTAAATTTCAAAAACACACACCAGAAGGAACGCCATGGCCAGTCAACCACCGACATCAAGCAAACACTCCAAATCGGAAGCAAGCCAAGCACAAAACATGGCCAAAACACAGACCTTGAACAACTTTGTAAATGTACTTGCCGGCTTCCAGCTCTTCATCGAGAACTGCATCCCCGTCAGCGTCTATAAGAAACCATCTCCATAAGGCTTCAGCAACTTCATCACCTGTTCCTTTGGCTTTGGAGGCCGTTTGAACTTCACCTCGTCCAGAGTGGTGCCGGCGCCTGACAGCACCACAACACAGATCTTTTGCTCCGCCATGTCCACTGCAACTTCGACCTAACCCTAAGTTTATCTCTTACATATTCATTTCTAATCTATATACGCATTTCTATTTGTATTAAGGGAGCTGGTGGTTATTTAAAATTCAATTAAGGGTTTTCATTTAATTTGTTAATAAAATTAAAATTTATGTTAATGCAATTACAATATACAACATATATTGTTATGTATACACACATGAACTCTATAGAATATAATAATTTTGTCATAATTTTAACTCGAAAAGTTAACACGTGGCTATCAAGTGGCCATTTGATGTCAACATGTTATGTAAAAGTCTTACAAGATAACCTTAAGAGTTTTACTAAGATGTCTAAGTATTTTTATCAAAATTTTAATCTGAAAAGCTAACACGTAGATGCTTAAGTGGCCATTCGACATTAACCTGTTATAGTTTTTACTATAACTCTTTTTTACTTAAGAGTTTTACTAAGATGCCTAAGTATTTTTATCAAAATTTTAATCTGAAAAGCTAACACATAGATGCTAAGTGGCCATTCGACATTAACCTGTTATAGTTTTTACTATGACTCTTTTTTACTTTGAACGTTGATTGTTGTTACCTATGTTGATAAGCCCTAGATGTAGTGAGAAACAAACCCCACTTAATGCACTAGGTGTTTAGGGGTAATCCAGCCGGCTGTCCTTAAATACTTTGAGAAACTTTAAGTGAAAGTAGCACTTACCTTTTAAATAACTTTTACCCTGGTTTTCCATGCCTTAACCTCTCAAATTAGGGTTTAGGGGTCAATGGGTCATTAATTAACTCACCAAGTATATTCCCTCTGGGAATGAGATTCTGATTATGTAAACAGAAAACATGGGGAGCCCTCTGTCACATATATTAAATAGTACATGTAGGAGAGCTCTTGGGGTCATGATTGAGTTTGTTGCTCTTTTATCGATGCAAACTTTAGCTTTGTGTTGTTAAGGTACAACCCTCTGTTGTGCCGCCCTAACTTCCAGATGACAGGGGTTTTGTGGTTAACACGTTCGATGACTTTAGCAAATGCAAGGTCTCGAGTTCGAGTCCAGTCTGAAACATGACTACTCATCCTAGTGCAGTCCATGCTTGTGTTGATTGTGTACTTGTGTGTTGTCCTTGGCACACAGCTTAGGCACCCTCTCCTAAACCATCCTAGTGCAGTCCATTTGTGTTGACTTGTGTGTTGTCCTTGGCACACAGCTTAGGCACCCCTCTCCTAAACCATCCTAGTGCAGTCCATGCTTGTGTTGACTTGTGTTGACTTGTGTTGTCCTTGGCACACAGCTTAGGCACCCCTCTCCTAAACCATCCTAGTGTAGTCCATGCTTGTGTTGACTTGTGTGTTGTCCTTGGCACACAGCTTAGGCACCCCTCTCCTAAACCATCCTGTGTTGACTTGTGTTGTCCTTGGCACATAGCTTAGGCACCCCTCTCCTAAACCAGTTTATCATCTCCTTCCCACTGGTCACTCATCTCAAAACTTGCTCTGATAAGATAAACTTGCTCTAGACCACAAGGTAAATTTTTATTTGTTCTTGCTTGACAGGTATATTGTGGTGGAGGGACATTTTTGCCCAGTGCTCTGAATGTCAAAGTGAAGAAATTCAACCAAGCGCGAGTAAATGGTGGGAGTAACCATGACTCTCTTAAGGTAGCCAAATGCCTCGTCATCTAATTAGTGACGCACATGAATGGATTAACGAGATTCCCATTGTCCCTATCTACTATCTAGCGAAACCACAGCCAATTGAACGGGCTTGGAAGAATCAGTGGGGAAAGAAGCCCTGTTGAGCTTGACTCTAGTCCGACTTTGTGAAATGACTTGAGAGGTGTAGAATAAGTGGGAGCTTCAACGCAAGTGAAACACCACTACTTTTAACGTTATTTTACTTACTCCGTGAGGTGGAGGCGGGGCTCTTCCCCTTCTTCTGGCCTTAAGGTCGGCTTCAGCCGGCTGATCCAGGTGAATGACATTGTCAGGTGGGGAGTTTGGCTGGGGCGGCACATCTGTTAAAAGATAACGCACGTGTCCTAAGATGAGCTCAATGAGAACAGAAATCTCATGTGGAACAGAAGGGTAAAAGATCATTTGATTTTGATCTTCAGTACGGATACAAAATGTGAAAGCATGGCCTATCGATCCTTTATTGTTTCGGAGTTTGAAGCTAGAGGTGTCAGAAAAGTTACCACAGGGATAACTGGCTTGTGGCAGCCAAGCGTTCATAGCGACGTTGCTTTTTGATCCTTCGATGTCGGCTCTTCCTATCATTGTGAAGCAGAATTCACCAGGTGTTGGATTGTTCACCCACCAATAGGGAACGTGAGCTAGGTTTAGACCGTCGTGAGATGAATCCTTTGCACATGACTTAAATAAGCGATGGGGTACTATAAGTGGCAGAGTAGCCTTGCTACTACGATCTGCTGAGGTTCAACCCTTTGTTGCATTGATTTGTCCCTCCCCCCGAGGGGCCATGTGGGGTACATTTTTCTAGAAGAGCTGGGCCTGCGCTTGGGTAGCCAAGGACTTGAAGTCTATGGCCAACGAGGACATTGAGTACATGTCTCCTTTTCTTGGGAAGCCAAGGACTTGGAGGCCATGGCTCCTTGTCCCTGGGCAGCCAAGGGCTGAATTGGCTCCTTTGGGCAGCCAAGGACTTAGAGTCCATGGCTAGTTGAGGACATTGAGCACTTGTCTCCTTTCCTTGGGAAGCCAAGGACTTGGAGTCCATGGCTCCTTGTCCCTGGCAGCCGAGGACCTTGGCCGGCCAATGACTTGGAGTTTGGGCTTCCTTGCCATCCGGTTAAGGACCTGGAGTCCAGGCTTTCTTGGCTATACGGTTAAGGACTTGGGGTCTGGACTTCCTTGGCCATACGGTTAAGGACCTAGAGTCCGGGCTTCCTGGCCATACGGTTAAGGTCTTGGAGTCCGGGCTTCCTCTCCTTGGCCAACCAAGGACCTGGAGTTTGGGCTTCTTGTCCTGGACTCCTCTACTTGCCAAGGACATGGAGTCCCATGTCCAAGTGCGAGCCATGGGTCCTTGGACTCGGAGTCTAGGGCTCATGTCCTTTGGGCAACCAAGGATGTGGTGTCCGGGGTTCCTATCCTTGGGTAGCCTAGGGACATGGAGTATGGGTCTAGACTTGGATCCAGAGTCCAAGGTCCTTCGACTTGGACTCTTAATGTCCTTGGGCAGTCAAGGACCTGGAGGGTTTAGGGTTTTCCTTAACCCTAAGCTAGCCAAGGACATGGACTCATGTCCTTGGGGTTCTTGTCCTTGGGCACCTATTTAGGGTTTAGGGTTTTCTTAACCCTAAGCTAGCCAAGGACATGGACTCATGTCCTTGGGCACCAATTTAGGGTTTAGGGTTTTCCTTAACCCTAAGCTAGCCAAGGACATGAACTCATGTCCTTTGGCACCGGTTTAGGGTTTAGGGTTTTCCTTAACCCTAAGCTAGCCAAGGACCTGGACTCATGCCCTTGGGCACTGTTTACGATTTAGGTTTTCCTTAACCCTAAGCTAGCCAAGGACCTGGACTCATGTCCTTGGGCTTGGAGTCTGGGGTTCCCATACTTGGGCACTGGTTTAGGGTTTAGGGTCCTAAGCCCTATGCCAGTCCTTTGGGGGAGCAAAGGGGCAATATAAGGGGGGAGCTAGCCCCTTGTTGCCAGAGAGATCTAAGGGCATCCAAGTTAGCACGGTTAGCCTTACCATTTTTTCATATTGTTGGAGGATGAGGGGCTTGTGGGCATGGCAGCTCACCTTCTCACGTGTCAGAGTTTTAACCCAAAGGGCCAACACGTGGCAACACGTGGCTGCTAGGTGGCCATTCGGCGTCATCACCCTGTGTGAGCAACGCTAAGTTTCCCAAACAACCCCAACGACCCCTAGGGCTAGACTCTAATGCCCAAGTGGACAGGAGACTTAGGGTTTAGCCTAAGTCTCCCTAGAATGTCTGCCCCCAGAACCCTTGAGGGATAACCCTAGTTGACTTAGGGTTTAGCCTAAGTCTCCCTAGAGTGTCTACCCCAAAACCCTTGAGGGATAACCCTAGTTGACTTAGGGTCTTGCCCTAGAAGACCTAACAGGCTCATGCCCTAACCCCCATCAAGGAGATGTGTGTTCCACACATACCCCGGTGACAGAGCTAAGGCATTGTCACTTACCCCTTGAGGAATCACCCTCATCCAGGAGTACAACCCCTTTAGGGCGACAAGGGGTACCCTGAACCATGACTAACCCCTAAGGGTTTGAGTGGCCAAGTTACACCCTAGACCTAGGGCTAGTACTTAGTGAGGACACGAGTGTGCGCCATAAGCAAACTCCCTAAGGCTAGGTTTGGGATAACCCTAAGCACATGACCTTGCGAGTGCCTTACGAAAGGGCTTCTGCTAATGAGCTTAGGTTGTTCAACCCCTGGATTCCAAGGAGAACACTCCCCTAGCCAAGTGTGCCAAAGCACACCTAGTTACGAGACCTAACCTCTCTCAAGCGGATACCCAAGGCTTAGCACCCTAGTGCAAGCATAAGCATGCTTGTTTGCTAGAGTATCCAACCCCTTAGCGATAAGCCCATGACATAACCCCAAAGGGCGTGCCTCGGGCGTTGTACCATGTGACGTTTAGCCCAGTGCACATCCCATGTGACACTGCCTTCCAAGATGTGGGCTATCATGCCATAGCCCTTAGATTCAAGAGTTGCACCAAGTACCACAAACGTGGTTCCTATATGCCAACTCTAGAACCCCTCACCCTCAGGAACCAGGTAACGTGAACCTATCAAACAAGATCCCACGCCCACAGTTGGACAAGGACACGGATGTGCCTTGCTGGCCATGAGTGCTACACCTAGCTTGACGTGGAGGAGGAGGCTGGAGACAAGCCTCAACCTCTGCCTCTTGGAACGTGCATTCCGACAAGACCTCCCAGGCATGGATTCGCCAACGTTAAGGGTAGGCTACCCCGAAGGTGGGACGTACCCCTGGCATCTGGAAGTTAGGGCAACACAACAGAGGGTTGTGCCTTGACGACACAAGCTAGAGCTTGCACCGGGAGAAGAGTAACGAGCTCAGTCATGAACCCAGGAACCCTCACTCCTATATACTACCTTATTTATGTGATAGAGCCCCCCCCCCCCCCTATTTTCCTGTTTACATAAGTGGGCTAGCACTGAATTCTCATTCCCAAAGGGAACATACTTGGTGAGTTATCCATCGACCCTAAACCCTAACCTGTCAAACCTGGGGGTATTTCTAAGCATATCTGACATGCCGAACTCACCGGAACTAGCCATTAATCCAACCAGGACACAAAAAACCAAGGTAAGAGTTTCTAGATGGAAGTGCTAGCTTCGCCCAGAGTTTCTTGCAAATACCTAATGACACCCGGCCGGACCATCACTAGATATCCAAGTGCACTAAGCGGGCCTGTTTCTTCTACACCTAGGGCTTTATCAACATAGTACAGTAGGTAACAACAGTCAATGTCCAAAGTAAAGGGTCGAGTCATAGTAAAAACTATGACATCACGAGTCCTCCATTCCGTGGGTCACGTGGCTTGCACATGCCCTGGGCGCAATGGTGGCGATGCTCCTTCACAGTGTGCACCCCTTGCCCATCCGACCCCATCCCCGATTGGCCAAATCCAGATGAGGAAATCCCGAGGGAGGAGGGACCGGATAGAAGGGGGCACGTGAGCTCGCGCTGCTGTGTCTTGGGCAATGGAGGTTGCGCACAGGGTGGTGAGACAACTGGGACTGCACCACCTGCAGGTGTTGTGGAATGGTGTGGCTGGCATTGCTTCGGATGGGACGTGGATGCCCACGGGCTCACAATAGCGGTGGGGGGGGTGGATGCCCTTTCCTTGCGCCGCATGGCAAGGCAAACCTGGCACCGTTGCGTGCCCACAGGGGCCGTCTCTCGTGTCAGGTAGCAAGGGCCATGGGGTTTTGGCACGCAATGGAGGGGGAAGGGAGGGTTGCCCCATGCGACGTGGGCATCGCCCTGCGCCAACCACCACTGCGGAGTTGGGGGAGGGGAGGGGACCACAAGGGTGGGAACCGCGTCGTCAGACAATGTGCCTGGGCAGGCCGTCTCTCGTGTCAGGTAGCAAGGGCCATGGGGTTTTGGCACGCAATGGAGGGGGAAAGGAGGGTTGCCCCATGCGACGCGTGGGCATCGCCCTGCGCCAGCCACCACTGCGGAGTTGGGGGGAGGGGAGGGCCACAAGGGTGGGAACCGCGCCGTCAGACAATGTGCCCGGGCAGGCCAAGATCACCCCCCGCCTTGCCCTGCTCGAAGGGACAAAAAATAGGGGGCGAGGGGAAATGGGCCGGTAAAAAACGGGTGCGCCAAGGTGCCCACTGTCACGGTGGGGACCTCCATGTTGGAGTTGATTGTGGACTAGTGTGCCCACCACTACCACGGTGGGAACCCCACGTTGGACCCAACAGTGGGCTAAGGTCTCCACAGTCACTATGGGGACCCCCACATTGGGGCCAATTGTGGGCTAAGGTGCCCATTGTCACGGTGGGGACCCCACACTGGGGCCAATTGTGGGCTAAGGTGCCCACTGTCACTGGGGACCCCACGTTGGGGCCAACTGTGGGCTAAGGTGTCCGTGTCATGGTGGGACCCCATGTTGGGCCAACGTGGGTTAAGGTGTCTGTTGTCATTGCAGAGTCTCCATGTTGGAGCCAACTGTGGGCTAATGTGCCCTATGGACTATGGGGACCTACATGTTGGAGCCCACTGTGATAGTGGGGACCTCCTTGCTAGACCCAATTGTGGGCTATTGTTCCCACTATCACTGTGGGGACCTCCATGTTGGACCCAATCGTGGGCTAAGGTGTTCGCTGTCACTGCGGGGTTCTCCATGTTGGTGGGCTAAGGTCTCCACTGTCACTGCGAGGTCCTCCATGCACCAGCCAACCGTCACGGCAAGGCAACCTAGCCGGGCTAAGGTGGCCACTGTGATGGCGATGCTCCTAGCTGTCACTACCATGCTCCCATGGAATTGTTCTCCGACCACACGGCACTAGCCGCCACCCCACATTGACACTCATGCCTCTTTATGCCCTTGCATGTTACCTACCATGCTTTCATGCTGCAACGAGCTAACGGGATCCATAGTACTACTGCCTGCTATACACCTTGCCATCCTTACTCTTTTCTGACCTTCTGATGTCTGATTTCTTTTTTATCTTATTCCAATAGACCCTTAATACAAGTTTGTCAAAGGCAATCTTTACTATGTGCAGACGGTAGGATTTCGAGGTTCAACATGTGGCGACCACGGAGGGATGGTCGTGTTAGTAGGTAACTGATAATGTGTTTGAGAATGTATCAGGATGGGTAGACCGATACCCAAAGGAGTGTTGGAGTTTAAAGAGAAATTGCGACGGAAGAAGAAGATTGAGGCTTTTCGTAGACTCAGGCGAGAGTCCTTAATACAATCAGCACAGCTATTGCGGAAATGGAAGAATGTGCACCAAAGACCACATGAGAATGGATCTGCATGGACCTATTGAGGCAGTGGAAGATTACACTCGACAATTTCGGAGATTATACAACCGCTGCGAGGTCGGAGATGTCAGTGATAAATGGCAAAGAATGGTATATAAACAGACTATGGGACAATTTGCAGCTCCAAGTAAGTACGACTGATAAAACCGCCTGATTTAAGTGATACAATTAAAGAAGCAGAACAACTTAAAGTGTTGATACCTCCAAGATACGTCGATGATGATGAACGAGAATCAAGAAGACAATATCGGAGGGAGAGTGAATTACGGCCAAGAACTAAGACAATATTTTGTACAACATGCAAAAATGAAGGACATAATGCTTCTGAATGTAGACTACCCAAGTGTCAGATGTGTGGAGGAATAGGACATGAAGCGAGACAATGTCGGACTACGGGATATAAAACCCAACAAATGATGGGATGTACTGAGAATTTTCTACCACCACCCAGATGGAACAAACAACCGGAATGCGAATTCATATGATTATTCACAGTCACGAAATGCTAATTCATATGATTATCCACAAAGAGCATATAATGGGAACGTAGGAATGGCAATGGAAGGAGATTTCCCCGTGAATCCGGAACATTTTTTACAAGGTAATAATATGGAAATATCACGTAGGGGACAATCTTTGTTACCAGCCCCAGCACAGACAGGACCATTGTTATTACCTAGTGTCATTTTTCTTCACATCTAAAACATGTCACATTTGGATTCTGACCTCGTAATGCTGGTGGAGGTGGTATTCTACTGAATGTAATCGACTCAAGAGTATTCGCTGTTACACATGTGGTGAGATGGAACATTATTCACCAGAATGTCCACAACACGAATTTAACACTGGAACATCTTCCACTGAACCAGCGACACGGAGAATTGAAGTTCAACAAGAGAATGATCTAGCAGATGACCATCAAGAACAAAATTACGAGTGCAAATAAGAGCAAGATACAGAATTACCCTCAACTGAGACGTATGCTGTAACACGGGTCAAACGAGTACGGGTTGAACCAGCCAAAGAAGAACCAATACGCAAGAATTGGGAGAAAGAAAAGGCTGCAGTACAAAGAGTGACTGATCAAATTCAAAAAATGCAACAAGAGGAAAATCAAGACTCTATGCCTAATGAAATGAGCATGCATTCATAGCAATCCACATCAATAGTACCACTTGGAGATCGTATTGTTGCTGTGATTCTGCAACAACCTATATAGTAACTATAAGGGAGTTACTGACATTAGCACCATTTTTGCGAACACAGATAACAAATGCTTTGGACGTGAGCAACATTTAAACCGATACAAATCAAGTAGGAGTGAATACCACGGAAGTTCTTACAGATGAGAAGGATTGGGATGAAGAAGTACCAATGATTACGGCTCGAATCGGCAAAAATAATATTCAGAACATACCTATTGATGGAGGTTCAGGAGTGAATATAATTGAAGAGCAAACTTGCAAACAATTGGGTCTTGGGCCTATTGAAAATGCACCCTTCTTGGTACAGATGGTGATCAGAGGAAAGTCAGACCTGCTGGTATAATCAGATCTGTATGTATGAAAATTGCAGGAATCAAGTTTAAGGTGTCTTTGGTCGTATTACGTATCGAGCAGACGAGCAAACCATACCAGATATTACTGAGAAGATCATGGTTAAGAGATGCAAAAGTACGACATAATTGGGAGCATGACGAAATGGTACTCTATAAGAATGAACAAGAACCAGTCGTTCGAACACAACAGAAAAAGCCAATCGAACGACCAACTCGACCATTACAAATGGAGGATTTCGACTGGCATTCCAGCTTGAACAAGGAAGAAGAAAAACTCCTTTTCGAAAGCAATCCAGACCTCATAGAGATAGCACAAGCTGATTTATATCAAATCACACCAGAAGAGGAAAACCCGGAAAAGACAACTACTAGTAATCAACAACTACAACATATGGATACTCTCGAACTGACGGATAAGTTTAAATAACCTCTGCAACAATAATTACAATTCGAAACAGAGCACGAACAGAGAATACAGACCCAACAAAAATTAGAAAATTACGACAAATGAGAAGACTGAAGAAGTTGAAATTAAAACAAGTGAATATGGACCACGAAAAGTATGAATAGCAACTGATCTCGAGCCAGAATACCGAATACAGCTGATAGCGGTACTACATCAAAATGCAGATGTTTTTGCTTGGAGTTACGAAGATCTTAAGGGAGTTCCACCCACAATTTGTACCCATAAGATATAACTACTACCATATGCAATCCCCAGGAAATAGCAAGCATACCGAATGAATTCAACATTCTTGGTGAAAGTTAAAGAAGAAGTGGACAAGTTATTACAGGCCGGATTCATATATCCAATTGAAAACCCGCAATGGTTATCACCAATTGTTGTAGTCCCAAAGAAGAATGGCAAATTACGTATCTGCGTCAATTATAAGAAATTGAATGATGTAATGAAGCGGGATACGTACCCAATACCATTCACTGAAGAATTGTTGGATACAGTAGCAACACACGACATATACTCCTTTTTGGACGGATTTTCAGGATATAACCAAGTACAAGTAGATCCAGTGGATCAACCAAAAACGGCATTTATTAGTCCTTGGGGTACATATGCGTATCGCGTTATGCCTTTTGGGCTATGTAATGCACCATTTACCTTCCAACGTTTGGTTAATGAAACATTCCGAGATTATTTGACCACGTTTATAAAAGTTTTCTTGGATGGATTTTAGCATTTATGGAGCACAAGATAAACACCTGGACTATTTAACGAAGTGTTTTGGGAAATGCCAATCAAATAATATAGCTCTTAATTTGGAAAAGTGCGTATTTTCCGTCAGATTAGGAATTTTGCTCGAGCATATCATATATAAGGATGGAATAATGGTGGATCAAGATAAATGCAACCTCCTAAAGACGTAAGTAGAGTACGACAGCTTCTTGGAAAAATGGGATATCATCGAAGATTTATCAAAAATTACGCAGCAATAGCAAAGCCATTAACTATGCTTCTGAGGAAAACACAACCATTCAAATGGGATCCGCAATACGAACAGAGCTTCAATACGTTAAAGTGGGCATTAATGACGGCTCCCATATTAGCTAGTCCAAATTGGCGAAGGAGTTTCATGTCCAAGTAGACGCATCTCGGATGCATATTAACACAAACCCAGGAAGACGGAAAAGATCTACCATTATATTACGCGAGTCGGCGGTTAACACATGTAGAAAAAAATTATACGACTACGGAAAAGGAGGCACTTGGAATGGTTTATGCAGCAAAAAAATTTCGACATTATTTATTAGCAAACAAAGTCAAATTCATTGTCGATGATCAAGCACTTACACACTTGTTAAGCAAGACTAAGCTTGAAGGAAGATTAGTATGTTGGTTTTTATTACTACATGAGTTCGACTTTCAAATCATCCACAAACCAGGCAAACTACACCAACAAGCAGATTTCTTAAGTCGTATTATGAATGAAGCAGGTGTTAGCGTGAATGATGAACTACCAGATGCTAACTTATTTCAGATACAACAAGAACAACAACCAAAACATGGAAATCACAAAGGATATCTACAAGATATTGAACACTTTCTAACTATTAGAACAGCACTAGAAAAGTACCAACAATAGGTGAATCGTGATATGCTCGAAGAAGGTGTGGAACATATGTAGAGGGTCCAGCCAAACGCCACCTATCTGCTGGATTTGTCCCAATAAAATACAATAAACCATCTTGAAGTCAAAACTGAGCATGATATTGTTAAAACTGAGGTTTGGAAAAAGGATTTGCAAACGCATCCCGTAATTGCCTCGTCCACGGTTCCTGTTTTTGGGCATCCTGCCACTATTCCAAGGATGATAAGTCGGCATCGAATACCTGAGGGGCTTGTATCAAACCAAATGCCGCAGCTATTATGTTAGAATTTTGACTCAAAGGGCCAACACGTGGCAATATGTGGCTGCCAAGTGGCCATCCGGCGTCATTACCCTGTGTGAGCAATGCTAAGTCTTCCAGAACCACCCCAATGACCCCTAGGGTTAAACTCTAATGCCCAAGTGGACAGGAGACTTAGGGTTTAGCCTAAGTCTCCCTAGAATGTCTGCCCCCCACCCTTGAGGGATAACCCTAGTTAACTTAGGGTTTAGCCTAAGTCTCCCTAGAGTGTCTGCCCCAAAACCCTTGAGGGATAACTCTAGTTGACTTAGGGTCCTGCCTTAGAAGACCTAGACAGGCTCATGCCTAACCTTAAGGGGTAAGTGACGATGCCTTATCCCTGTCACGGGGTATGTGTGAGACACATCTCCTTTATGGGGAATCACCCTCATCCGGAGAGTACAACCCCTTTAGGGTGACAAGGGGTACCCTGAACCACGACTAACCCCTAAGGGTTTGGGTGGCCAAGTCATACCCTAGACCTAGGGCTAGTACTTAATGAGGACACGAGTGTGCGCCGTAGGCGGACATGAGTGTTCTACTAAGTAAACTCCCTAAGGCTAGGTTTGGAAAACCCTAAGTACATGACCTTACAAGTGCTTCACGAAAAAGCTCTTGCTAACAAGCTTAGGTTGTTCAACCCCTGGATTCCAAGGAGGACACTCCTCTAGCCAAGTGTGCCTAAGCACACCTGGTTATGAGACCTAACCTCCCTTGAGCAAATGCCCAAGGCTTAGCACCCTAGCGCGAGCACAAGCATGCTTGTTTGTTAGAGTATCCAACCCCTTGGCGACAAGCCCATGACATAACCCCAAAGGGTGTGCCTTGGGCGTTGTACCGTGTGACGTTTAGCCCAGTGTCACATCTCCATGTGACACTACCTTTCCCGATGTGGGCTATCATGCCATAGCCCTTAGATTCGAGAGTTGCACCAAGTGCCACAAATGTGGCTCCTAAATGCCAACTCTAGAACCCCTCAATTATCCCTCAAGACTCGGTAAGGAAACCTGTCAATCAAGAACCCCACAACCATAGTTGGACAGGGACACGAACGTGCCCTGGTTAGCTGTGAGTGTTGCTCCTAGCTTGACGTGGAGGAGGAGGCTGGAGACAAGCCTCAACCTCTGCCTTTTGGAACGTGACCTCCTAGGCATGGATTCGCCAACGTTAAGGGTAAGCTACCCCAAAGGTGGGACGTACCCTTGTCGTCTGGCGGCACAACAGAGAGTTGTGCCTTGACAACACAAGCTAGAGCTTGCACTGGGAGAAGAGTAACGAGCTCAGTCATGAACCCAGGAACCCTCACTCCTACATACTCTACCTTATTTATGTGACGGAGCCCCCCCCTCTTTTCCTATATGTGTAAGTGGGCTGGCACTAAATTAACTAGCCCCTTATTAAGTTAATGAGAGAGTGTTTAACTTAGCTTAACTCTAACCCTTAAACCCTACCCAAGGGGGTGGGGGTTTTTAGGGAGGGTAACCCTAGGGTTAGGTCAACCCTAGGGGTGTTCCTAACCCTATTTAACATGCCAAACTCATCTTACTAGACGTCAAAATCGGGGGTGGGTTTTCTAGAAGGTAAGTGTTACCTTCGCTTAGAGTTTCTCGCGACATCTAAAGATTACCGGCCAGACTACCCCTAAACACCTAAGTGCACTAAGCGGGGCTATTTCTCACTACATCTAGGGTTCATCAACATAGTACAATAGGTAACAACAGTCAACGTCCAAAGTAAAGGGTCGAGTCATAGTAAAAACTATGACATATTGCATGAGTAGGCAAGGTGAAATCAGAAAGGGGTGCTCAAGAAAGTGCATCTGCATCCACCATTGTTCGCTTAGGCCTATGCACCACCTTAAAGTTATATACCTGGAGACATAATGCCCATCTGGCTACACAACCCAATAAATTCTTCCATTTTAATAAGGAAGTGATAGCAGCATGATCACACTCCAAAAGTGTTTCACTCCCATGTAAGTAGGCATGAAGTCGTTCAAAACCCCAAACAGTAGCAAGGCATTCTTTTTCAGTAATGGAATAATTCCGCTCAGCAGGTTCGAGTATTCGACTGATATAAGCCACTGGATGTTGAATCAAAGGATCTGTAGCATCGTTTGCATCAACACACCACCAATACCAATATCGAATGCATCTACTCGTAAAATGAACGAACAAGTAAAATCTGGGTATTGAAGTAGTGGTGGAGTTGTCAAGAACTCCTTTAATCGGTCAAATGCCTACTGACACCTATGAGTCCACTTGAAAGGTACCTATGGATAAACTAGCTCTTGAAAAGGGGCAGTTCGATCAACGAGATGATCAATGAATCGACCCAAGTACAGCATATGCATCAATATCTTCGTGAGTGTGGATAAACTGTCGTCCACATTGGATGAGTACTGCATAAATAAAACCAAATGAGGTTCACATGCCCATGGACTCCATGATGGACGACACACCCGCTTACCGATCATATCAGTAACAACTATTCGCATGGCTGATAACTCTTTTGGTGACATGCGTCGAACTGGGACTTTGAAAAGCTTTGCATTGCCAATGGGTATATAGTGTCAAGTCTTCACACATGCACCTTGGGACAGATCAAATTTGAACAAACTTGCATATTATTGCTTAAGTTGTTTGATGCAGTGTGCTCAATACTCAGGTGAGGGATCCGACATTTGAACCTATTGAGATGAACACCACCCTAGGACTAGAATCAAAGGAGCTGTATGCGTGATACAAACAACAACAAGCTTCTCTAAACGTAAAGAAACAGACTGCAGAGACACAGACTCCAAGCGTAATACGAGAGGAGAGAGTGAAAAATCACACATAACCAATCACATCCTAGAATAATGTCAAAGACCTAGGAAGGAATAACCCTAAGAGACCCAGAGGGAAACTTACGGTTGTCACCCATAATCAACATAGTTGAAGTAGTGTATTGTGATACTGCACGAGACTGCCCATTACCATATAAAATGTGCAAGACCAAATGGTGTTTAGAAAGTCGTTTTTGGAATATCCTGCTCAGCCATAGGAACCTACCAATATCCTGATGCTAAATCTAACTTAGTAAACCATCGACTCTGACCCAAACGATCTAATAAATCGACAAAGTTCGGAAGTGGATAAACATCTTTGATGGTAACATCATTGAGAGGTCGGTAATCGACACAAAATCGTAAAGATCATCAGGCTTGGGAACCAAATGAGGTTCACATGCCCATGGACTCCATGATGGATGACACACCCGCTTACCGATCATATCAGTAACAACTGTTCGCATGGCTGATAACCTGCATCTAACTGGGACTTTGAAAGGCTTTGCATTGCCAATGGGTATACAGTGTCGAGTCTTCACACGTGCACCTTGGGACAGATCAAATTTGAACAAACTTGCATATTATTGCTTAAGTTGTTCGATGCAATGTGCTCAATACTCAGGTGAGGGATCCGACATTTGAACCTGTTGAGATGAACACCACCCTAGGACTAGAATCAAAGGAGCTGTATGCGTGATACAAACAACAACAAGCTTCTCTAGACGTAAAGAAACAGACTGCAGAGACACAGACTCCAAGCGTAATACGAGAGGAGAGAGTGAAAAATCACACATAACCAATCACATCCTAGAATAATGTCAAAGACCTGGGAAGGAACAACCCTAAGAGACCCAGAGGGAAACTTACGGTTGTCACCCATAATCAACATAGTTGAAGTAGTGTATTGTGATACTGCACGAGACTGCCCATTACCATATAAAATGTGCAAGACCTTATCTGCACGTCTTAAAGATAATGAGCACCGATGCGCCAGAGAAGTAGTTATGGAAGACATACTGGATCTTGTATCCACAAGCACTATGACTAAAAAATCATTCACCCATGCAGAAAATGTGAAAACTAGATGATTTGGTGAAACTTGCAATCCTTGATATGCATAACGGGAAAAACATGGAGGTGAAGTCTCCATCGCATGGGATCTCTCCGTCACTAGTACGGTTACTAGTTTTTCACAACAGATCCACCTGCAAGAGAGGCTTCGTCATCTGGAAGATCATCATCATACATAATGGCACCACATGTACACCATCCGGAACATATGGTCGCAAGCCTGGATGTGATGGACATCAATCAAGATACACATCACATGCCCATCAAGTATGTCCAGGTGCCCAACATGCCCAACAATGAACTTGATTGGGTCAACTTGCATTGTTCCGATTCCTCATGTCCTGAATCCATGGATTTTGACCACCACGAGCAGGAACTGGAGCAAGTGCAGGAGGATTTCGTGGAGGTGGTCCACGGGGTTGGCCCGAGGTGGCCCACGTGCAAGAGGTCAACCATGAAGGGCTTGTCGTGCAGGCACATATGTAGCAGCGTCAACCTCCATTGGATCAGCACGCTGAAAAGGAGGAGAAGGTAACCCAAGGGGACCACGGCCCTCACTAGGCACCAACTTAAATCGTTGAGCTAGTGCAAAAGCCTCCTCCAATGTGGTCGGACAAAGAGCCCAAATGAATCGAACGAGTTCGGGTCGTATAGTCGACCGTAACATAAGCTTAATGGGCTCAGGCATGTTAGGATATGCACGCCGAGCTAAATCCTCGAACCTAATACTGAACCGCATAACAGACTCACCAGGATGTTATCGTATCGCATGCAGTTGTTGGAAAGAATCATCTAAGTCCTCAACTTTGTCAAATGTACATTTGAGGCATTCCGTCAACTGATTATTATTGGCTTGAATCTCCACAACCAATCCATTATACCATTTGAGCACATGGCCTTCCAAACATGTAGGGAATTCTTTGAGAGCACAGGCCTCATCCCAACCATGGTAACGAACAATAACTTGGAAATGATCAAACCTCGGATTTGTGGCATGTGAAGAAGACGAAGGAGTATTAGAAGCAGATCCCTTGGCAGGAGGCTCATGCGGGAAAGAAGAGGACGGACCCTCAACAAAGCGCTCCAATAACTTAGTATGTGCATCAATAGCAGTTTGCAATAATACTAAAAGCCGTCTCCACATTCATTGTCATAAAAAAATAAGAAAGGAAGAGGCGGAAGAAAATGAATGCTCAACTTCTCCACCAATGAAAGAATAAATAAATATGCACAAAAATGTGATACTTTATTAAAGTACAAAACCTTGCTTATATACAGGAGACCTTCTGCCACATGGCACACATGCAACACGTGGCACTGACACATGGCCAGATCACCACCCATGTGTCACTATGCATGTGTATATATATACATGCGTATATACAGTATTTACATATATACAGTATCTTACAAAACTAGAGCATAATTAAAAAAATACATCATCTGAAAACACGGAAATCTTATACACAATTGAAATTATATTTATGGATAAATATAGAAATTAATATAAATAAAGTTCAAAATACACACTACACTATATACAATATATTCATAAACATATGCACACATGTACACATAATTAAATTGTGCATTATAATATAATACATATGACGTGGGCATAACCATACATTAGAAACTAATGGATATGGTATACATGATGAACAAGTAGATACATGGAACATGGCAATGCAGCAGCAGGCATTATTCTTCTTTCCTTCCTTCACACAAAAATTTCAACCGATCTTCAGCTAATCCTGCAGTGTTCGTTTCCAGCTTATCTTGCTGGTACCGAACCAAGGTTTAGATATATATGTATGTATAAACATAACAATTCACACGCACACACACACATGTGTGTGTGTGTGTCTAAACATAACAATGCATATATAATGTATGCATTGACATTTATACACAAACGTTACATGCATGTACACGTATAATATTATATCTGCTTCAATATAAGAACTTAAGTCATATAGATTCTTATATATGCACAAAACTAAATATACATAAAGTAAAAATCAATGCACTGGTTGAGCTCTAGGTATATATTTAGTTACTTAGTTATATATATACACAAGAGGCCGAATGTGTAACGGCTCATATTGCTTTTATTATTATTTTTTTAAAAATAATTTTGCAAAAATATATTTATTTAGGCTATTGTTTTTATTAATTAATGTCCTACAAATATTAGAAAAAATAATACAGTACCTTAAATTAATAGAAAATTTCTGGTCCTCACTATATTTAATAAACCTCATGCATGGTGTATTCCAGTATTAACAAAACCTTTAATAAGCACTCGACCGGTTATTAACATTCATACAGACCTCATGTATGGTGTATACACTGAGTTCATGTATAATAGTTAGAATTAAATAACAAGAGAGAGGTTTAATAATTTAGGTTTCAGCATTGTATAATATATATACACACACATTAAAACGGTAATAGGGGCCTCCGCACCTGTCTCTTGCTTAAAAGTCTCTTTTAAGCATTTAAAAGAAATATCTTAAAACCCAAACCGCACTACCTTTTAATACGATCTTTAAGGTTAAGGAATATTCGCTTAAAAGGATTGTAAAAGAGCCTTAAAAGTAACGCTTCTGCACATATCCTTTTAGCAGTTTCTGTTTATCATTTCAAACGTAGAATTTAAATTCAAATTTTTGAATCTCAGATAATGTGAGCTTCAGCTCAATCTTCATTGTGGAATGAAAATCCACTGAGCAATAACATGACGAATTTCAATCCCGTCCTCAGTCGCATTTAGCGCGCCTCGATATTCTTCCTCCTAAGCTTCAGTGTTATCTTCAGCATTGCCTTCCATCCTATGATGTTCATCAAGCAATGCCTCCACATTCGTATCCTTCAAATCAATGAACAAATTATGCAAGATGCAACAACTCGCCCATATGTTTGGCATGTTTTCCACTGCCATCCATTGTCGCTGGTCCAAAAACCTGAACTTTTGTTTCAGTAGCCCGAAGGCATCCTCCACAACCACTCGAGCTTTTGTATGTTGCTTGTTGAAATTCCTTGTAATAACATTGTCAGCTTGGCCAAGCCCCACTACAAAATAGTTGAGCGATTTAATCAAAGGATTTAAAATCAATTTATTACCTTTATATGGAGTGAGGATCCAAGGGAGCAATTGATACCCCTTATCACCTACCATATATGGTTTCACCTTTTGGCCTAGAAGATATATCTCTGGTTGCTGAAGAACTTGTTCTTGTTCTATCATTTGATTTAAAGGGCTGTTCCTATAGACTCTCATGTCGTGAACACTACCTGAAACATCAACATTAAACATTTCAATTCAATATAACTACTGAAAGAAATACCTGGCCAGCCTACATATATGCTAATGAATCTCTTCTTGGCATCCACTACAGCTTGCATGACGACTGAGTAGTCCTGTTTCCTATCGCTGTAATCCTGGCCGCTACCTTCTGGTTGCACGATTAGAAAGTGGGTGCAATCGATAGCACCCACAACATTTGGCAAAGTTGTCTTTGTCACCCTCCGGAACTCTTCTGCTGCTTGCCATACTGTTAAAGGTAAAATATTAGGAGCATAGGACATCCTACTGTAGAGAGAATAAGGGTAGGAAGGTTCTGTAGTAAGCATGGAAGGAAAGGCTGTGAAGGAGGAAAATCCTTACCGAGAGGAAAAGGTGCGTAAGGAAAAGGAAAGAAAGGCTTGTGAAGGACCTTAGAGGAAAAGGTGAGTAAGGAAAAGGAAGGAAAGGCTGTGAAGAAGGAAAATCCTTACCGAGAGGAAAAGGAAAAGGAAAAGGATCGTAAAGGAAAAGGATGACGTGGCGAGAGGAAGGGTAGTTAAGGAGTAGTTAGGGCAAGGGAGAAGGGGTCTCCAGAAGGGTCTCAACAGGAAGTTCTAACAGGAGAAGGGTCTCCATTTGAAGTTTAGCAGGAGATAAAGGTTCTCTACACTTTGTCTTTTGTATTCATGTTAGTAATGAAAGGTGCATATTAGAGAATCTTGTGTGTGTATGTTTACTCTCAATGAATGGATCTAACAAGGCAATAGCCAAAATCCGTTCTTGCCCTTGACTTTGGAGACCAGTCATAGTGGCACTGGGAGAAGTCTGATATATATATACAGATATATTGAGAGTTGAGAAAGGAAAGGGTGTAGCCTTTCCTGTACGTTGTATGAAAGGTTTCCTGTCTGCGTGAAGGAAACAGGTTAAATAGGAAAAGGTGAGGCAGAGAGCCCTTTTCCTGTTTAACAATTGGCGACCACGGAGGGATTTCGCCATTGCAGTGTTAGCATTCATTGAGAAAAGAGGCTAAAAAGATAGAAATCTCATTCTGAAAAAGGCTCGGAAGGTGTAGAGCCAGATGTGTAAAGGAGAAGGAATGAATGGAACCGTGGAGGAACCATCGTCCTGATCCAGCCTTAGCTGATCAGAGGAACCAAAGGCAGGCCAATAGAGTGGCTGCCCAACAGCAACCTGAAACTGACGAAAATAGACGTCAAAATATCCTTGGCAAGATAGTAGAGGATATTGCAGAAACAATACAGAAATCTGAGGCTGATCCAGAGAATTGGAGGCAGTATCAAACAGCTGGTTTAGAGGAAACAGTGAGAGGAGGAGTGCCTGTTCATATACCGAGATTGCAAGGAGAAGGATCTCCTGAGAACTCCCGAAGAGGAAGGGAGGAAGGTGTAAGAGGAAATACACCAGAGCAAAGGATTATTACAAATATGGCACTTTTCCCGGGAATGTTTGGGGGTACGGTGATGTATCCCACATTCTCTGCAGGAAAGAAGGAAAATCCGAAAAGGCACTTACAACAGTTTGAAGAGGTAGTAAAACTGTATAAGGTGACGGATGCAGAAAGGCTGCTTATATTTCCACATACATTGAAAGGAAATGCCTCTGATTGGTATTATGATTTAGAAAAGGAAGTCAGAGAGAATTATCAGAAGGTTACTGATGCATTTAAGGAATATTTCAGAAAGGAGGAATTGCCGGAGGAACATTTAGAGAAGTTAAGGACTATCCTTCAAGGCAAAACAGAAAAGATAGATGAATATACACACCGTTTTAAGAAACATGAGAAAAAGTGTAAGGCATATGTGAAGATGGATGCCTTATTGCAATGGTATAAGCAAGGGTTGCTAAAACCATATAGAGATCTAGCACTTACTATCAATGAAAAGGATAGAGAGGATCTCATTAATCAATTAAAAATATATGAGAAGAAGAGAAGGCAGATAGAAAAGATTGCAGAAGGAAAGCTGAAAGTATATGGAAGAAAGGAAGAATCCTCTGATGAAGAGGAAGAGGAAGCTGATGTAGTAAAAGTTCGAAAATATCCTATAGATGAGAAAGCATTGGCTCAAATGATGAAAACTTTAAAAGGAATGACAGTTAAAGAGGAGTTAAAGGAAAAAGTATGGTGTACTAAATGTAACAATCCGGGCCATACGGTGGAGGAATGTAGGCTGCAATTGCCTACATGCCAAATCTGCGGAAAGGAAGGACATGTAGCCCGAAACTGCAGACATTTCCTAAATCAGAATGTGGCTAGTATAGAGAGAGAAAGGAGAATGGATGAACGTCCACCTCCTAGAAGGTTCCCACTAACAGGAATCGTGGGAATGATAGGAATGATAATGTCATTCCTTATGAGAACAGGAACAATATATATGGCAGAAGGAATGAAGTTCCTTATCAGAATAGGAACAGTGGATATTATGACCGAAGGAATGATAATCCTTACGAAATTAGAGAGGAAATTATTATGCAGGAAGAAATGGTCCATATAAGGGTGGCAGAATGATAGACCTTATCCTGAAAGAAATGATAGGCAATATAGAGGAGAGGAAAGACCATATCAAGGTCAAAGAGGCAGAAATGATTCCTATAAACAAGGAAATGATAAACAAGGATTGCAGGGTAGGAATTTTCCTTCCCAGGTTTGTTATACATGTGGTGAAACAGGACATATTTCTAGGGAATGTCCTAGGCGGAAGGTACAACCTCCTACTTCCACCAAAACGACTAATGTGCAGCCTACAACACGGCTTATTCAAATAGAGGAGGAAAAGAAAGTATCCACCCGTGGTAAGGGCAGTTATAGCTCTTCAAGAGAAGAAGAAGGAATCCTCTTGTTATGGAGAAGGTGAGGTAGTTACTACTCCTAACAAGAAGGAGAGCTTGTTACAGGAAAATGTAAGCAAGCAGGAGCAGGATTCTGACCAGAAAGGTCAGACTGATAACGAATCAGAAGGTACAGATAAAGGTGATATAGAAAAGGTGAACAAAGTTTTTCATTATTACCATTACATGATAAAACAATGGACTCCATGTATCACCAAGCTATAAATCAGGAGATAAAGATTACGCTTGGACAATTGATAAAGGTAGCTCCTTACATAAGAAACCAGATATTAAATGCATTAAGTTTAGTTCAGCAAACATCACCTTCACGTGAAGGATATACAGTTTGTAAAATGGATAAGGAAGTACTGTATGAAGGTGATTATGATGGACATGTTCCTTGCATCACAGTATATGTGGGAAGGAAAAGTTAAAGAGAGTATTAATAGATGGAGGTTCAGGTGTGAATTTTATTGAAGAAGGTGAATGTAAAAGGATGGGTTTAGGACCAATCCAACCTGCTCCATTTAACCTTAAAATGGCTAAGCAACGAAGTGTAAGGTCATTAAGCATAATGAGAGGAGTCACTATCACAGTAAAAGGATTCAAATATAGATATCCTTGCTTGTCCTACAAAAAGAAGAAAAGGAAGTTTATACTATGTTCTTAGCCAACTATGGATTAAGTCTGATAAGGTTATTCAGAATGGAAGAACAGGAAAGATGATGGTAAAGAAGGAGAAGGAAAACAATGATCTATAATCATACTAAAAGGTATGTTAAAAAGGAAATCCGACCTCTTGTTTTAGAAGGAATGATTGGTTTAATGGGCTAGATAATCAGGAAGAAGTAGAAATCCTGAAATCATATCCTAATTAAAGGTCTTAATAAATATTGACCTTCACGTAGTGCTGAAAGGAAAGAAAACTGTTCAGCAGAAGGAAAACGACAGACCTGAATTACAGGAAAAGTTTTATAAGGCAATCCTGTATAAGATTGATTTGCAGGAACAACCTTCAGAGTATACATATGTGTATACCACAGATCCTTTAAAGCAAGTGAATATAAACACAGAAAAGAAGCCAAAGGAACAGAAGGAAAAACTATTCAGGAACAGGAAAAAAAAGCAAATGCTGATCCTAAGGAACAAGATGCAGGAAAGCAAGTGCTGCAACTTAAGGTATCAACTTCCAACCAAGAACTTAGGAAAGTGAAGAACAACTTTTGGAAGTATAAAGGAGAGAATCCACAGTACCATGAAGATCAACATCCAAAGGAAGGAGTAGGATAGTTGCCGTGAGGACACAGCAACAAATAAGGAGGGGGCAGTGTTAAAGGTAAAATATTAGGAGCATAGGACATCCTACTGTAGAGAGAATAAGGGTAGGAAGGTTCGTAGTAAGCATGGAAGGAAAGGCTGTGAAGGAGGAAAATCCTTACCGAGAGGAAAAGGTGCGTAAGGAAAAGGAAAGAAAGGCTGTGAAGTACCGAGAGGAAAAGGTGAGTAAGGAAAAGGAAGGAAAGGTGTGAAGAAGGAAAATCCTTACCGAGAGGAAAAGGAAAAGGAAAAGGATGACGTAAAGGAAAAGGATGACGTGGCGAAGGAAGGGGTTAAGGAGTAGTTAGGGCAAGGGAGAAGGGGTCTCCAGAGGGTCTCAAGGAAGTTCTAACAGGAGAAAGGGCCATTTGAAGTTCTAGCAGGAGATAAAGGTTCTCTACACTTTGTCTTTTGTATTCATGTTAGTAATGAAAGGTGCATATAGAGAATCTTGTGTGTGTGTATGTTTACTCTCAATGAATGGATCTAACAAGGCAATAGCCAAAATCCGTTCTTGCCCTTGACTTTGGAGACCAGTCATAGTGGCACTGGGAGAAGTCTGATATATATAACAGATATATTGAGAGTTGAGAAAGGAAAGGGTGTAGCCTTTCCGGCACGTTGTATGAAAGGTTTCCTGTCTGCGTGAAGGAAACAGATTAAATAGGAAAAGGTGAGGCAGAGAGTCCTTTTCCTGTTTAACACATACCTCCTCTGTGTTTGGGAGCTTCAGCATGTGCCCAAACACTTGAGTGATAGCTGCACAAGTGTCCAAGAGAATCTCTTGGAAAGTCGACTTCCCTATCGCATATAGCTCAGTGATAGTTTTAGTGTCAGAATTATGGATGAGTTTGTGCAGGGTGGCAGCTAGCCGAACTTGAACGAGAATTGCAGCCCTATAGCGCGTGTTTTGACGTTGAATCACTGGGGCCAATTGCCTATATAGGTGAATAAACGTGTCCTTTGACATCATCAACAACTCGTACCATCGAGGATCGTCATAGAAGTTACACATGTAAATATCAAACCATGTAACACTCCTTGGCTTCACCCACCAAAACCTTCATCCATCGTTCTAGTCGAAGTTGCTGCAAGCTGTACCAGTATGTTGTCATGTTGTGGCATGTCCTCATCAATGTCGTCTTCACCTTCAACAGCTAAACTCCAGATCACAGCTTCAGCTCTCTGGACCACAAGAGCTTGAGCCCTCATAAAGTCCTGAAGTTGTTGAAAAAGTTGAACTCCAAACATCAAAAGGGAGATGAGCATCAACTTTCGTTGCTGCATGCATAGTAAATATATCTATATATAAAAAAATAAATAAAGTGCAATAATATTCTTAAAATAACGTGCAATTATCTTAAAACACTATGTCTCCCTTTCAGGAGAGGCAGAAGATGTCCCATGGCTGGAGCAGCAGAAGCTTGCTTGGGTTCATATAACCGGCCAAAGATCTCTGTTAACTTCTGAGCTGGAGCAGCAGAAGCTTGCTTGGGTTCATATAACCGGCCAAAGATCTCTGTTAACTTCTGAAAGGTTGGCTAGAAGAAAGCTTGCTTGAGCAGCTTGAGTGGAGGCCTGAGCAGCTTGAGCAGAAGCCTCTGCATTCTTCTTAGCTAGTTTATAGTTGCATTCAAACTGATCCTTCTTCATCTCCAACTGCAACCTCATGTTCTCGCATGTCATGCTGGTGTGGCTTCCCAGAGCAGCAACCAGTGTCTCGTTGCTCTTTTTCTTCTTCTTCTTGCCCGTGCTCCCCACAACCTGGTCACCATCACCACAATCAACCTCACTCTCATGCTGCTGCTCTTGCTGCTGCTGGTTTCTCTCTGAGCTAAAGAGGCCACGAGGCGCCATGACTGGTCTGTCCTTCCACCAGCTATCCAAGGCCTCAAAGCAGCACTGAGGAAAGTCATTGGGGATCTTGGAGTCAGACTTTTTCTCCTCCAATGACAAGCTCCAATAATTCCCAGCTCCAGTGCTACGATGATAATCATTGATCTCACGGTATCCTGTCATGAGCCTGTCCCAACGGCCAGATACCTGCTTGTCATCTCTGTAAACACTGGTTTTATTTGCTAGGGCTTTTGCTAGAATTTCCCACCGTTTTTTTGCCTTGACAGAGTGGAGAAATCGTTCCGGATGCTCACGTAACTCTCTATCCTCTTCTTCCTTCAAATTGATGAGCGCAAGCGTTTCTTCTGAGGTCCAATTGTTTCCACGTACTCGTTTCCCACCAACAGTCGACCCATCCTCTGCCTAATATGAGATGCATCTACTTATTTGAATTTAAGTAATGGATGGGAAGGGCTTACCATGTTGTCATCATCACCATCAGCACTTTCTTGTGTTTTACGTCCAGGTCGACCTCGGCCTCGGCTTGCTCTACCACCACGACGAGCACCTCTGCCAACAGCACCTGGAGGATGTGCAAAACACTCATAAGCTATTTTGAAAACTGAGAAAGTATTTCAAGTACATGTTTCAAGTATTTCAACGTCTTCATCCTCCTCCGAACTCCTTCGACGCTCGGCTCGACGCCGCTCCACTTCAGCATCTATCTGAGATGCCATCATGCGTGCATACTCTGCACCTCCACCACTAGGATGGACGCCAGCTGTTGGGTGAGCAGCAGCGAAAGAAGAGCTCCCGGCTGAGCAGCTGAAAAGAAAGAGTTGCCCGGCTGAGTAGTAGCAAAAGTTGAGCTTCCCGGATGAGCAACAGCAAATGGAGATCTATCTGGCTGAGTAAAAAAACGCTGGGCTGCTATGCTGAGTTCCAAACATTGGGCTACTTGAATACGCTGGGGAGCTTTGATGAGCATAGACAAGCCAGGAATCCCCATTGGGTGCCCGCTCCGTGAATCCCGTTGTGTATCCCTTGGCCATGGACCTGGGCAGGTCCATGGAACTCTCCAGCTCCTTGGCCAACTCCTTGATCACCTACTGGAGACGATCGCAATGATGGATTGCTAAATCCACCCAGGTCTACTCGATTGTTGAGAAAACGCACCTGACCCATGACTTCAGGACTTTGACTTCAAAGGCTTGAGCTTGAGCTTGAGAATCATCCATGATCGACGCTTAGTGGCGCGAAAAGCTTCACCGCTTGCACCCTATATTAAATGTTGTGCCGTCGTTGACGTGGCACTTAGAAGAGCTTAAAGATCCTCTTGAGATCTTTAGGCTCCTCTAAATTTCTGTCAGAAATGAGCGGATATTCCCTTGTTATTCCTCTTAGAAGAATTTTTTAAAGAATGGTGCGGTTCCGACTCTTTTAAGAAGATTCCCCAAAAAACCAATTTTAACACTTTTAGCGCAAGAAATAGGTGCGGTCGTGATTTGTTCACTTTTAAGGAGATAAAAGTGGTTTTAGAAGCAGGTGCGGAGGCCCCTAATATCAATAGTTTGAACACATGTTTGTTTATTTCTTTAGTCCCTTTTATGATATTATTTCTAACTTGTGCGTGCGTATGGGTATGTGTGCGTGACATGTGTATGTGTGTGTGTATAAAGAAACAGAAAACATTCTGTTTCTCGGCTGAGGTTTAGAAAATATCATGTATAAATGTATATTGGCATGGTTGGTATACGAAAACCATTTAAAGACGTGTATATACCGTTTTCTATTTGTGTGTGTGTGTGTGTATCTATATATATATATGTATATATATATACATACATATAATATACAGATACATATACATATACGTATATATACACACACACATGTATGTATGTATGTATGTAGGATATAATATATATATAACACCTATATATTTTTACTAATTTTGCAATAATAACAATGAAATTTAATATTAAACGTTAAGTCATAATTTATATGTCTATAAAAATATATTTGACTGATTTATTAATCTTATTTAAGTAAGCCCCAGAATTAATTTTCTTTTACTGTCTTGTGTTTAACAAGATTTAAATTGTATATTTTTTTAACTTTAATGTTTATTAACTTGTCAGATTTTGAATTGTTATTATTTTGTTATAAATGAGGACATAATCACCAAATGCAAGAAAATATTGAAATTATATTCTATCTATGGATAATATAGTTAATACGTGTGTAAACCGCCGGGTTTAGGGTAACCATGGAGGAATCGCTCAGCTACAGCGAGCTAGGGCGGTTTCTGGAGAAAGAATTCCCCGGCTTCGATGGCGAAATCGCGAGTGCGACGAGCCTGCACAAGATCAGCGGTCGGGCATTCCTCACTCTCAACAGGGATGACTGGTGCAAGTTGGGTTTGAGCTTTGGGGCGGCCATCGAGCTAGAGCAGCTTCGAGATCGTACTCTAAGAGGTATGCCGATTCAGATTTCCAAGCATCTAATACTCCATTTCGCTGCAGCTAAGCTACAAAGATACGACTTTGTGAGTCTCGCGGAATCCGTTCACAACAAGATAATGGCTCATGGACCTCTTGAGCTTGGGAACATGAAACAATTCTACAGCGCTGTTCCTCGTCCTGTGCTGTCTCTATATGAGGTATGCACCATAGTTTTTACATCAAGCTCGCTCAATTTTCCTTCGTTAGGTTAATAAGCGTACATTTGACTTCATGGGTCGTGCTCTCGCTCCTTCCGTGAAAAGCTTCATTTTGGAGAGCCTCCTTCCTCAGGATGGTGAACCCAGGAGAACGGATGGGCCCTCTTTTGGAGTGATTACTGGCACTGCAGGCTCGGGAAAAACGACTTCTGTCATGGCTGCTGTTGTCGACCTGCACCAGAAGTTTGCAAAGGCTCGGCAGAAGCACCCAGTACTTTCTATCAAGAAATTCGGTGAAGAGGAGATGGTGTCACAAGAAGAGGACGCCGTGGAGGACACCATAGATGAGGATGACGGATCACAGGAAAACTCGGTCGTAGAGCAGGAAAATGCTGAGGTTCAGGACAGTTTCCGCCGAATTGTCTTCGTCGATTGTGCGCAGTTTGTCCACGATCCTTTTCTGGAGATGAGAAATAGTCTACTCCTGGCTTATATTGACGACAAGCAGGACGTGGAAGATATCATGGCTGCCGAGACATTTGCCCACTTGGAGTTGTTTATGGGAAGCAGGTCCATACGTGATCGCATCTATGTGGTTGACGATGCGAACGCCACTGATCTGGATGACGATGACGACACTGCAGGAATCCGGAAGCCTTCGGTAGCACTTCGTAGCTATGCCAGGGATAAAGTGTGGGGTCTGCAACAATGCTGCACTCTTTTTGTCTGTGTTTCGGTGAGGAGCACAATCAGGAGCGACCTCAGACACGACAAACGGCCGGTCGATCTGTTCATATGCGGCGGATATGAGGTGATGCAGTTGTTTTTTTTGTTACTGAACTTACTTTTGTGTTAGGCCCGTGAACTTTTCCAGTACCTGGACCACTGGGGGATAAAGCTCTCTGATGAGGAGCTTATTGACTTGTACTGGTACACTGGTTTCGTGCCTAGGCTGGTACACAAGTATCTCTTCGCCAGAACCAAAGCGATTGAAGAAGTAACAGGGGACCTGAAACGGTACACACGCTCGACGCGGAAGTACATTCGTCAGCCCAATCAAGCTGGAAGGAACCAGCTACTGAAGGCTCTCTTTGGGGAGGAGAATCTGGAAGCTGTCCCAGGTTTTAGACACGAGGTGCTTTTACGAAGTCCAGGTGGTCACGGGAGGTGCCTGGTACCAGTTCTAAGGCCCTATACTATGGCTCTCCTGGCCAAGAGATTGAAGCAGGAAGAAAATGCAGATGCTCTCAGCGAGATACAGAAGTGGACATCCCGGGTACGGTCAGACACCAACATGGCCCGAATCGGTTGGAATGCAGAAATGGCTACCATTTTGGCGGCAGCACTACACCGCCCGCACTTCAATTTGGGAACAAGGCAGCTGGTTATAGATCCGGAAGTGGTGGTTACTGGCAAGTTCTCGTGGGAGATACTAGAGAAGTATCCGAGGAAGAGAATTCTGGTCGTTCCGAAGGAGTTCAACCACAGGGGTGTGGACTTGTACTATGTCGATGAGGAATTCGTCGTGGTTATCCAGGTTTCGGTTGCAACAAACGCGGTCAAGATTCACACCAAGACTCCTGAAGTGGCTCGTCGATTATACACTGAGCTGCAGAAAGGAATCCCAGGGGTTAAGTTGCGAACGCTTTTGGCCTGGATCGTTCATGGTGAGAACCCGGGGCATACGACAGGTGGAAAGATGTACGAGGAGGTTGTTTCTTCATTCGCTGAGTTTTGCACTGCACTTAAGGTCATCGACGAACGGTGCAGCTTGCTGAAGAAGGACAATCCGGCTGGAAAGAAGGTTGCTCTTGTTTCGTTTCGTTTCATAGGAGACTGACGTTTTTAAGTTTCAGGATTCATGCGTGGAATGTTCAGAATATCAATGCTACCTTGGGGAAGCGAACTGGACAACTGGGTCCAGTGCGATAGGTGCAAGTGTTGGGTACACACGGCTTGCGCTGGGGACAGGTACAAGCCCAACCACAACTTCGAATGCCTTTTCTGCTATGCCAAGGGTGGAAAAAGTGCTGTGGGAAGTGGAAGAGGAAAATCCAAGCGGTCGTCTACCGGGTAAATCTAAGGCAAGTAGAAGAGGCAAGAAAACTTGAGTTGTCAGCTTGTAAAGAATTTGTTGTTGTTCTTCCCATCAATATGCAAAAATACTACTAGCATTAATGTTGGATCGAAGGATGTTCATTGCCATCAACATGCCCCCTTTAACGAAAACCAGAGATACTGTCCTAAGGCCGTTTGCATCTATCGCGTTCTGCTCCAAAGGCAACTCCACCTCTTCTTTGTGCTCATAAACGTTGTTAAAGGCAGGCTCAAAGTAAACAACTCACGCACGTCCACATATAGCTCCTCGCCGCTGAACTTGACTCAGAATCGTCAGAACTCTCCCCTTGAACCAGTACTAGACGACTCTGCAGAACTCTCCCCTTGAACCGCATTCCCCAAAACCGAGTGTTAAACCTCTTGGTTATATAAACTTTTCTTAAAAATTATATCCTGAATATGTTGCATATCATGAATCCCAAGATGCATATTTACTCTCTTAAATAACAGAATTAGCTTGGACTAACTGGTTTAGTGAGAGACATTACACGCTACAAGTCATTAAAAGTCACACACGCATATCAGACTCAGATGGTTGTTTAATGTTTTCCCACCACTGATGTGGCTCCAAGTTTACTGGACAATATGACTATGTATAACTCAGTATCTTCAGTATGTATGTAATGATATAATATCTCATCTCTTGTTTAAATATTCTATATTATCACGCTACTTGATATTTTTACAAAACCTCATTAACCAAAATAAATATAGTAACTATTAATTAATTACATGTACAGTATACGCTCTGTGTGTGTCTGTGTGCACGCTTTATTGTGCCTAATTATATAAATAGTGTTTCATTAAGATTGAATCCTTTTTCAATCTTTTTACACGAGTGTGTATTATTTGGTAAGATCCATTTCTAAATTCCAAACGACTTAATTAACAAATCTTTCAGTTTAACATTTACAAACACTTATATAAATAAAAGCTCTTATACTTATACACTGAGTTCTTGTATAATAGTTAGAATTAAATAATTAGAGAGAGAGGTTTAATAATTTAGCTTTCAGCATTATATATGGACTTGTATAATACACACACACACACACACACATTAAAACGGTAATATCACACGTCTTTAAATGGTTCATATAGTTTGAACACGTGCTTTATTTTTTCTTTAGTCCTTTTTATGCTATTATTTCTAACTTGTGCGTGCGTATGGTATGCGTGCATGTGTATGTGTGTGCATTATAAAGAAACAGAGGAAAAATTTCTGTTTCTTGGCTGAGGTTCAGAAAAATAGTTAACTAATTGAAAAGCTTAAAAATAACACACACACACACACACACATATATATATATACATTTATAATATAATATAAATGTTCTATTCATTTATATAAAGAAGCACTATAAACAAATTCTTACATCCAGATCTTTTAACTGTGTGACACGAATGCGATGTATAAAAGTTTTGTTATTAATGTAAATTATCATACACATGTACACACAAAGAAAGACATAAACACATTAAACACAGGTGTGTGTATGGTTTTTGTTACATTCAATTCATTATTCATATTTAATAATTAATTAATGATTTATTTATTTATTAATTTTGAAAGTAAACAAGCGAGGAAAATACATTGAAGATGTAATATTTATGTAATTGAAATTAAATTAACCATATGTGTAGCTGCAATCAAATTCAATACACAAAAATATACTTGTGTGTACAGTGTGTTAAATATGATTTCAATTACATAAATATATTGTTTAGTGTATTTTTCTGGTTTGTTTGATTAATAAATAAATAAATCATTAGTCAGCTATTAAATATAAATAATTTATTAAACTGTTAATTTTGTAAAGAAAAAACACACGTGTGTTTTATGTCTCATTTTGTGTGTATATGTATACGACAAACTACATTAATAATAAACCTTTATACTTTGTGTTTGTGCTGTATCACGGGTGTTTCAAATGTAAAAGTATAAAGTGCATGTGTATAATTATAATGACACACACATATATGTATGATTATTTCGTTTATTTATATTATTGATACATATATTTCATGTTCTGGTATGCAGTTACAAATATTTATGTAATTGAAATCAAATTCAACACACACAAAATACATATTAATACTTGTCCGTATTGAATTTGATTTTAATTACATAAATCTATTACATGTTTAAGATATTTTCTCACTTATTTTACTTTTGAGACTAATAAAAATCATTAATTAATTAATAATATAAATAATAAATTAAGGTATTAATTATGTAAAAAAAGTGTGTGATGAACTATATTAATAATAGACCTTTGTAAATGTTTTAAAAAAAGAACACACTATATTATATTATGTATATATATATATATATAAAGTGTGTTCTTATTTTAATACATTTACGCACTTGACTAATTAAATAATTAACAGTTTATTTATTTATTAAATAAGAAGGAGAAGACATTGTACAACTAATATCTATGTAGTATAACTACTTTAATCGAATTTGACATACGTGGTGGTGTGTGTGTGTGTGTGTGTGTGTGTGTGTGTGTGTGTAATGCACAGTAATAAGTTAAAATCACATTATATAAATCCTCTAATATTGAATGTTTAGGGTCAGCCGCAAGTCTCTACTCTCTCATATATTATATACACATTTATATGATAAATATACAAATGTATACAACATTTGTATTTTTAAAGAAAATTATTTTTAATTTAAAAAATTCAATTCAAATTCACATTAATAAAGTATAAAGAGTTTGTTATGATTATGTGCATGTACAATGTCACAATTTTAACATGTATGTGTGCACATACAATGTCATAATTTTAACTTTTGTGTGTTAACTAAGTCATGTAAAGCATATGTACATAGAAAATGTAACACTCGTACGCATCTACAGTTTAATGAAATTGCTTGAGAATAATATAACTAAATAGCTATATACATAGCAGTTAGCAACATAATTAAATAGCTACATACATAGCAGTCAACAATATATAAACATTAGAATAAAAGATTTATGTTGTAAAACCTAAAATAAAAGATTTATGCCATAAAATCTAATGAAAAACAAAGTAATATGAAGGAAAATATGTACTGACAAACATAATAATAATATATTCACCTTGTGAAATCTAATAGAACTTACCAAATTACTCCTAAACTTTCATATAATTATAAAAATGCCCTTATAATTTTAAAAATTATAAAAATGCCCCTTGAGCAAGTCATAAATTTGTCCTTTTAATTTTTTTTATAAAACACATAAAAACATAAACAAGAGAGAGGTTTAATAATTTAATTTACACACATTAAAACGGTAATATCAATAGTTTGAACACGTGTTTTGTTTATTTCTTTAGTCCCTTTTATGATATTATTTCTAACTTGTGCGTGCGTATGGGTATGTGTGCGTGACATGTGTATGTGTGTGTGTTATAAAGAAAAACTGAGGTTTAGAAAATATCATGTATAAATGTATATTGGCATGGTTGGTATACGAAAACCATTTAAAGACGTGTATATATACCGTTTTCTATTTGTGTGTGTGTGTGTGTATCATATATATATATGTATATATATACATACATATAATATACAGATACATATACATATACGTATATATACACACACACATGTATGTATGTATGTATGTTAGGATATATATATATATACACCTATATATTTTTACTAATTTTGCAATAATAACAATGAAATTTAATATTAAACGTTAAGTCATAATTTATATGTCTATAAAAATATATTTGACTGATTTATTAATCTTATTTAAGTAAGCCCCAGAATTAATTTTCTTTTACTGTCTTGTGTTTAACAAGATTTAAATTGTATATTTTTTTAACTTTAATGTTTATTAACTTGTCAGATTTTGAATTGTTATTATTTTTGTTATAAATGAGGACATAATCACCAAATGCAAGAAAATAATTGAAATTATATTCTATGGATAATATAGTTAATACGTGTGTAAACCGCCGGTTTAGGGTAACCATGGAGGAATCGCTCAGCTACAGCGAGCTAGGGCGGTTTCTGGAGAAAGAATTCCCCGGCTTCGATGGCGAAATCGCGAGTGCGACGAGCCTGCACAAGATCAGCGGTCGGGCATTCCTCACTCTCAACAGGGATGACTGGTGCAAGTTGGGTTTGAGCTTTGGGGCGGCCATCGAGCTAGAGCAGCTTCGAGATCGTACTCTAAGAGGTATGCCGATTCAGATTTCCAAGCATCTAATACTCCATTTCGCTGCAGCTAAGCTACAAAGATACGACTTTGTGAGTCTCGCGGAATCCGTTCACAACAAGATAATGGCTCATGGACCTCTTGAGCTTGGGAACATGAAACAATTCTACAGCGCTGTTCCTCGTCCTGTGCTGTCTCTATATGAGGTATGCACCATAGTTTTTACATCAAGCTCGCTCAATTTTCTGTTTTGTTCTTCGTTAGGTTAATAAGCGTACATTTGACTTCATGGGTCGTGCTCTCGCTCCTTCCGTGAAAAGCTTCATTTTGGAGAGCCTCCTTCCTCAGGATGGTGAACCCAGGAGAACGGATGGGCCCTCTTTTGGAGTGATTACTGGCACTGCAGGCTCGGGAAAAACGACTTCTGTCATGGCTGCTGTTGTCGACCTGCACCAGAAGTTTGCAAAGGCTCGGCAGAAGCACCCAGTACTTTCTATCAAGAAATTCGGTGAAGAGGAGATGGTGTCACAAGAAGAGGACGCCGTGGAGGACACCATAGATGAGGATGACGGATCACAGGAAAACTCGGTCGTAGAGCAGGAAAATGCTGAGCAGGAAGATGCTGAGGTTCAGGACAGTTTCCGCCGAATTGTCTTCGTCGATTGTGCGCAGTTTGTCCACGATCCTTTTCTGGAGATGAGAAATAGTCTACTCCTGGCTTATATTGACGACAAGCAGGACGTGGAAGATATCATGGCTGCCGAGACATTTGCCCACTTGGAGTTGTTTATGGGAAGCAGGTCCATACGTGATCGCATCTATGTGGTTGTTGACGATGCGAACGCCACTGATCTGGATGACGATGACGACACTGCAGGAATCCGGAAGCCTTCGGTAGCACTTCGTAGCTATGCCAGGGATAAAGTGTGGGGTCTGCAACAATGCTGCACTCTTTTTGTCTGTGTTTCGGTGAGGAGCACAATCAGGAGCGACCTCAGACACGACAAACGGCCGGTCGATCTGTTCATATGCGGCGGATATGAGGTGATGCAGTTGTTTTTTTTGTTACTGAACTTACTTTTGTGTTAGGCCCGTGAACTTTTCCAGTACCTGGACCACTGGGGGATAAAGCTCTCTGATGAGGAGCTTATTGACTTGTACTGGTACACTGGTTTCGTGCCTAGGCTGGTACACAAGTATCTCTTCGCCAGAACCAAAGCGATTGAAGAAGTAACAGGGGACCTGAAACGGTACACACGCTCGACGCGGAAGTACATTCGTCAGCCCAATCAAGCTGGAAGGAACCAGCTACTGAAGGCTCTCTTTGGGGAGGAGATCTGGAAGCTGTCCCAGGTTTTAGACACGAGGTGCTTTTACCGAAGTCCAGGTGGTCACGGGAGGTGCCTGGTACCAGTTCTAAGGCCCTATACTATGGCTCTCCTGGCCAAGAGATTGAAGCAGGAAGAAAATGCAGATGCTCTCAGCGAGATACAGAAGTGGACATCCCGGGTACGGTCAGACACCAACATGGCCCGAATCGGTTGGAATGCAGAAATGGCTACCATTTTGGCGGCAGCACTACACCGCCCGCACTTCAATTTGGGAACAAGGCAGCTGGTTATAGATCCGGAAGTGGTGGTTACTGGCAAGTTCTCGTGGGAGATACTAGAGAAGTATCCGAGCAAGAGAATTCTGGTCGTTCCGAAGGAGTTCAACCACAGGGGTGTGGACTTGTACTATGTCGATGAGGAATTCGTCGTGGTTATCCAGGTTTCGGTTGCAACAAACGCGGTCAAGATTCACACCAAGACTCCTGAAGTGGCTCGTCGATTATACACTGAGCTGCAGAAAGGAATCCCAGGGGTTAAGTTGCGAACGCTTTTGGCCTGGATCGTTCATGGTGAGAACCCGGGGCATACGACAGGTGGAAAGATGTACGAGGAGGTTGTTTCTTCATTCGCTGAGTTTTGCACTGCACTTAAGGTCATCGACGAACGGTGCAGCTTGCTGAAGAAGGACAATCCGGCTGGAAAGAAGGTTGCTCTTGTTTCGTTTCGTTTCATAGGAGACTGACGTTTTTAAGTTTCAGGATTCATGCGTGGAATGTTCAGAATATCAATGCTACCTTGGGGAAGGAGAACTGGACAACTGGGTCCAGTGCGATAGGTGCAAGTGTTGGGTACACACGGCTTGCGCTGGGGACAGGTACAAGCCCAACCACAACTTCGAATGCCTTTTCTGCTATGCCAAGGGTGGAAAAAGTGCTGTGGGAAGTGGAAGAGGAAAATCCAAGCGGTCGTCTACCGGGTAAATCTAAGGCAAGTAGAAGAGGCAAGAAAACTTGAGTTGTCAGCTTGTAAAGAATTTGTTGTTGTTCTTCCCATCAATATGCAAAAATACTACTAGCATTAATGTTGGATCGAAGGATGTTCATTGCCATCAACATGCCCCCTTTAACGAAAACCAGAGATACTGTCCTAAGGCCGTTTGCATCTATCGCGTGCTCCAAAGGCAACTCCACCTCTTCTTTGTGCTCATAAACGTTGTTAAAGGCAGGCTCAAAGTAAACAACTCACGCACGTCCACATATAGCTCCTCGCCGCTGAACTTGACTCAGAATCGTCAGAACTCTCCCCTTGAACCAGTACTAGACGACTCTGCAGAACTCTCCCCTTGAACCGCATTCCCCAAAACCGAGTGTTAAACCTCTTGGTTATATAAACTTTTCTTAAAAATTATATCCTGAATATGTTGCATATCATGAATCCCAAGATGCATATTTACTCTCTTAAATAACAGAATTAGCTTGGACTAACTGGTTTAGTGAGAGACATTACACGCTACAAGTCATTAAAAGTCACACACGCATATCAGACTCAGATGGTTGTTTAATGTTTTCCCACCACTGATGTGGCTCCTTACTGGACAATATGACTATGTATAACTCAGTATCTTCAGTATGTATGTAATGATATAATATTCTCATCTCTTGTTTAAATATTCTATATTATCACGCTACTTGATATTTTTTACAAAACCTCATTAACCAAAATAAATATAGTAACTATTAATTAATTACATGTACAGTATACGCTCTGTGTGTGTCTGTGTGCACGCTTTATTGTGCCTAATTATATAAATAGTGTTTCATTAAGATTGAATCCTTTTTTCAATCTTTTTACACGAGTGTGTATTATTTGGTAAGATCCATTTCTAAATTCCAAACGACTTAATTAACAAATCTTTCAGTTTAACATTTACAAACACTTTATAAATAAAAGCTCTTATACTTATACACTGAGTTCTTGTTGTATAATAGTTAGAATTAAATAATTAGAGAGAGAGTTTAATAATTTAGCTTTCAGCATTATATATGGACTTGTATATACACACACACACACACACATTAAAACGGTAATATCACACGTCTTTAAATGGTTCATATAGTTTGAACACGTGCTTTATTTTTTCTTTAGTCCTTTTTATGCTATTATTTCTAACTTGTGCGTGCGTATGGTATGCGTGCATGTGTATGTGTGTGCATTATAAAGAAACAGAGGAAAAATTTCTGTTTCTTGGCTGAGGTTCAGAAAAATAGTTAACTAATTGAAAAGCTTAAAAATAACACACACACACACACACACATATATATATATACATTTATATAATATAAATGTTCTATTCATTTATATAAAGAAGCACTATAAACAAATTCTTACATCCAGATCTTTTAACTGTGTGACACGAATGCGATGTATAAAAGTTTTGTTATTAATGTAAATTATCATACACATGTACACACAAAGAAAGACATAAACACATTAAACACAGGTGTGTGTATGGTTTTTGTTACATTCAATTCATTATTCATATTTAATAATTAATTAATGATTTATTTATTTATTAATTTTGAAAGTAAACAAGCGAGGAAAATACATTGAAGATGTAATATTTATGTAATTGAAATTAAATTAACCATATGTGTAGCTGCAATCAAATTCAATACACAAAAATATACTTGTGTGTACAGTGTGTTAAATATGATTTCAATTACATAAATATATTGTTTAGTGTTTTTCTGGTTTGTTTGATTAATAAATAAATAAATCATTAGTCAGCTATTAAATATAAATAATTTATTAAACTGTTAATTTTGTAAAGAAAAAACACACGTGTGTATTTATGTCTCATTTTGTGTGTATATGTATACGACAAACTACATTAATATAAACCTTTATACTTTGTGTTTGTGCTGTATCACGGGTGTTTCAAATGTAAAAAGTATAAAGTGCATGTGTATAATTAATGACACACACATATATGTATGATTATTTCGTTTATTTATATTATTGATACATATATTTCATGTTCTGGTATGCAGTTACAAATATTTATGTAATTGAAATCAAATTCAACACACACAAAATACATATTAATACTTGTCCGTATTGAATTTGATTTTAATTACATAAATCTATTACATGTTTAGATATTTTCTCACTTATTTTACTTTTGAGACTAATAAATAAATCATTAATTAATTAATAATATAAATAATAAATTAAGGTATTAATTATGTAAAAAAGTGTGTGATGAACTATATTAATAATAGACCTTTGTAAATGTTTTAAAAAAAGAACACACTATATTATATTATGTATATATATATATATAAAGTGTTCTTATTTTAATACATTTACGCACTTGACTAATTAAATAATTAACAGTTTATTTATTTATTAAATAAGAAGGAGAAGACATTGTACAACTAATATCTATGTAGTATAACTACTTTAATCGAATTTGACATACGTGTGTGTGTGTGTGTGTGTGTGTGTGTGTGTGTGTGTGTAATGCACAGTAATAAGTTAAAATCACATTATATAAAATCCTCTAATATTGAATGTTTAGGGTCAGCCGCAAGTCTCTACTCTCTCATATATTATATACACATTTATATGATAAATATACAAATGTATACAACATTTGTATTTTTAAAGAAAATTATTTTTAATTTAAAAAATTCAATTCAAATTCACATTAATAAAGTATAAAGAGTTTGTTATGATTATGTGCATGTACAATGTCACAATTTTAACATGTATGTGTGCACATACAATGTCATAATTTTAACTTTTGTGTGTGTTAACTAAGTCATGTAAAGCATATGTACATAGAAAATGTAACACTCGTACGCATCTACAGTTTAATGAAATTGCTTGAGAATAATATAACTAAATAGCTATATACATAGCAGTTAGCAACATAATTAAATAGCTACATACATAGCAGTCAACAATATATAAACATTAGAATAAAAGATTTATGTTGTAAAACCTAAAATAAAAGATTTATGCCATAAATCTAATGAAAAACAAAGTAATATGAAGGAAAATATGTACTGACAAACATAATAATAATATATTCACCTTGTGAAATCTAATAGAACTTACCAAATTACTCCTAAACTTTCATATAATTATAAAAATGCCCTTATAATTTTAAAAATTATAAAAATGCCCCTTGAGCAAGTCATAAATTTGTCCTTTTAATTTTTTTTTATAAAACACATAAAAACATAAACAAGAGAGAGGTTTAATAATTTAATTTACACACATTAAAACGGTAATATCAATAGTTTGAACACGTGTTTTGTTTATTTCTTTAGTCCCTTTTATGATATTATTTCTAACTTGTGCGTGCGTATGGGTATGTGTGCGTGACATGTGTATGTGTGTGTGTTATAAAGAAACTGAGGTTTAGAAAATATCATGTATAAATGTATATTGGCATGGTTGGTATACGAAAACCATTTAAAGACGTGTATATATACCGTTTTCTATTTGTGTGTGTGTGTGTGTATCTATATATATATATGTATATATATACATACATATAATATACAGATACATATACATATACGTATATATACACACACACATGTATGTATGTATGTATGTTAGGATATATATATATATACACCTATATATTTTTACTAATTTTGCAATAATAACAATGAAATTTAATATTAAACGTTAAGTCATAATTTATATGTCTATAAAAATATATTTGACTGATTTATTAATCTTATTTAAGTAAGCCCCAGAATTAATTTTCTTTTACTGTCTTGTGTTTAACAAGATTTAAATTGTATATTTTTTTAACTTTAATGTTTATTAACTTGTCAGATTTTGAATTGTTATTATTTTTGTTATAAATGAGGACATAATCACCAAATGCAAGAAAATAATTGAAATTATATTCTATGGATAATATAGTTAATACGTGTGTAAACCGCCGGGTTTAGGGTAACCATGGAGGAATCGCTCAGCTACAGCGAGCTAGGGCGGTTTCTGGAGAAAGAATTCCCCGGCTTCGATGGCGAAATCGCGAGTGCGACGAGCCTGCACAAGATCAGCGGTCGGGCATTCCTCACTCTCAACAGGGATGACTGGTGCAAGTTGGGTTTGAGCTTTGGGGCGGCCATCGAGCTAGAGCAGCTTCGAGATCGTACTCTAAGAGGTATGCCGATTCAGATTTCCAAGCATCTAATACTCCATTTCGCTGCAGCTAAGCTACAAAGATACGACTTTGTGATCTCGCGGAATCCGTTCACAACAAGATAATGGCTCAATGGACCTCTTGAGCTTGGGAACATGAAACAATTCTACAGCGCTGTTCCTCGCCTGTGCTGTCTCTAGATAGGTATGCACCATAGTTATAATCAAGCTCGCTCAATTTTCTTTTTGTTCTTCGTAGGTAATAAGCGTACATTTGACTTCATGGGTCGTGCTCTCGCTCCTTCCGTGAAAAGCTTCATTTTGGAGAGCCTCCTTCCTCAGGATGGTGAACCCAGGAGAACGGATGGGCCCTCTTTTGGAGTGATTACTGGCACTGCAGGCTCGGGAAAAACGACTTCTGTCATGGCTGCTGTTGTCGACCTGCACCAGAAGTTTGCAAAGGCTCGGCAGAAGCACCCAGTACTTTCTATCAAGAAATTCGGTGAAGAGGAGATGGTGTCACAAGAAGAGGACGCCGTGGAGGACACCATAGATGAGGATGACGGATCACAGGAAAACTCGGTCGTAGAGCAGGAAAATGCTGAGCAGGAAGATGCTGAGGTTCAGGACAGTTTCCGCCGAATTGTCTTCGTCGATTGTGCGCAGTTTGTCCACGATCCTTTTCTGGAGATGAGAAATAGTCTACTCCTGGCTTATATTGACGACAAGCAGGACGTGGAAGATATCATGGCTGCCGAGACATTTGCCCACTTGGAGTTGTTTATGGGAAGCAGGTCCATACGTGATCGCATCTATGTGGTTGTTGACGATGCGAACGCCACTGATCTGGATGACGATGACGACACTGCAGGAATCCGGAAGCCTTCGGTAGCACTTCGTAGCTATGCCAGGGATAAAGTGTGGGGTCTGCAACAATGCTGCACTCTTTTTGTCTGTGTTTCGGTGAGGAGCACAATCAGGAGCGACCTCAGACACGACAAACGGCCGGTCGATCTGTTCATATGCGGCGGATATGAGGTGATGCAGTTGTTTTTTTTGTTACTGAACTTACTTTTGTGTTAGGCCCGTGAACTTTTCCAGTACCTGGACCACTGGGGGATAAAGCTCTCTGATGAGGAGCTTATTGACTTGTACTGGTACATCTGGTTTCGTGCCTAGGCTGGTACACAAGTATCTCTTCGCCAGAACCAAAGCGATTGAAGAAGTAACAGGGGACCTGAAACGGTACACACGCTCGACGCGGAAGTACATTCGTCAGCCCAATCAAGCTGGAAGGAACCAGCTACTGAAGGCTCTCTTTGGGGAGGAGATCTGGAAGCTGTCCCAGGTTTTAGACACGAGGTGCTTTTACCGAAGTCCAGGTGGTCACGGGAGGTGCCTGGTACCAGTTCTAAGGCCCTATACTATGGCTCTCCTGGCCAAGAGATTGAAGCAGGAAGAAAATGCAGATGCTCTCAGCGAGATACAGAAGTGGACATCCCGGGTACGGTCAGACACCAACATGGCCCGAATCGGTTGGAATGCAGAAATGGCTACCATTTTGGCGGCAGCACTACACCGCCCGCACTTCAATTTGGGAACAAGGCAGCTGGTTATAGATCCGGAAGTGGTGGTTACTGGCAAGTTCTCGTGGGAGATACTAGAGAAGTATCCGAGCAAGAGAATTCTGGTCGTTCCGAAGGAGTTCAACCACAGGGGTGTGGACTTGTACTATGTCGATGAGGAATTCGTCGTGGTTATCCAGGTTTCGGTTGCAACAAACGCGGTCAAGATTCACACCAAGACTCCTGAAGTGGCTCTTCGATTATACACTGAGCTGCAGAAAGGAATCCCAGGGGTTAAGTTGCGAACGCTTTTGGCCTGGATCGTTCATGGTGAGAACCCGGGGCATACGACAGGTGGAAAGATGTACGAGGAGGTTGTTTCTTCATTCGCTGAGTTTTGCACTGCACTTAAGGTCATCGACGAACGGTGCAGCTTGCTGAAGAAGGACAATCCGGCTGGAAAGAAGGTTGCTCTTGTTTCGTTTCGTTTCATAGGAGACTGACGTTTTTAAGTTTCAGGATTCATGCGTGGAATGTTCAGAATATCAATGCTACCTTGGGGAAGGAGAACTGGACAACTGGGTCCAGTGCGATAGGTGCAAGTGTTGGGTACACACGGCTTGCGCTGGGGACAGGTACAAGCCCAACCACAACTTCGAATGCCTTTTCTGCTATGCCAAAGGTGGAAAAAGTGCTGTGGGAAGTGGAAGAGGAAAATCCAAGCGGTCGTCTACCGGGTAAATCTAAGGCAAGTAGAAGAGGCAAGAAAACTTGAGTTGTCAGCTTGTAAAGAATTTGTTGTGTTGTTCTTCCCATCAATATGCAAAAATACTACTAGCATTAATGTTGGATCGAAGTAGGATTCATTGCCATCAACATGCCCCCTTTAACGAAAACCAGAGATACTGTCCTAAGGCCGTTTGCATCTATCGCGTTCTGCTCCAAAGGCAACTCCACCTCTTCTTTGTGCTCATAAACGTTGTTAAAGGCAGGCTCAAAGTAAACAACTCACGCACGTCCACATATAGCTCCTCGCCGCTGAACTTGACTCAGAATCGTCAGAACTCTCCCCTTGAACCAGTACTAGACGACTCTGCAGAACTCTCCCCTTGAACCGCATTCCCCAAAAAACGCGATGAGTGTTAAACCTCTTGGTTATATAAACTTTTCTTAAAAATTATATCCTGAATATGTTGCATATCATGAATCCCAAGATGCATATTTACTCTCTTAAATAACAGAATTAGCTTGGACTAACTGGTTTAGTGAGAGACATTACACGCTACAAGTCATTAAAAGTCACACACGCATATCAGACTCAGATGGTTGTTTAATGTTTTCCCACCACTGATGTGGCTCCAAGTTTACTGGACAATATGACTATGTATAACTCAGTATCTTCAGTATGTATGTAATGATATAATATTCTCATCTCTTGTTTAAATATTCTATATTATCACGCTACTTGATATTTTTTACAAAACCTCATTAACCAAAATAAATATAGTAACTATTAATTAATTACATGTACAGTATACGCTCTGTGTGTGTCTGTGTGCACGCTTTATTGTGCCTAATTATATAAATAGTGTTTCATTAAGATTGAATCCTTTTTCAATCTTTTTACACGAGTGTGTATTATTTGGTAAGATCCATTTCTAAATTCCAAACGACTTAATTAACAAATCTTTCAGTTTAAATTTACAAACACTTATATAAATAAAAGCTCTTATACTTATACACTGAGTTCTTGTATAATAGTTAGAATTAAATAATTAGAGAGAGAGGTTTAATAATTTAGCTTTCAGCATTATATATGGACTTGTATAATACACACACACACACACACACATTAAAACGGTAATATCACACGTCTTTAAATGGTTCATATAGTTTGAACACGTGCTTTATTTTTTCTTTAGTCCTTTTTATGCTATTATTTCTAACTTGTGCGTGCGTATGGTATGCGTGCATGTGTATGTGTGTGCATTATAAAGAAACAGAGGAAAAATTTCTGTTTCTTGGCTGAGGTTCAGAAAAATAGTTAACTAATTGAAAAGCTTAAAAATAACACACACACACACACACACATATATATATATACATTTATAATATAATATAAATGTTCTATTCATTTATATAAAGAAGCACTATAAACAAATTCTTACATCCAGATCTTTTAACTGTGTGACACAATGCGATGTATAAAAGTTTTGTTATTAATGTAAATTATCATACACATGTACACACACAAGAAAGACATAAACACATTAAACACAGGTGTGTGTATGGTTTTTGTTACATTCAATTCATTATTCATATTTAATAATTAATTAATGATTTATTTATTTATTAATTTTGAAAGTAAACAAGCGAGGAAAATACATTGAAGATGTAATATTTATGTAATTGAAATTAAATTAACCATATGTGTAGCTGCAATCAAATTCAATACACAAAAATATACTTGTGTGTACAGTGTGTTAAATATGATTTCAATTACATAAATATATTGTTTAGTGTATTTTCTGGTTTGTTTGATTAATAAATAAATAAATCATTAGTCAGCTATTAAATATAAATAATTTATTAAACTGTTAATTTTGTAAAGAAAAAAACACACGTGTGTGTTTATGTCTCATTTTGTGTGTATATGTATACGACAAACTACATTAATAATAAACCTTTATACTTTGTGTTTGTGCTGTATCACGGGTGTTTCAAATGTAAAAAGTATAAAGTGCATGTGTATAATTATAATGACACACACATATATGTATGATTATTTCGTTTATTTATATTATTGATACATATATTTCATGTTCTGGTATGCAGTTACAAATATTTATGTAATTGAAATCAAATTCAACACACACAAAATACATATTAATACTTGTCCGTATTGAATTTGATTTTAATTACATAAATCTATTACATGTTTAAGATATTTTCTCACTTATTTTACTTTTGAGACTAATAAATAAATCATTAATTAATTAATAATATAAATAAAAATTAAGGTATTAATTATGTAAAAAAAGTGTGTGATGAACTATATTAATAATAGACCTTTGTAAATGTTTTAAAAAAAGAACACACTATATTATATTATGTATATATATATAATATAAAGTGTGTTCTTATTTTAATACATTTACGCACTTGACTAATTAAATAATTAACAGTTTATTTATTTATTAAATAAGAAGGAGAAGACATTGTACAACTAATATCTATGTAGTATAACTACTTTAATCGAATTTGACATACGTGTGTGTGTGTGTGTGTGTGTGTGTTGTGTGTGTGTAATGCACAGTAATAAGTTAAAATCACATTATATAAAATCCTCTAATATTGAATGTTTAGGGTCAGCCGCAAGTCTCTACTCTCTCATATATTATACACATTTATATGATAAATATACAAATGTATACAACATTTGTATTTTTAAAGAAAATTATTTTTAATTTAAAAAATTCAATTCAAATTCACATTAATAAAGTATAAAGAGTTTGTTATGATATGTGCATGTACAATGTCACAATTTTAACATGTATGTGTGCACATACAATGTCATAATTTTAACTTTTGTGTGTGTTAACTAAGTCATGTAAAGCATATGTACATAGAAAATGTAACACTCGTACGCATCTACAGTTTAATGAAATTGCTTGAGAATAATATAACTAAATAGCTATATACATAGCAGTTAGCAACATAATTAAATAGCTACATACATAGCAGTCAACAATATATAAACATTAGAATAAAAGATTTATGTTGTAAAACCTAAAATAAAAGATTTATGCCATAAAATCTAATGAAAAACAAAGTAATATGAAGGAAAATATGTACTGACAAACATAATAATAATATATTCACCTTGTGAAATCTAATAGAACTTACCAAATTACTCCTAAACTTTCATATAATTATAAAAATGCCCTTATAATTTTAAAAATTATAAAAAATGCCCCTTGAGCAAGTCATAAATTTGTCCTTTTAATTTTTTTTTATAAAACACATAAAAACATAAACAAGAGAGAGGTTTAATAATTTAATTTTACACACATTAAAACGGTAATATCAATAGTTTGAACACGTTTTTGTTTATTTCTTTAGTCCCTTTTATGATATTATTTCTAACTTGTGCGTGCGTATGGGTATGTGTGCGTGACATGTGTATGTGTGTGTGTTATAAAGAAACTGAGGTTTAGAAAATATCATGTATAAATGTATATTGGCATGGTTGGTATACGAAAACCATTTAAAGACGTGTATATATACCGTTTTCTATTGTGTGTGTGTGTGTGTATCTATATATATATATGTATATATATATACATACATATAATATACAGATACATATACATATACGTATATATACACACACACATGTATGTATGTATGTATGTTAGGATATATATATATATACACCTATATATTTTTACTAATTTTGCAATAATAACAATGAAATTTAATATTAAACGTTAAGTCATAATTTATATGTCTATAAAAATATATTTGACTGATTTATTAATCTTATTTAAGTAAGCCCCAGAATTAATTTTCTTTTACTGTCTTGTGTTTAACAAGATTTAAATTGTATATTTTTTTAACTTTAATGTTTATTAACTTGTCAGATTTTGAATTGTTATTATTTTTGTTATAAATGAGGACATAATCACCAAATGCAAGAAAATAATTGAAATTATATTCTATGGATAATATAGTTAATACGTGTGTAAACCGCCGGGTTTAGGGTAACCATGGAGGAATCGCTCAGCTACAGCGAGCTAGGGCGGTTTCTGGAGAAAGAATTCCCCGGCTTCGATGGCGAAATCGCGAGTGCGACGAGCCTGCACAAGATCAGCGGTCGGGCATTCCTCACTCTCAACAGGGATGACTGGTGCAAGTTGGGTTTGAGCTTTGGGGCGGCCATCGAGCTAGAGCAGCTTCGAGATCGTACTCTAAGAGGTATGCCGATTCAGATTTCCAAGCATCTAATACTCCATTTCGCCTGCAGCTAAGCTACAAAATACGACTTTTGTGAGTCTCGCGGAATCCGTTCACAACAAGATAATGGCTCATGGACCTCTTGAGCTTGGGAACATGAAACAATTCTACAGCGCTGTTCCTCGTCCTGTGCTGTCTCTATATGAGGTATGCACCATAGTTTTTACATCAAGCTCGCTCAATTTTCTGTTTTGTTCTTCGTTAGGTTAATAAGCGTACATTTGACTTCATGGGTCGTGCTCTCGCTCCTTCCGTGAAAAGCTTCATTTTGGAGAGCCTCCTTCCTCAGGATGGTGAACCCAGGAGAACGGATGGGCCCTCTTTTGGAGTGATTACTGGCACTGCAGGCTCGGGAAAAACGACTTCTGTCATGGCTGCTGTTGTCGACCTGCACCAGAAGTTTGCAAAGGCTCGGCAGAAGCACCCAGTACTTTCTATCAAGAAATTCGGTGAAGAGGAGATGGTGTCACAAGAAGAGGACGCCGTGGAGGACACCATAGATGAGGATGACGGATCACAGGAAAACTCGGTCGTAGAGCAGGAAAATGCTGAGCAGGAAGATGCTGAGGTTCAGGACAGTTTCCGCCGAATTGTCTTCGTCGATTGTGCGCAGTTTGTCCACGATCCTTTTCTGGAGATGAGAAATAGTCTACTCCTGGCTTATATTGACGACAAGCAGGACGTGGAAGATATCATGGCTGCCGAGACATTTGCCCACTTGGAGTTGTTTATGGGAAGCAGGTCCATACGTGATCGCATCTATGTGGTTGTTGACGATGCGAACGCCACTGATCTGGATGACGATGACGACACTGCAGGAATCCGGAAGCCTTCGGTAGCACTTCGTAGCTATGCCAGGGATAAAGTGTGGGGTCTGCAACAATGCTGCACTCTTTTTGTCTGTGTTTCGGTGAGGAGCACAATCAGGAGCGACCTCAGACACGACAAACGGCCGGTCGATCTGTTCATATGCGGCGGATATGAGGTGATGCAGTTGTTTTTTTGTTACTGAACTTACTTTTGTGTTAGGCCCGTGAACTTTTCCAGTACCTGGACCACTGGGGGATAAAGCTCTCTGATGAGGAGCTTATTGACTTGTACTGGTACACTGGTTTCGTGCCTAGGCTGGTACACAAGTATCTCTTCGCCAGAACCAAAGCGATTGAAGAAGTAACAGGGGACCTGAAACGGTACACACGCTCGACGCGGAAGTACATTCGTCAGCCCAATCAAGCTGGAAGGAACCAGCTACTGAAGGCTCTCTTTGGGGAGGAGATCTGGAAGCTGTCCCAGGTTTTAGACACGAGGTGCTTTTACCGAAGTCCAGGTGGTCACGGGAGGTGCCTGGTACCAGTTCTAAGGCCCTATACTATGGCTCTCCTGGCCAAGAGATTGAAGCAGGAAGAAAATGCAGATGCTCTCAGCGAGATACAGAAGTGGACATCCCGGGTACGGTCAGACACCAACATGGCCCGAATCGGTTGGAATGCAGAAATGGCTACCATTTTGGCGGCAGCACTACACCGCCCGCACTTCAATTTGGGAACAAGGCAGCTGGTTATAGATCCGGAAGTGGTGGTTACTGGCAAGTTCTCGTGGGAGATACTAGAGAAGTATCCGAGCAAGAGAATTCTGGTCGTTCCGAAGGAGTTCAACCACAGGGGTGTGGACTTGTACTATGTCGATGAGGAATTCGTCGTGGTTATCCAGGTTTCGGTTGCAACAAACGCGGTCAAGATTCACACCAAGACTCCTGAAGTGGCTCTCGATTATACACTGAGCTGCAGAAAGGAATCCCAGGGGTTAAGTTGCGAACGCTTTTGGCCTGGATCGTTCATGGTGAGAACCCGGGGCATACGACAGGTGGAAAGATGTACGAGGAGGTTGTTTCTTCATTCGCTGAGTTTTGCACTGCACTTAAGGTCATCGACGAACGGTGCAGCTTGCTGAAGAAGGACAATCCGGCTGGAAAGAAGGTTGCTCTTGTTTCGTTTCGTTTCATAGGAGACTGACGTTTTTAAGTTTCAGGATTCATGCGTGGAATGTTCAGAATATCAATGCTACCTTGGGGAAGGAGAACTGGACAACTGGGTCCAGTGCGATAGGTGCAAGTGTTGGGTACACACGGCTTGCGCTGGGGACAGGTACAAGCCCAACCACAACTTCGAATGCCTTTTCTGCTATGCCAAGGGTGGAAAAAGTGCTGTGGGAAGTGGAAGAGGAAAATCCAAGCGGTCGTCTACCGGGTAAATCTAAGGCAAGTAGAAGAGGCAAGAAAACTTGAGTTGTCAGCTTGTAAAGAATTTGTTGTTGTTCTTCCCATCAATATGCAAAAATACTACTAGCATTAATGTTGGATCGAAGGATGTTCATTGCCATCAACATGCCCCCTTTAACGAAAACCAGAGATACTGTCCTAAGGCCGTTTGCATCTATCGCGTTTCTGCTCCAAAGGCAACTCCACCTCTTCTTTGTGCTCATAAACGTTGTTAAAGGCAGGCTCAAAGTAAACAACTCACGCACGTCCACATATAGCTCCTCGCCGCTGAACTTGACTCAGAATCGTCAGAACTCTCCCCTTGAACCAGTACTAGACGACTCTGCAGAACTCTCCCCTTGAACCGCATTCCCCAAAACCGAGTGTTAAACCTCTTGGTTATATAAACTTTTCTTAAAAATTATATCCTGAATATGTTGCATATCATGAATCCCAAGATGCATATTTACTCTCTTAAATAACAGAATTAGCTTGGACTAACTGGTTTAGTGAGAGACATTACACGCTACAAGTCATTAAAAGTCACACACGCATATCAGACTCAGATGGTTGTTTAATGTTTTCCCACCACTGATGTGGCTCCAAGTTTACTGGACAATATGACTATGTATAACTCAGTATCTTCCAGTATGTATGAATGATATAATATTCTCATCTCTTGTTTAAATATTCTATATTATCACGCTACTTGATATTTTTTACAAAACCTCATTAATCAAAATAAATATAGTAACTATTAATTAATTACATGTACAGTATACGCTCTGTGTGTGTCTGTGTGCACGCTTTATTGTGCCTAATTATATAAATAGTGTTTCATTAAGATTGAATCCTTTTTCAATCTTTTTACACGAGTGTGTATTATTTGGTAAGATCCATTTCTAAATTCCAAACGACTTAATTAACAAATCTTTCAGTTTAACATTTACAAACACTTATATAAATAAAAGCTCTTATACTTATACACTGAGTTCTTGTATAATAGTTAGAATTAAATAATTAGAGAGAGAGGTTTAATAATTTAGCTTTCAGCATTATATATGGACTTGTATAATACACACACACACACACACACGTCTTTAAATGGTTCATATAGTTTGAACACGTGCTTTATTTTTTCTTTAGTCCTTTTTATGCTATTATTTCTAACTTGTGCGTGCGTATGGTATGCGTGCATGTGTATGTGTGTGCATTATAAAGAAACAGAGGAAAAATTTCTGTTTCTTGGCTGAGGTTCAGAAAAATAGTTAACTAATTGAAAAGCTTAAAAATAACACACACACACACACACACACATATATATATATACATTTATAATATAATATAAATGTTCTATTCATTTATATAAAGAAGCACTATAAACAAATTCTTACATCCAGATCTTTTAACTGTGTGACAAAATGCGATGTATAAAAGTTTTGTTATTAATGTAAATTATCATACACATGTACACACAAAGAAAGACATAAACACATTAAACACAGGTGTGTGTATGGTTTTTGTTACATTCAATTCATTATTCATATTTAATAATTAATTAATGATTTATTTATTTATTAATTTTGAAAGTAAACAAGCGAGGAAAATACATTGAAGATGTAATATTTATGTAATTGAAATTAAATTAACCATATGTGTAGCTGCAATCAAATTCAATACACAAAAATATACTTGTGTGTACAGTGTGTTAAATATGATTTCAATTACATAAATATATTGTTTAGTGTATTTTTCTGGTTTGTTTGATTAATAATAAATAAATCATTAGTCAGCTATTAAATATAAATAATTTATTAAACTGTTAATTTTGTAAAAAAAAACACACGTGTGTGTTTATGTCTCATTTTGTGTGTATATGTATACGACAAACTACATTAATAATAAACCTTTATACTTTGTGTTTGTGCTGTATCACGGGTGTTTCAAATGTAAAAAGTATAAAGTGCATGTGTATAATTATAATGACACACACATATATGTATGATTATTTCGTTTATTTATATTATTGATACATATATTTCATGTTCTGGTATGCAGTTACAAATATTTATGTAATTGAAATCAAATTCAACACACACAAAATACATATTAATACTTGTCCGTATTGAATTTGATTTTAATTACATAAATCTATTACATGTTTAATATTTTCTCACTTATTTTACTTTTGAGACTAATAAATAAATCATTAATTAATTAATAATATAAATAATAAATTAAGGTATTAATTATGTAAAAAAAGTGTGTGATGAACTATATTAATAATAGACCTTTGTAAATGTTTTAAAAAAAGAACACACTATATTATATTATGTATATATATATATATATAAAGTGTGTTCTTATTTTAATACATTTACGCACTTGACTAATTAAATAATTAACAGTTTATTTATTTATTAAATAAGAAGGAGAAGACATTGTACAACTAATATCTATGTAGTATAACTACTTTAATCGAATTTGACATACGTGTGTGTGTGTGTGTGTGTGTGTGTGTGTAATGCACAGTAATAAGTTAAAATCACATTATATAAAATCCTCTAATATTGATGTTTAGGGTCAGCCGCAAGTCTCTACTCTCTCATATATTATATACACATTTATATGATAAATATACAAATGTATACAACATTTGTATTTTTAAAGAAAATTGTTTTTAATTTAAAAAATTCAATTCAAATTCACATTAATAAAGTATAAAGAGTTTGTTATGATTATGTGCATGTACAATGTCACAATTTAACATGTATGTGTGCACATACAATGTCATAATTTTAACTTTTGTGTGTGTTAACTAAGTCATGTAAAGCATATGTACATAGAAAATGTAACACTCGTACGCATCTACAGTTTAATGAAATTGCTTGAGAATAATATAACTAAATAGCTATATACATAGCAGTTAGCAACATAATTAAATAGCTACATACATAGCAGTCAACAATATGTAAACATTAGAATAAAAGATTTATGTTGTAAAACCTAAAATAAAGATTTATGCCATAAAATCTAATGAAAAACAAAGTAATATGAAGGAAAATATGTACTGACAAACATAATAATAATATATTCACCTTGTGAAATCTAATAGAACTTACCAAATTACTCCTAAACTTTCATATAATTATAAAAATGCCCTTATAATTTTAAAAATTATAAAAAATGCCCCTTGAGCAAGTCATAAATTTGTCCTTTTAATTTTTTTTTATAAAACACATAAAAACATAAACAAGAGAGAGGTTTAATAATTTAATTTACACACATTAAAACGGTAATATCAATAGTTTGAACACGTGTTTTGTTTATTTCTTTAGTCCCTTTTATGATATTATTTCTAACTTGTGCGTGCGTATGGGTATGTGTGCGTGACATGTGTATGTGTGTGTGTTATAAAGAAACAGAAAACATTCTGTTTCTCGGCTGAGGTTTAGAAAATATCATGTATAAATGTATATTGGCATGGTTGGTATACGAAAACCATTTAAAGACGTGTATATATACCGTTTTCTATTTGTGTGTGTGTGTGTATCTATATATATATATGTATATATATATACATACATATAATATACAGATACATATACATATACGTATATACACACACACATGTATGTATGTATGTATGTATGTATGTTAGGATATATATATATATACACCTATATATTTTTACTAATTTTGCAATAATAACAATGAAATTTAATATTAAACGTTAAGTCATAATTTATATGTCTATAAAAATATATTTGACTGATTTATTAATCTTATTTAAGTAAGCCCCAGAATTAATTTTCTTTTACTGTCTTGTGTTTAACAAGATTTAAATTGTATATTTTTTTAACTTTAATGTTTATTAACTTGTCAGATTTTGAATTGTTATTATTTTTGTTATAAATGAGGACATAATCACCAAATGCAAGAAAATAATTGAAATTATATTCTATGGATAATATAGTTAATACGTGTGTAAACCGCCGGGTTTAGGGTAACCATGGAGGAATCGCTCAGCTACAGCGAGCTAGGGCGGTTTCTGGAGAAAGAATTCCCCGGCTTCGATGGCGAAATCGCGAGTGCGACGAGCCTGCACAAGATCAGCGGTCGGGCATTCCTCACTCTCAACAGGGATGACTGGTGCAAGTTGGGTTTGAGCTTTGGGGCGGCCATCGAGCTAGAGCAGCTTCGAGATCGTACTCTAAGAGGTATGCCGATTCAGATTTCCAAGCATCTAATACTCCATTTCGCTGCAGCTAAGCTACAAAGATACGACTTTGTGAGTCTCGCGGAATCCGTTCACAACAAGATAATGGCTCATGGACCTCTTGAGCTTGGGAACATGAAACAATTCTACAGCGCTGTTCCTCGTCCTGTGCTGTCTCTATATGAGGTATGCACCATATTTTACATCAAGCTCGCTCAATTTCTTCGTTAGGTTAATAAGCGTACATTTGACTTCATGGGTCGTGCTCTCGCTCCTTCCGTGAAAAGCTTCATTTTGGAGAGCCTCCTTCCTCAGGATGGTGAACCCAGGAGAACGGATGGGCCCTCTTTTGGAGTGATTACTGGCACTGCAGGCTCGGGAAAAACGACTTCTGTCATGGCTGCTGTTGTCGACCTGCACCAGAAGTTTGCAAAGGCTCGGCAGAAGCACCCAGTACTTTCTATCAAGAAATTCGGTGAAGAGGAGATGGTGTCACAAGAAGAGGACGCCGTGGAGGACACCATAGATGAGGATGACGGATCACAGGAAAACTCGGTCGTAGAGCAGGAAAATGCTGAGGTTCAGGACAGTTTCCGCCGAATTGTCTTCGTCGATTGTGCGCAGTTTGTCCACGATCCTTTTCTGGAGATGAGAAATAGTCTACTCCTGGCTTATATTGACGACAAGCAGGACGTGGAAGATATCATGGCTGCCGAGACATTTGCCCACTTGGAGTTGTTTATGGGAAGCAGGTCCATACGTGATCGCATCTATGTGGTTGTTGACGATGCGAACGCCACTGATCTGGATGACGATGACGACACTGCAGGAATCCGGAAGCCTTCGGTAGCACTTCGTAGCTATGCCAGGGATAAAGTGTGGGGTCTGCAACAATGCTGCACTCTTTTTGTCTGTGTTTCGGTGAGGAGCACAATCAGGAGCGACCTCAGACACGACAAACGGCCGGTCGATCTGTTCATATGCGGCGGATATGAGGTGATGCAGTTGTTTTTTTTGTTACTGAACTTACTTTTGTGTTAGGCCCGTGAACTTTTCCAGTACCTGGACCACTGGGGGATAAAGCTCTCTGATGAGGAGCTTATTGACTTGTACTGGTACACTGGTTTCGTGCCTAGGCTGGTACACAAGTATCTCTTCGCCAGAACCAAAGCGATTGAAGAAGTAACAGGGGACCTGAAACGGTACACACGCTCGACGCGGAAGTACATTCGTCAGCCCAATCAAGCTGGAAGGAACCAGCTACTGAAGGCTCTCTTTGGGGAGGAGATCTGGAAGCTGTCCCAGGTTTTAGACACGAGGTGCTTTTACCGAAGTCCAGGTGGTCACGGGAGGTGCCTGGTACCAGTTCTAAGGCCCTATACTATGGCTCTCCTGGCCAAGAGATTGAAGCAGGAAGAAAATGCAGATGCTCTCAGCGAGATACAGAAGTGGACATCCCGGGTACGGTCAGACACCAACATGGCCCGAATCGGTTGGAATGCAGAAATGGCTACCATTTTGGCGGCAGCACTACCGCCCGCACTTCAATTTGGGAACAAGGCAGCTGGTTATAGATCCGGAAGTGGTGGTTACTGGCAAGTTCTCGTGGGAGATACTAGAGAAGTATCGAGCAAGAGATTCTGGTCGTTCCGAAGAGTTTACCACAGGGTGTGGACTTTACTATGTTGATGAGGAATTCGTCGTGGTTATCCAGGTTTCGGTTGCAACAAACGCGGTCAAGATTCACACCAAGACTCCTGAAGTGGCTCTTCGATTATACACTGAGCTGCAGAAAGGAATCCCAGGGGTTGACAAGTTGCGAACGCTTTTGGCCTGGATCGTCATGGTGAGAACCCGGGGCATACGACAGGTGGAAAGATGTACGAGGAGGTTGTTTCTTCATTCGCTGAGTTTTGCTCTGCATCTTAAGGTCATCGACGAACGGTGCAGCTTGCTGAAGAAGGACAATCCGGCTGGAAAGGAGGTTGCTCTTGTTTCGTTTCGTTTCATAGGAGACTGACGTTTTTAAGTTTCAGGATTCATGCGTGGAATGTTCAGAATATCAATGCTACCTTGGGGAAGGAGAACTGGACAACTGGTCCAGTGCGATAGGTGCAAGTGTTGGGTACACACGGCTTGCGCTGGGGGACAGGTACAAGCCCAACCACAACTTCGAATGCCTTTTCTGCTATGCCAAGGGTGGAAAAGTGCTGTGGGAAGTGGAAGAGGAAAATCCAAGCGGTCGTCTACCGGCAAGTAGTAGTAAATCTAAGTAAGTAGAAGAGGCCAAGAATTGAGTTGTCAGCTTGTAAAGAATTTTTTGTTGTTCTTCCCATCAATATGCGAAAATACTACTAGCATTAATGTTGGATCGAAGTAGATTGCTTGCAGATGTTCATTGCCATCAACATGCCCCTTTAAGCAAAACCAGAGATACTGTCCTAAGGCCGTTTTCATCTATCGCGTTGTGCTCCAAAGGCAACTCCACCTCTTCTTTGTTCTTCATAAACGTTGTTAAATGTAGGCTCAAAGTAAACAACTCACGCACGTCCACATCTAGCTCCTCGCACGACTCTGCAGAACTCTCCCCTTTAACCGCATTCCCCGCGATTATAAGTGTTAAACCTCTTGGTTATATGCTTTATATCAAACTTTTCTTAAAAATTATATCCTGAATATGTTGCATTCATGAATGTGAGACTTCCCCAAAGATGCATATTTACTCTCTTAAATAGCTTGGACTAACTGGTTTAGTGAGAGACATTACACGCTACAAGTCATTAAAAGTCACACACGCATATCAGACTCAGATGGTTGTTTAATGTTTCCCACCACTGATGTGGCTCCAAGTTTACTGGACAATATGACTATGTATAACTCAGTATCTTCAGTATGTATGTAATGATATAATATTCTCATCTCTTGTTTAAATATTCTATATATCACGCAATTTGATATTTTTTACAAAACCTCATTAATCAAAATAAATATATTAACTATTAATTAATTACATGTACAGTATACGCTCTGTGTGTCTGTGTGCATGCAAATGCAGGATTGTGAGATCTGCATCTCAAAACCAGCTTTATTTTTATTTTTCATAAAGACAGAAGATGGACACATGTCAAAAGGGGACCATTTCTCAGATGTTGGAGTCTTGGTGTAACGCTCCTAACACACGTGTATAGACACGCCACAAGATCTGCAACTCAAACCTCCCAACCAAAGAACACGTGGTGTTCTCCCCGAGCAATACGCAGACTTGCAATATCATGTACTTAACACACTAGTACAGTACTTTTCGCTAGTACCCAGCTCGTCCTAAGGATCGTGATCACCCTAAACACTCTTGTCCCTTTTTATATCATAGGCCTATATCCTTTTATTTATGGACTGTGTACCTTTTATGGGACTTCCAGATCTATGTAACACATGTCATTAGTATATTCTTAAATATTCCACCTAGCAGTTATGAGTCCTTTACGTAAGTCTACTTCCTTACATTCCTCCCCCCTTTTACAAAGATCTTTGTCCTCAACGATCGAAGAACCAAATTTCAGTGTGCACACATTAACTCATATTACCACGTCGACGTTTTGGAGGAGCATCATCAACTTGCTTTGGAAGTTGATCAACTGCTTGGGCATCTTTAAGAATATCAATCCAATATTCACCTCGGATTAAAGCATTTTTCAATTGGCTAACATGAAAAACAGGGTGTATACGCACCCCAGCAGGTAGCTGTAATTTATATGCAACATTATTGATTTTCTCAATAATCTCAAATGGACCAGCATACCTAGGAGCCAATTTATACATTTACCTTGCATAGTGCTTCAATAGAAGATCTTTTATAAACGAAGGAAATATCACTCGAACATAGACTTTATCACCCACAAAGTGACGAAAAGAATGATGCTTATTAGCATACTTGGCTTGACGATCACGAGCTTTAAAAATATTACATCTACAGTCTTGAAGAATATTCTCCAAGTGTGTTGTTAACTCACAAGCCTCATTATCAGCCATACGTTCTTTCCAATCTATACCAATATCCAAAGAAGTACGAGGATGTCATCCAAACATTGCATAATAAGGACTCATAGAGTAGAATCATGCTTACTATTATTATAAGCAAACTCTATTAAGGGAATATATTTATCCCATTTACCTGGGTGATTACCCACAGTAGCTCATAACATATCCTCAAGAACTTGATTAACTCTTTCAGTTTGGCCATCTGTTTGTGGATGATCACCACTACTAAGTTTAAGCTTAATTCCCAAACCTCGAAAAAAATTAAGCCAAAAATCACCAGTAAACTTAGTATCTCGATCACTAACCACATCACAAGGCATACCCATGGTAGGAAACACCTCTGACATATACAAACGTGCTAAGTCCACAGCTTTAGCATCTTTTTTGAGTGGTAAAAAACGAGCATACTTAGTTAAACGGTCAACTATAACCCATATTTGCTCATGCTTTTGCTGTGTCTTTGGCAAATGAGTAATAAAATCCATAGAGATACTTTCCCAACGTTCATGTGGAACTTCTAACTGATGCAATAAGCCATGCTGTGCAACTCGCTCAGCCTTAACTGACTGACACGTAGTACATGTTTTGATATAATTACATATATCATTCTTCATATGTTTCCAGTAAACCTTTGTTTAACTAGATCATATGTTTTTCTTTTCACCCAAGTGTCTAGCCAGCGGGCTATCATGCATCTCAAACATAATACGAGAAAGTATTTCTCTATCCTTAGGGACATATAATCGCCCCTTAAAATAACATGCCATTATGCACGGTATACGGCTCTACATGCACAGAAAGCAATTTTCTAGCTTCCTGATCCTTAGTTTGAGCAGTCAGAATGTATTTCACCAAGGGACTATGCAACTTGGATACAGTATTTAAGCATTTAACACGTGATAATGCATCTGCCACCACATTATGTTTACCTTCCTTATATATTATTTCTATATAAGGAAATCATCAAAAACAATTTCCATCGTGCATGGCGAGCATTTAAATTTTTATGTGTCTTACAATACTGCAGTGGTTTATGATCAGTATACACCTTAAACGGCTGGCCATTATGGAGATAATGTCTCCATAACTTTAATGCATGAACTATAGCCAATAGTTCCTGTTCATATGTGGAATAACGTTTTTCCACATCACTAAGTTTTCTGCTTTCATAAGCAATTACATGCCCATCTTGCATGAGCACAGCACCGAGTGCTGCCCCACAGGCATCTGCATATACCACGTAAGGTTTTGCATTATCTACTATAGCAAGCATAGGTGCTTTAGTTAACAACGACTTAAGCATTTCAAAGCTATCGTTTTGACTAGCTTCCCACAAAAGGGTACATCGTGCTTAAGTAGGTTTGTTAAAGGCAAAGCTACCCTTGAAAATCCAAGGACAAAACGTCTATAATAATTAGCTAAACCCATAAAACTACGTAATTCATTCACATCATGTGGAATTGGCCAGTTTTTTACAACTGCCACCTTTTTAGGATCAACTTTTAATCCTTCAGAAGAAACCACATACTTAGATATTCTACTTCGGGTTGAAAAAATTCACACTTAGACATTTTCGCATATAATTTATGCTTACGTAAAACTTCTAACACTTGTTTTAAATGTAACAAATGTTCGGTAGGAGTTTTACTATATATTAAAATATCGTCTAAGAACACTTGCACAAATTGGTCAATATATTGTGAAAAAATGTTATTCATTAATGTCATAAAAGTAGCAGGTGCATTAGTCAACCCAAAAGGCATTACTAGAAATTCATAATGACCTTGTCGGGTTCGAAAAGCTGTTTTCATCACATCCTGTTCTCGAACAGTTACTTGGTGATAGCCACTCCTTAGGTCTATCTTTGTAAAACAGGTGGCACTCGCCAACCTATCAAAAATATCATCAGCTCGTGGCATAGGATGTTTATTTTGATAGTGGTCTTATTAAGCATACGATAATCAATACACTTAACTTTGAAGTTAAGCAAGAATTATCGTATTTGACATTTTCAACTAAGGAATTCTCCTCAGCTATAACTTTATGACAATTTGACTTGCAAGTAAGTGAATTTAGGGTTCTAGGGTTAATCCTAATGTGAACAGGTTTAACACCTAAACCTTAATTAGCATTAATTACGTTTTTAAGTTTAATGGCAGAAAATAAGGTATGTCTATCGCTAATAACTATATTACCTGTTCATTTAATATTAAAGGATGTACCTGAACATGATTATTATCGATCTTTGAAGCATCCTCCATATCACACACATACACCAAATAACTTGCAGTGGAATTCCTTATTGCTCACTTTATGGAAGTTGCAGAAAGTAACTTACTAGGAGAAGTATACTTCCTTCCATGCCAAACTATCTTGGAACTATTGTGCTCCATGGAAACTTCATAAGTATTCCAATTAATTATTGGTGTCATCTTCTTAAAGCAAGGCATGTCAAAGATGATAAAATCATTAGCATGAGAGTATTTAGAAGAAAATAACTTCTTAAACTCCTCAAGTGAGTCCACCAATTGACCACTTTTTTCTCTTTCTACACTCACACGATGCCACCACTTGAGTGCATCTCCTGTCAAGGCAAAAGTCATTGCATGAAAAGCTTCATCTAACGTAAGGCCTTGCAGTTCCACTAGCTTTTCAGCGTTAGCTAGCCAAGCAATAGCTATCACTGGCCCGCCACAGCCATCAAAATTCGGCACAAGCCTTTTTTCAAAATGTTTGGAAGAGGAACCCTTCAAACCACGAACTTTTGATAACCCTCGTAGCTCATCACGGAAAAAAAAAAATCAAGACCCTTATGAACATCTTTCACAAGTGTCTCCAAAGTGGATTTAACACGAGCAAATTCAGCAATAAGAGCTTCATTAGTCCACTCATACTCTGGAACAGAGTTGTTCCCTTTTTCATGTTCGACTTCCATATTAATTTCTTCACCTTTCTCTGCCTCAATCACTCCAGGCACAACCACAGGGTTGTCGCTCATGATCGTGTGGCTCCGATACCAATTGTAACGCTCCTAACACACGTGTATAGACACGCACACAAGATCTGCCAACTCAAACCTCCCAACCAAAGAACACGTGGTGTTCTCCCCGAGCAATACGCAGACTTGCAATATCATGTGCTTAACACACTAGTACAGTACTTTTTGCTAGTACCCAGCTCGTCCTAAGGACCGTGATCACCCTAAACACTCTTGTCCCTTTTTATATCATAGGCCTATATCCTTTTTATTTATGGACTCTCTATTTATGGACTGTGTACCTTTTATGGGACTTCCAGATCTATGTACACATGTCATTAGTATATTCTTGAATATTCCACCTAGCAGTTATGAGTCCTTTATGTAAGTCTACTTCCTTACACTTGGCAATGCCAAAGAGCACATATCAAACTGAACAAAGATCAACTTCAGCCCTTTGCTTTGTGAGCACAACAATGATATATGAAGAATCTGACAACACCTCTATTCCTATGTATACACAAGCTGTCAACCCTTCAATACTAGGAAAGCTGAAGGGCATCTTTGGAATGGGACAAGAGCAGCCCTTAGACCGAGACCATGCCAGAAGAGGATTGGAAAGCCTAATCATGTCCGGCATCTCTCCCCGGAGCAACAGTGACAACCGTTGGACGCTATAGGTGCTACCATTGAGTGCTATAGACTGAAAGGTGGAATGGTCTTATATAATCACTCAAATAATATTTGCCATGACCTTAAGAGCTCTAATAGTTGCCATGCTACTTGAAAATGGCACAATGCAAGTACTCAAGTAATTGCATTGAAACTGAAGTTCTTTGGGTGAAGATCTGCTTGTAAACTTTCGGAAGGAGAGATTGGGATAGCTCTCTCATTATTATTGCATTGTAATGTGGAATATTATACATGCATATGCCAAAGAGATTATCTTTCACTACCAAGACCATTGATGTATCACTCCGTGTAGCGTAGTGACCCATTATGCCACATCCCTAAGTCTAGTAGTCCTTTGCTACACCAACTGATCATCTTTGTTTTTCACCATGAGCTTGGCTCTGTTCATCTGGAATCAGTGAACTTCGTCAATATATTTGTCACCATCTCGTCGATTGGGCAAAACCCCAAATGAATGATCTCCTTTGGCCTCAAAGGAACTTCACTTGCGCTTGCATGTGCCAAGTCAAGTTCTTCTGCCTCTTACTTCTCCAGGATACAATGTTCCTACCAAGAAAAAATCATACCCAAAAGTAGACTTTCGATATTTCCATCCCAATCTGCATCTGAGTATCCCACTCTTCAAGATCACAATTGCTATAAACAAGAGCGGACTCCTTTGTCGCTTTGTTTTTCACCATGAGCTTGGCTCTGTTCGTCTAGAATCAGTGAACTTTGTCAATATATTTGTCACCATCTCGTCGATTGGCAAAACCCCAAATGAATGATCTCCTTTGGCCACTTGCTCTCAAAGGAACTTCACTTGCACTTGCATGTGCCAATCAACTCATGGTACCTGGAGCTCTTCTGCCTCTTACTTCTCCAGGATACAATGTTCCTACCAAGAAAGAAAGCATACCCAAAAGTAGACTTGCGAGAATCGATATTTCCAGCCCAATCTGCATTTGAGTATCCCACTCTTCAAGATCACAATTGCTATAAACAAGAGCGGACTCCTTTGTCGCTTGAAGGTAGCGCATGATGCTCTTCACCGCTGCTCACCCAAGTTAGCCAGGAATTGAGAAACTTGGCCTACTGCATAGGCTAAGTTTGGCCTCATTCATGCAACTAGATATATTAGGCTTTGCACAGCTTGTCAATGAGGCACTACATCCATGTGCCTTTGTTCCTCTTCAGTACTTAGAGCCATGTCTTTGGTCAGCTTCAAGGCTGGTTTCATTGGAGTCAATGTAGGCTTGCAATAGACTATGTTGTACTTTTCTAGGAGCTCTCTCACATATGTCTCATTTGGATTCTCCTCCCCTCTCATGCTAGACTTCAACACCAAGAAAAGTTGCAATTGACACAATATCCTTCAACTCAAATTCACTAGACAACTACTACTTCCATTGCTGCAATAGTGGAAGACTATTGGAGAAGAGTAGGCAATCGTTGTTGTCTCTGTTGGAAAGAGCCTAGTTCCATAGGTAGAGAACTGAAAGCTTCAGCCTGAGATGGGGGAACCAAAAGTGAACAATTTGAAGAAGTCTTCTCATGATGTCACTCAAACAGGCGATTATCACATATAACGGCAAGTGCAACTGCTTCTGAAAGCGTCTTTGGATTCGACAACATTAGAAAAAGATCCTTTACATCATCTTGAAGACCGACACAGAAATACTGTTTGAGAGACGCATCTTCAAACAGGACGTAGGAGATCACCATGAACTCTAAGGTGTAAGACAAAACAAACCTAGAACCCTATTGCATGTGAGACAACTTGTTGATGGCAGCTTGTTCCTGATCCATATCATTGAACATCTCAGAAATTCTTAGAGATGAGAAAGATTGGGATGAGGATGTAGACAACAGCACGTTCGAAGTTGAGGACCAGATTGGAACACTTCCCATGCTCAATGGGAAGCCATGGGAGTAGACCCAGTGACGTTACTGGCCCGTGCGCGCAATCGAGTGCAGGAGAGCATAGTGACAATGTCCTTACCCGCATTTCGAGGAGCGAGGGGCGAAGATGCCGATTAGCATGTACACAAGTTCGAGTAGGTGTGCGAGTTGAGGAGTGTAAGTTACAACCACAAGAAGCTAAGTGCATTCGCATGCACTCTAGACAAGAAGGCACATGCCTGGTGGATGCGATTCCATGAGGCAAACAAAGGATCTCGCTGGGAGACTGCATAGAGGGCGTTCTTGGACACCTTCCAAGATGAGAAGAACGAGGAGGAGGTAATCCATAAGCTAGCTAACTTGAAGCAGAAAACAGGAGAGTCAGTCGACAAATACATGGTCCGCATGCTAGGGTACATCGCCCGATTAAGGGATTCCCCAGTCAACCTGACCAAGAAGATGTGGTACTGAAAGAGATTGCAATCAAAATGAATCAGGTTAGATGACGATTTGACATATGATAAGTTACTCCGGTATGCCAAGAAAGTAAAAAACCAGAAAGCTAAGAGACGCCAGAAGAAGAAGACATAAGATGCTGAGGGGCAAATGACACCACCACAAACAAGGAGAACCTCTCAAACGCCCCAAAGCTCGCAAGGAAGGAGCAGTGGTCAAGAGCTAAAGAGCAAGGGCAACCCCAATGTGGGGGCCCACAAGGTTGCAGTGCAGAAGGAGGACCCAACTGCGACACTTGTCCAACTGGGATACATAGCACGTGGAGACAAGTACTAGGGTATGTAATGTCATAGTTTTTACTATGACTCGACCCTTTACTTTGGACGTTGACTGTTGTTACCTATTGTACTATGTTGATGAACCCTAGATGTAGTAGGAAACAGGCCCGCTTAGTGCACTTGGGTATTTGGTGATGGTCCGGTCGGGTGTCCTTAGGTATTTGCAGGAAACTCTAAGCCTTACCTTCTAGAAACCCACCCCCAATTTTAACGTTCAGTTAAGCTGATTGGTTAATGTAGATGAGTTCGGCGTGTTTAGTAGGTTAAGAACACCCATAGGATTGACCTAACCCTAGGGTTGCCCTAACCGACGCCCTAAAACCCCCACCCCCTTGGGTAGGGTTTTAGGGTTAAAGTTAGGCTAAGTTAAACACTCTCTCATTAGGCTAGCTAAATTTGTGCCAGCCCACATACACATTCAGGAAGAGAGGGGGGGGGGGGGGGGGGGCTTCGTCACATAAATAAGCTTGTGTCGTCAAGGCACAACCCTCTATTGTGCCGCGGGTACGTCCCACTTTCGGGGTAGCTTACCCTTAATGTCGGTGAATCCATGCTTGGGAGGTCTGTGGGAATGCACATTCCAAAAGGCAGAGGTTAAGGCTTGTCTCCAGCCTCCTCCTCCACGTCAAGCTAAGAGTAACACTCACAGTTAAGTAGGGATGTTCGTGTCCTTGTCCAACTATGGTCGTGGGTTCTTGATTGACAAGGTTTCCTTACCAAGTCATGAGGGATAATTGAGGGGTTCTAAAGTTGGCATTTAGGAGCCACATTTGTGGCACTTGGTGCAACTCTTGAATCTTAGGGCTATGGCATGATAGCCCACATCGTGGAAGGCAGTGTCACATGGAGATGTGACATCGAGTTAGACGTCATGCGATACAATGCCTAAGGCATGCCTGTCAAAGTTTTACCTGGTGCCACAAAGGCGGCTTGCCAGGTGCCAACCATGGAATCCCTCTCTGGAAACCCACACGGAATCTGGTAAAGTAACCTGTATTAGGAACCCAACCCTTAGGAACTTAAACCCTAACTGACCAAGTCCACGAATGAGACTCACCTTGTGAATCAGGATGCACGGACTAGCCGAGTTATAGTGTTGTTCTCTAGCTTGGCGTGGTTGAGGCGGCCGAAGCAAGGCCTCAACCACTAGTTCTGCGGAACGTGAACTCGGGCAATACCTTTGAGCTTGCGAGCAGGTTTTTGGACCAAGGAATCTGGCTAACTCCTTGGAAGTGACGTGCCCTTGTCTCAAAGGCAAGATCTTGCCAACGATAAGGATAGTCTAACCCTAGGTGGGTTGTACCCCTGTCGTGTGGAAGTTTGGGCGGATAACAGAGGGTTGCACCTTGACGACACAAGCTTAGCTTGCACCGGTAGGAGGTTAACGAGCTCTCTTTTGAACCCAGGAAGCCTCACTACATATACTCTACCTTATTTATGTGATAGACCCCCCCCCCCCCCCGTTACCTAATTGAGTAAGTGGGCTGGCACGGAAATGCCAGCCCTTAGAAAAAATGGTTGTCCTAACCTAACCCCTAGGGGGGGTATTAGGGCATGGGGTTAGGGCAACCCTAGGGTTAGGTCAACCCTTGGGGTGTCCCTAACCCTTTTGACAAGCTATACTTTATGGAAAAACCCTAACCTGGAACGTCAAAATGCGGGCAAAACGGGGGAGAGTTTTCTAGACGATAAGTTCTAGCTTCACCTAGAGTTTCCTGCAAATACCTAATGACACCCGGCCGACCATCACCAGATACCCAAGTGCACTAAGTGGGCCTGTTTCCTACTACATCTAGGGTTCGTTACACAAACTCGGTAGGTAACAACAGTCAAACCCCAAAGTAAAGGGTTGAGTCATAGTAAAAACTATGACACACTCCCCGCCTTTGAAAATGTCAACGTCCTCGTTGACGTCTAACTCCAAGACTAGATAATGTTAGAGAAAACTAACCAAAACTAACATATCACTCTATGCGGAGTCAGCCAAAAGTTCACAAGTTTTATTACCCCCCTTGCATTACGCGAAGCCAAGTACTTCAGAACCGTCGTTCACCGAGTCGTAGACCCAGCTGCCGGAGGCACCACCTGCGACATGAAGTCACCTGGAGACCTTTTGCACGTCTGCAAAGTCTGTCACCCGACGCACACAACACAGTGGTTAATTTCTTTACGTAACTAGAATTATATTGGAGGCCTCTAGTTAGTGTTGTTGCCAGCCCTTGGTTAATAAGAAATAAAGGTTCACTTTATTTCTGATCATCATTACCAACAGTTTGAGACCTCGCCTCAAACTCATTCACTACCTCCATCGTGTTCTGTAGATTCTCCAATGGTTCCATGTCGACTCGCATGCCGGGTAACCTTTCCACTTAAACAAGATATTCACGTTTACGTTTTCGTCGTCCATGAATGTTCCTCCCCTTTAATATCGCCTCAACTTCGAATTTTTTTTCCTCACCAACTAATTCTGGCGGCGGACATAAACTACGATATCTATCCGGATGTTCTCATCCTTGTGGAATGGCTCGAGTAAACTGACATGAAACACATTGTGTATTCCTTCCAACTCTGGAGGAAGATCTAACCCATAAGCCACTTTCCCTACTTGCTTCACCACCTTGTATGGACCTATGTAGTGCGATAGAAACTTCCTCGAAAGAATCGTTGGAACCCTCAGGTTTTTGTACTCAACAATACCATATCCCCAACCTGATACTCTACATCCCGTCGATGTTTATCGTACTGCTGACGATATCTTTCTTGTGCTGCAGCCATTGCTTGACGAGCAGCTTCCCATGTCTGATACAACTGTCCAGTGAACTCTGCTACAGATGGAACTCGATTGACATCATCTTTCGGTAACACCATACTCTGAGGAATACCACCTTATTCCCGTTAACACTTCCATCGGGCTAACCCGATCGCAATGTGTGTCGAGTTATTGTAACATATCTCAGCCATATCCAAGTGTTCAGCCCAATCAAGTTGATCACCTTGAACATAGCATCTGAGATAGTCCTCGACTTGTCGGTTTACCCTCTCCGTCTGACCATCCGTTTGTGGATGATAAGCCGTATTAAACCTCAGCATCGTCCCAAATTGCTTGAACAACGTTCCCCAAAACTTGCCAGTAAATCGAGGATCCCGATCTGAGATCATCGTTTCCGGTAGCCCTCGCACTCTTACGACTTCGTGGAAGAACAACTTTGCTGCTTGTTTTGCATTCACTGTCTCTACAGTTGGAATGAAATGAGCAACCTTGAAAATCGATCGACCACCACCATAAGAGCATTGAAACCACAAGATTTTGGCAATCCCATGATAAAGTCCAAAGTAACATTTTGAAATGGCCGCTCTGGAATCGGTATACATTTGTAACTTCCCAGCTCGTTTTTGCAAACGACTTTTCACTTGTTGACATGTGGGGCATGTCTTGACATACTTGGCAACATCGTCTATCATACCCGGCCAATAGAATCCCTGTTTCAACAAAGCCAACGTCTTGTGCCTTCCACCATGCCCTGCCAAAGGAACGTCGTGATGCTCTCTTAATAGCCTCTCCCTCCATGTCCTTCTGGAACATAGAGTCTCTTTTCTTTATAATAAGAACTCCATCTCGTACTGCAAAATGGGCCTGTTTGAGTGCATCCATTCAACTTTCTATTCCTGCTGGAATATTACCATCTCTTCGTAATTGATGAACTTGTTTCCTCTTTGCCACCAGGCTCAAAGCTTCCTTGGCAAACTTGTCTTGAGGATACGCCGTCACAAATTCATCCACCAAAGTTGACACGGTGCTGACATAATACGAAGATGACCCTTTCTACTGAGTGCATCAGCTACCACATTGTCCTTTCCGCCTTATGTCTGATTTCAGGCTGAAATCGTGTCAACTTCTGCTGCCATCTACCATATTGTATCTGAGCAGTACAAGCCACAGGATTGACCTGATTTCAGGCTGAAATCGTGCCAAACTTTCTGCTGCCATCTAGCATACTTTGGTGATAGCTTCGGCTGCGTTTCAAAATACCTTAGAGTTACACTATCTGTCCAAACCACAGTGCCATGACTTGGAAGATAATGACGCCAATACTCCAAGGAAGCAACAATAGCATACATCTCCTTTTCGTGAGTAGGCCATCGAGTTTGCGCGGCATCTAACTTCTTCGAGAAAAAGGACACTGGATGTCCTTTCTGTTGCAATACACCACCAATTGCAAAGTCGGAAGCGTCACATTCTACTTCAAAGGGATCTTCAAAGATGGGCAACTGCAAAACTGGCTCAGAAGAGATAGCCTCTTTGAGTTTGACGAATGCACGTTGGCACTCTGGAGTCCAATGCCATGGAATGTTTTTCGTAAGATCTGTCAATGGGGCCGCTATTTCCGAGTAACCCTTTATGAATCTTCGGTAATACCCTGTCAGACCAAGAAATGATCTAACTTCATGCACGTCTTTTAAAGTCATCCACTCAGTAATAGCTTGAATTTTCTTTGGGTCCATGGCAACCTCCCCACCTGAGATCAAGTGTCCCAAGAAATCTATCTTGGTTTGACCAAATGCGCACTTGCTTTCTTTAGCATACAACTGGTTCTCTCTCAACCTCTGAAACACTTTTTCTAAGTGTTCCACATGTTCTCAATTGTCGAACTGAAAACAGAATGTCATCAATATACACCACCACGAACTCGTCTAGATAGTCTCTAAACACATCATCCATCATTGTGCAAAAAGTTGCTGGAGCATTGCACAACCCGAATGGCAAGACTAGAAACTCAAATGATCCATAACGCGTTCGAAAAGCGGTCTTCTCAATGTCATTCTCTGCTACCCGAATCTGATGGTACCCAGACCTCAAGTCTATTCTTGAAAAATACTTTGCTTTTGATAGCTATCAAACAAGTCGTCCACTCGCGGAAGAGGATACTTGTTTTTGATAGTTATCGCGTTCAGTGCTCGATAGTCCACACACATTCGCATCGTACCATCCTTTTTCATTACAAAAAGATCGGTGCACCATATGGTGATCGACTAGGTCGAATGTGTCCTCGACCAACAATTCCGTCAGCTGTCTCTTCAATTCAATCAACTCTTGAGGATTTAACCGATATGGGGCTCTTGCCGGTGGAGACGAACCTGGCAAAACCTCTATTCTGTGGTCCACAGCTCGACGTGGAGGTAACTCAGGCGGCAAATCTTCTGGTAACACATCCTAAACATGTTCAAGACTTCCAAAATAGGTTCGGAACAGTTCTTGACCATCTCCTATTTTGACTTCACCAGTATCCAAAACCATTGCAAGAAACACACGTTCCCGATGTCTAACTGCTTTACGCAACTGAGTCAAGGTAAGGAACATAGGATTCCAATCCTTATCAGTTAGCGTTTCCATTCTGAGCGTGTTTTTCTAATGGCTTCTTTATCTGCTGCAAGCGTGATTCGATTATCTCCGGAACCCCTCATTTCGATTACATGTTTATGGAACCATTCCATACCCAAACAAAGTCAAACCCCGTCATATTCAAGACAACTAAGTCTAGCTTAGCCTTCCAATCTTTGATTTGGACAGGAACTGCCCTTGCTATATTATTAGTATTTTGAGAACCTTTGCCAAAATTGATCTTTATTTCACACATCTTTATTACATCCAAATTCAATCGACGAGCTAGACTAGTCGATATGAAGTTGTATGTTGCTCCAGTATCGATCATCATTCGGACTCGGTCCCCTCGTATCCTTCCTGTCAAATATAGCAAAGGGTCAGTTTTGTCTTGAATAGCGAATAAGGCAGGTTGTGTCTGGCACAACATTACCTCTTCTGACTCATCTTCCGGATCTTCAAGCGTTTCTGGTTCAGCAACTTCCTCTTCTACCATCGCCTTGAAATGTCCTGATTGTTGTGAGGGTGCCGGACACTCTTTAGCAAAATGACCAGGCTTGTTACAATTATAACACGACCCCGCCTGCGGAACGCGGGGGAGCAGACTTTGGAGCCGATCCTTTGGCTGCTGAGGAGGGGTAACGCCAATGGTTTCCGAAATCCGGTGGGTCTTGATGTGTCCGAAAACTTGGAACTACCGACAAAGGGACTTGCACTTCGAATTGATGGTGATGATTGGTCTTCCATCAAACCTTCTGAACCCAGACTTTGGAGGAAACCTCCTTGATTTAGGTTTTGCTTCCTCCCCTTTGTACAAGTCTTCTAACGACATGCCATAAGCAACCTTTTGAGCTGCCTCTTGACATTCCCGATAGCTTGTGGCTTGTACCTTAAGATCTCCCTTCGCGTTTTCTCATTCAAGCTAGCCATGAAGCAACTTCGAGCTTCATCATCGCTCATATTTGGCACCAATCGCCGTACACTTTCGAATCGATAAACGTGGTCCATTGGACTTCCCCGAACTCCCTGTTGACAAAGTGCCAGGTCAGCACGCAATCGCAAACCGAGATCATCCGGCATATACTGCTTTTTGATCTCCTTTTTCATGTGCTTCCAGCTGTTTCGGTATCCACGTTCACCTTCAACAATTCGCCACCAAGTCTTAGCTTCTTCTTTAAGAAACTGCTTGGCACATGCAACCTTTTCTGTCTTTCTCACGGAAGCAGCCTCGAAATAGCTTTCCATATCATACAACCAGTCATCCAAAACCTTGTAATCCTTTGAACCCATGAAATTCGAAGGCTTTACCGGTTTGAATTTACTGGGACCTCCACCACTACTTCCGTCGAAGAATCTGATTCAGAGGAACCTGACTCTGAGTCATGCTTCTTCTTCTTTTTCCGTGTGTCTGGTTGCGGAACATCTGGCACTGCCGTATTCGTTGGAATCCGAACGGCAACATTATCGATTCTGTCATTCAACCCAAGACATCCCCTCGAAGTTCGTTTAGGGCATCCATCATTATTTCACGCCAACCAGGTCGCTGCCTAGCCCTAGGGGGTCGACCTGGATCAGCTCATCCATCTCCTCATTTTGAGCCTCTGCGACAGCCCTCTCTGCCTCAGGCTCCGGTTGCTTTCTTGCTCATCGTATTGAACCCTAGTTTCAACACTCGGAGAATATGCTCGGAATATTCCCAATGTTAAGTTGGAAACACCCTGCACAGGTTGTACACCCACACACATCAGCTTAACTAGCATAAGACTTTCGGACATACCTAGAATCTCACGCCGACTCACTGAGCAAGTGTTCTCCGAAGTTTGACAACTCACAGGATCAAACTCTCTGCGCAGAATACAGACATGTTAACCAAAGCGATAGAGTAGATCAAGAATTTAGAGTTATCTAAACATTGAAACACTCTATGACTTAAGGTAGTCCTACTGACCGCAGAGAACTTGCTCCGATACCAATTGTCAGAGTTTTTACCTGGTGCCACAAAGGCGGCTTGCCAGGTGCCAACCCTGGAATCCCCTCTCTGGAAACCCCACGGAATCTGGTAAAGTAACCCGTATTAGGAACCCAACCTTAGGAACTTAAACCCTAACTGACCAAGTCCACGAACGAGACTCACCTTGTGAATCAGGATGCACGGACTAGCCGAGTTATAGGTGTTGTTCCTAGCTTGGCGTGGTTGAGGCGGCCGGAGCAAGGCCTCAACCACTAGTTCTGCGGAACGTGAACTCGGGCAATACCTTTGAGCTTGCGAGCAGGTTTTCGGACCAAGGAATCTGGCTAACTCCTTGGAAGTGACGTGCCCTTGTCTCAAAGGCAAGATCCTGCCAACGATAAGGATAGTCTAACCCTAGGGTGGGTTGTACCCCTGTCGTGTGGAAGTTTGGGCGGCACAACAGAGGGTTGCACCTTGACGACACAAGCTTAGCTTGCACCGGTAGGAGGTTAACGAGCTCTCTTTTGAACCCAGGAAGCCTCACTACATATACTCTACCTTATTTATGTGACGGACCCCCCCCCCCCTGTTTACCTAAATGAGTAAGTGGGCTGGCACGGAAATGCCAGCCCTTAGAGAAAATGGTTGTCCTAACCTAACCCTAAACCTAACCCCTAGGGGGGGGTATTAGGGCGTGGGGTTAGGGCAACCCTAGGGTTAGGTCAACCCTAGGGTGTCCCTAACCCTTTTTGACAAGCTATACTTTAGAAAACCCTAACCTGGAACGTCAAACCGGGGGAGAGTTTCTAGAAGGTAAGTTCTAGCTTCGCCTAGAGTTTCCTGCAAATACCTAATGACACCCGGCCGGACCATCACCAGATACCCAAGTGCACTAAGTGGGCCTGTTTCCTACTACATCTAGGGTTCGTCACACAACTCGGTAGGTAACAACAGTCAAACCCCAAAGTAAAGGGTCGAGTCATAGTAAAAACTATGACAGATGCTCTTATTAAGCAAGGAATTACCCTTGTTTAAGATCCTAGTTCTATCATGGTGCTCACTAAGGTTGGCGTAAGTAGAAATGCCTCTGGCCCGATTGACATGTGATGGAGTATAGCCAAGCGGTCACACAATGTAGGGGATTGCCTCTGAGCTGGGTGTGAGCCAAACGCCTTTAAGATTGCCTTTGACCCAATTGACATGTGATGCAAGTACAGCCAAGCGGTCACACAATGTGGGGATCGCCTCTGAGTTGGGTGTGAGCCAAGCGGTAAGTAAAAATGCCTCTAGCCCGATTAACATGTGTTGCGAGTACAGCCAAGTGGTCACACAATGTAAATCATCCACTTTCTTAAATGGGTGGAGAGTGTCATAATTCTAACCTGTGAGTTGTTTTACCTGGGTAAAGATTGTGGGATATGTGGCAAAACGACCCAAGCGGACCTAAATCATCATGATCGGGGCCCTCTTATAAACACCAATTGGCCCTTTGCATAATTGGCTTAAGGGGAGAGGGAAAGGTTGTGACATATCCCATAGTGCAAACAACATTACAAATTTTATTCTTAAAGAGTTAACAATAAAATGCACAAGCGTGCACTGAACGCCTTTGCAAGTTCTCCATTAAATATAAATGTAAATTATGTTTCCAATATTTCTAATTCTAGTAAATCACATCTATCCCAAAATTGTATTGATAAAAAATGCAAAATCCACAAGTTATATCTCAAGTCTCCCTTGTGATCTCATATGAATACAATTATAATTAAGTTAGTTGAATTAACTAAATTAAACATGGACACTTCAAATGATTTAAACTTAATAAATTATTTCACCTAATGTACTTATAGCCAACGTCATCAAAATATTATAAACATCAAATATACTTTGATTACATTGAATTTTGAACACAACTACTTACATATTCATCATATATTAATATTCGACTTTCTATTACATCACTATAGTCTGCTTCTTGAGTTACACTCTTGAAGCATGCACTAAAGCATGAACTCATTCCTCATTTTTGTCAGAATGTAGTGTTCATTGTTATGTTTGAATATGCCCCATTTTTTAAAGTGAAAGATGCACATTTAAACATAAGCCTTTCCCTGTTTAAACACTATTGCCAAAATTGATATTGAATCTTGAGTTAAGTTATTTTTAATAACGTGCAGACTTAGTATTTACATAATCCACTTCATAAGTCATTTCTTGTAAAAGTGTATAATATATTAACTTGCATAAACATAAGGTAAAGTAACCTAAACAAGCCACTTTGAAAAAAATCACAAGTAACAATATTAAATTAAGAATGAGGAGAAACTTACACTTTATTTATTACTGTTTATCTAAACTCTTGAGAGGAAACGATGCTTTTCATGTTGATATAGAAATACCTAAGGTCCTATACACTATATGAACTAGTAAACGTGCTAATTGTAATAGCCCTAAAAATATGTGGTGGAGTTTACATTTTCCGTTCTACAACTTAGACATGCTTATAACAATCTTTAGAAAAAAAGATCTTTATAAATATTACTAACAAGGTACCCTCCCTCCCCCCTCTCAATCTCTCTCTCTTATATTTAATTCTAGGCTAGGGAGACTATGCCGAGGGGACTTACATGGAAGTGAAAGGGTTAATCAAGTTGTTAAAGTAAAACAACATGCATTCTTTGACAACATATTTAGCAAACTGTGTGGCAACGGCGTGGGTAAATTAATAAATAGAGTGTAAGATACACATGCATACATATATACACACACGTGTACGGGAGTTTCTATAACATTTATCAATGGGCTTTCAGCTTCTTTTTAAAATATGCTTGAACGGGATCACATATTGAATAAACATGCAAATACATGGAATGTATGGTCTACAAAAGGCCTTTAAACTGATTTTCGAGAATTGAAGATAATCTTTTATAATTTTTGAAAATAAATATTTGTATATTTTAGAAGCATCTTTATATTTTGTAGTTTAAATATGACTCAGTAATTTATAAATAAAGTATAACAATAATAATAATAATAATGAAATTTTTTATTATCTATTGCAACAATGATAGTGAAATAAAAAAAAAAATGCCTTCCAAATACTCAACATATTAATAAAAAGTTGAAGAATACTAATGTATTTACTCTTGATATAATCTTTTATTTTATAAAAATTTAAATAAAAAATAATATGTTTATAAATTTTGATAACTTAAGAAACATTTTGAATGAGAATAATTCTATAGCTTTTTGAATCTCGTTTATAGTTTGTATAAGCTTAAACATTTTGAACATGTGATTCATCCTTCACTTTTCCTAATCACATAATTACACGATCCCCGTACACCAGTAACACGTTAAATCTTTATTATAAATAGCGAGACATTGTGTGTACCGTAGTAATTTGATTTGTTCCTACAACGTGCTTGAGTTGTTACGTTAAACATAAATTATTACATTCTCTACGTTAGAATGTTCTTACCCAATCCTTCCTTTTTTAAATTATTTATATGTTGTTCCATGTCTTCTTGTTATAAAATTATCTCTCCGTATAAGCCGAAACAAATATTATATTATCGTAGGGGACTGCAAAAGTTAAAGCCTTATAACAGATTAGTAAAATTCAATATATTGAAAAGCAACACTACAACAACCAATTTGTCATGACATTTGTTTGATGTTCTTTAGCATTTAGTCTCTCTCTCTAGAGAGAAAAGAGAGAGAGAGAGAGAGAAAACAAACGTACCATGATATATATTTTCTGCTACTTCACCAAGGACTTAGTGGAGCATACTTACCATGGCATATGAGGCAATATACGGCAGAAAAGACCCGGCGAACTTTGTATTTCTATTGACATGGCTCCCACCAGGCGTATGTCTGGCCTTCATATTCTTTGTTCGTAAAAGACCTCCAAGTGGAGAAGATGCTGCAGAGTATGAGAAGAGAACTTCATACATATTTTTCACTATTTCAATCGTATTAGCAGGGTATTTAATGGTTATTATCATTGTTAAGTATTGTGGCAAACACATTGGTGACATGTACAGTAAGTGTGGTAATGAGACTTGCAAGGGAGGTTTTTGATGGGATGCTCTGCAAAGATGTTGTAACATGGACCTGCCTCATTATCGGATACGTAGAAAATGGAGAGAGCTCGGTGGCTCTGGTGTTCACCATCATGAACTGTGAACCAGACCATACGCTCAAGGCATGGAGAGGGAGTCGGAGAGGCAGATATAATGGAGAAAGGCATGGCCATTCACGAACAGGTGAAGCAGTATGCATTCGATTCAGATATTGCCGTGGCAAGTACTTTAGTGGGCATCTATAGCAAGTGCGGAAACATGCGACTCGCAAGGGAAGTCTTCGACAGTATGGTCCGTAAAGACGTTGTGGCTTGGACTTGCCTCATTCTGGGATACATGGAAAGCCGGGAAAGCTCACTGGCTCTGGAGATGTTCACTAGTATGGACTGCGACCAAACCATGTTACATGTGTTGCTGCGCTCAAGGCATGCGCATGGTTGGCCACTGAGAGGGATTCAGAGAGGCAGACGAATGAAAAGGCATAGCGATTCATGAACGTGTCAAAACGTTGGGGTTTGATTCAGATATAGATATTGTTGTGGGGAGCAGTTTGGTGGACATGTATAGAAAATGTGGAAAGATGCAACTGGCAAGGGAGGTTTTTGACGAGATGATACATAAGGATGTTGTAACATGGAGCTGCTTAATCGTGGGATATGTGGAAAATGGTGATAGCCGGTTGGCTCTCACTCTGTTCACGAGTATGAGTTGCGAACCAAACGAGGTTACATGTGTTGCTGCTCTGAAGGCATGCATGGGCTTGCCCAGTGAGACAGAGTCGGATAGGCAGATAATTCTGGAGCAGGGCATGGTCATTCACAGACAAGTCAAAGAGCGTGGATTCGATTCCAACATGCTTGTCACAAGTACTTTGGTAGGGGTGTACAGTAAATGCGGGAATATGCAACTTGCCAGGGAGGTTTTTGAGAGGCTGAATTGTAAAGACGCTGTTACATGGAACTGCCTCATTCTGGGATATGCAGAAAATGGGGAGAGCTTGGGAGCTCTGGATCTATTCACCGCATGGACTGTGAGCCGGACCACGTTACTTATATCGCTGTGCTTAAGGCATGTGCAGGTGTGGCTGCTCTAGCAGTGGGACGACAGGTGCATGGTACAGTTTGCAAGCGTGGACTTGAAGAAGATGGTGTGGTAGCGACAGTCCTGGTGGACTTCTATGGCAAATGTGGTTGCATGACAAATGCTACGGAGGTTTTCAATACAATGCACTCCCCAGACATAGTCTCGTGGAATGCGTTTATTACAGGATACAGCTCGCTGGGGACACGACTCAGGTATTTAGTTTGGTGAAGGGAATTCAGGAGGCTGGTCTAAAACTGGATGCGATGGTATTCAACTGTATTCTCACAGTTTGTAGCCATGCTGGTATGGTGGAGGAAAGTGAAACGTACCTTGGATCCCTGGAGAAGCACGGTGTAAGGCCGACGTTGGAACACTACACTTGCATGGTGGACATGTTGGGCAGAGCTAACAAATTCCATGAGGCAGTTTCGACTGTCAACAACATGCCTTTCAAAGCCAACCAAGTTACTTGGATGGCTTTGCTCAGTGCCTGCAGGAAATGGGAAGCAGGCAAAGTTGCTTTTGATGCATTAGTGTCTGGGGACAAAAACCATGCAGGAGCTGCCTGTGTAGTCATGGGTGACATCTATAGGAGTAAGAAAGACAGCAACAACTTTGTCACTTCTCAACTGAGCTCTTCGGTACAAAGTCTGTAGGTATGTGTATATATGTGTTTCTTTTTATACAAACATACTATCTATATATGTGTGTGTATGCATGATTCTCTCCTTTCTAGTGTTTCGTTTTCATGTGTGGGTTTTAGCATAACATAATCAAGTCTAAACTAGATAAATGAGATTTTTCCTTGTAAAGAGCCCTGGTCGCTTCTCAATTATTTTTTTCTTATCGTGAGTCAGATGTCCTCTTCGTAATTATGTCGTTATATGATATAGTCTCGTATATTTGACTATATAATCTTGTATACTTGACTGACTAGGAGTCTTTCGCATTTCAATGTCTGGACAGGTCGATATTCGTCCGTGTTCTGAACAGATAAGTTCAATTAAAAATTCGTAATATATATAATATGTCTTGGTTTTTTGTGCTGCACGAATTGTACATCAAAGTCACATTACTCGTTTGAAACACATCCTCGAAAACCCCATGTGCTACAAACAAAATCTGCGGCGTCTCTACACGTTCGTATAGAGAACATATGCCATCTATATGTCTGTTATATGTAATTCACATGTTTGTACATGAATGCCTTGATAGTTCCCTCTTAGAAAACCGCATCTGTCAAGATCACTATACTAAGGATCACTATATGCTAGAAGCTCCAGGTTCAAGATACTGACAAAGTGAGATTACAAGGTACAAGATGGTCCTTAATAGATTGAAGTTGCTACTAATAGGAGTTTTTAAGAACAAATGGATGGCGGTAGTGGCAACATTTTTCATTATGTCAACAGCAGGAGCAACTTACAGCTTGGACTTTACTCACAGAAAACGAAGATTACACTTGGTTATACACAAAAGACTATAAGCACAATTGCTCTCTTTAAGGTAATCAATGTTAACTAGATTAAATACGTTAAGTACATTATAATATATGTTTCACACAAAATCTTGGTGCTAAAGTGGGTTTAGTTTCTGGACTTATCTACGACGTTACCGGACCACTACTGGTATTAAGCATGGAGCTGTCTTAAACGCTTTTGGATTCTTAATGATATGGTTAGCAATAACCAGGAGAATATCCGCTCCACAGATCTGGCATATGTGTTTATACATATTTATTGGGACAAACTCTCAGTCCTTTACAAATACTGGAGTCGTGGTTACCTGTATTAAGAATTTCCCCAACAACCGTGGCTTCCTCATTGGCCTCCTCAAAGCATTCGTTGGTATGTTCTTTAGCATTTTGTGTGTGTGTGTGTGTGTTTGTCTATAGATAGATAGATAGATAGAGAGAGAGAGAGAGAGAGAAAACGTACCTGACATATATTTTCTGTTACTTTACCAAGGACTTAGTGGAGCAATACTTACCATGGCATATGAGGCAATATACGGTACAAAAGACCCAGCGAACTTTGTATTTCTTTTGACATGGCTCCCACCAGGCGTACGTCTGGCCTTCATGTTCTTTGTTCGTAAAAGACTTCTAAGTGGAGAAGATGCTGCTCCAGTCTGAGAAGATAACTTCATACATATTTTTCACTATTTCAATCGTATTAGCAGGGTATTTAATGGTTATTATCATTGTTAAACATCTTCATGGAGTGCATATTCCTCGCTATGGGATTCAGATTCTTGCGGCTTTTATGCTGCTTATTATTCTACTTCCTCTTGTTGTTGTCTTCAAACAGGAGGTCGACAATCTTACCAAAGGCACACTGACGGCTCAGGAGCAAGGTACTCCTATATCAGAGACATCCACATATATATAATTATATATATAAGAGAGAGAGAGAGAGAAGATCAGAATACAGATGTTATGAATTTATTTACATGGTTATAGTTATTGTTTGCAGGACCTGCTGAGGAGGCCGGTGTGCTTAAGGAAATGGATGATCTGGTATAAACATTAATTTATCACCTACTAATTAATAAACAAATTACTTATTTGTTTTGAATTATTTCAGGGACAAACCCCTTCAGAGATCTCTCTCTCTCTCTCTCTCTCTCTCTCTCACTCACTCACTCACACACACACACACACACACACACACACACACACACACACATGCAACCTAAACAACTTGAATATTTAGTTATTTATGTAGGTTGAAGGTTCACATTCAGAAAATGATCAAAATGGAGAAAACTTAGGCGCGTGATGTTTAAAAGGCCTCCCAGAGGAGAAGATTACACAATTTTTCAAGGAGTTTTCAGTATCGACATGCTACTCATATTCATTTGTACAACTTGTGGCTTTGGAACAGGGTTAGCTGTCTACGATAACCTTGGGCAAATAGAGGTAAACTTATAACTTAACCATAAACTGATAACACACACATATGTATGTATATAATCTTATTTAGTGAAATCGATGTAGTTTTAACAAAAGGATGACAGGTGGCGACTTTTGTATCGCTGTTGAGCATATGGAACTTCTTAGGCCGTATTTTGATTGGCCTCGTTTCAGACATATGCCTTCGGAAATACCACATTCCACGGCCTACGTTCTTTGCACTAATGCTCGGGTTTTCTGTGCTTGGCCAGCTCGTTCTTGCTGTAAACTTCCCCTTGGCCAGCTCGTTCTTGCTGTAAACTTCCCCTCGGCCATGTTTGTAGCTTCCACAATGATCTGGTTTAGTTACGGGGCTCAACTTGTGCTCATGTACATACTCACCTCAGAGTTGTTTGGGCTTAAGTATTACGGGACTCTCTACAACGTTTGCAATATGGCTAGTCCACTTGGGAGTTACTTGTTTTCAGTGCGAGTTGCTGGCGAGTAAGTATACAAGAGAGATATACTCGCAGATACTTAATGTTGTTTTGCAGGTTTTATGACGAGATTCTCAGATGTTACAGGCTTTCATTCATAATCTCAGTAGCCACTTGCGTGTTCGGTATTCTTGTTGCTTGCCTCATGACAGCGCGTACATGGAAGTTCTATAAGGAAATGTCCATCAAGCTTCAGAAAAAATGAAGTCCGTGCTACGAACTACAAACAGGTAAGTTCCATACTAATATATAAAAGAACGCTCGCATTTATGAAATATACATACCACAGCTCAAAACTATAGTTTTCAGTTGCTTTGCAACATTGCCTTCCATCCTATCTCCTGCCACAAAGCTTCCTTCTCCACACCACCAAGTCTGCCCTACGCCCTTACTTTCTTGCTCGGCTTCTTGTTCCATACCTAGGCTATTATAAATGTTTCTCATCAATACATAAGCAGTCGCTCGTCGTTCTGAGCAACCAATGCTGCCTAACTCCACATTACTCCATTTCCTACAAGCCCCTAACAGGCTCGTCCGCACGTGGCTATCAGCTTCAAGTGAGGCTGCTTCTTGCAACCTGTTAGCTCTGCCCAACATGTCAACCATAGTGTTCCATAGTTGGATAACATAGCATGGAGTTTTTACCTCCCTGCATGGCTGCATGCTGTAAGTACTAAGAGCACCGTGACAGCGTCCATTTGGATTTATCTCCTGCATCCGATGTATGTGACTAGTTTCTAATATATAAGCATATGTGAACACTCGTACTATAACAATATGTGTGTGTGTGTGTGTCTATACATATATGTGTACAAATTCACGACGATTCATAATAAGGTGAGAGAGAGAAGGAACTGGGTGAGAAACAGCAGGAAATATCTTGGGGAATGGTCAGCCCATGAATCAATGAGTAGGTGCGCAAGCTCAAGAATATTCGTTTGCGAACATGTATATACCTTTATTCATTTGAGAGTTTAGGAGTTTGATTCTCTGAATGTCATAGTTTCTGTTAGCGAAAGAACGATTTACAATACAAAAAAAAGGAAAAACAATTTAAAGGGAATCCTAATTAGTTTAAAAAATACCATAAATAAGAAAAGGAAAACCTAATTAGGTGCTATGGATGGATTGGTTTGCAAAACCGATAAAGACCAGGTGTTTTATTTTGAGAATGGAGAGTGGCTTGTGCTTCCTCCGCCACCACCGTATGTATCAGGCGAAATGGTTTGTTCCAAGAACAGAATATTCTTTGTTGCAATTCGTAGTAAAGAATTCTACATGTTGGATATGACAAGGACCGACAAGATTTGGGAAAGGAAACGTGACATGCCGACTAAAAAGTTTGCTCCCAGCGTGGTAACAGCAGCAATGGATTCCAAGGTTTATGTTGCTCCTTATATCTTATATAGCATAAGTAGTGATTGGGGTGACTCATGTGAGGTTTATGATGTGGAAGAAGATTCATGGTCCGTTATTACGCGCGAGGGACTTGAGGGACTTTATTGTAAAAGCGTGGAGTTACTTCATATCATGGATAACAGGCTCTTGATGGCATTGACGGATGGTACTAGTATGATTCTCAATGATGATGTGTGGGAGCCGACTGCAAAGGAGGATGATAAGTTTATACAATTATTGAGCTCTTTTCTTGCTAGATTTGACACGGCAGTCCAATATGGGTTCTATAACTGGAATGTAATAACTAGAGGCAATCTTGTCTTCCACTGCTCTTGTGATGAAGACATTGGTTGTGCAGAGGAAGTCATTGTTGGCAGGGATAAGACGATTGTTTTTGCTTTGACAGGCCATCGGCTTTTCAAAGGGAATTTGGTAAACGTGGATGGTGAACATGGAGTCGTTACCTGGGAGCAAGTTGATCTACCCAGTGGTGTTGAACAGATTGGATATGTGAGTTAATCTCAAGCTTTTTCCAGTTTCATTGTATGCAAGCACATTAACAAAAGAATTATTTAAAAACACAAACTATACATAACAAAGTTTAACATCGATGACCCTTAGAATAATAGTATACTTTAAAAACTATTTAAATGGGAAAAGGGCGAGGTTAACGAAGAAGGGATTAACGAGAATGGATACATGAAGAAGTAAACTAAGTGAGACATAAACAAATACTTCTTCATAAACGATATTATCATACACTTAACAACATGTAATTTATAAATCTGACCATTATCTATCTCTATAAATTTAATTGAGTTATGTTAAATTAAATATATATTAGACATGAAATATATAAACAAATGATTATTATATATGCATTTATAATTTAATTTAAAAACTATTTAATAGGAGGGGTTACCTTATCAATCTACGTGGCACACGAATGTTACTGTCGTGTTTCTCCGTCTGTTCCAATGCCTCTAGCACCTCTCAGGACCGTGTCATATATGTTGCTTCCATGTGGTAGGAATCGATCCTCAAACTCTGGATACTGGCAGTTGGTTGTCCCGGCTTAACTTGAGTTCATGACACTGGTACCGAACCATGTCTGCCCGTGGCTGGCCCAGTCAGCACTTTAGTCGTCGGCAAGACGACGTAGTATTTCACAGCGTAGCTACCACAATACCAGCGTGCAGTTTCTTCTCGGAACTGACCGTCTCCTGGAGTGCAAGCCACGCTAACACGCCATCTACGTACTTGAATGAACACTTTCCACCAACTGTCCTGGGTCTAGCTGCTCCGGGTCACCACCTAAAACCTTCACCTGCGTCGGTTTTATATATCCCTCCGGACCTAGAGCCATAATAGCAGATGCTATAAACCCTCCAATGCCCATCCTAGGTGATCTCCGGCTGCTGCGCAGGTATGAAACAAATAAAGATGTTTGTCTTCAGCCGCTCAAGGCACGCCCGCATATGGACATTGAAGAGGAAGTCCGTGAAAAACCTTCCATCAGCATCAACGTAGGCAACGCAGGAGTTCTGAGACGTTCCACCTCACCATGATGTAGTCCTGGAAAGGTTTTGCCTTCCTGAAACCTCCTGCCAGTCTTGACCATCATCCAGGTACCACTCTAGCCCGTCCTTCCGCTTCGGAATCTTTTCCTCGCCTGATTCACGATCCAGCATTTTGCAAACCACCTCAGGCCAACGATAACCGTGTCTTCCAAGCATGCGCCAGAGGAGAGGGCACTTATCAGCTAGAAATGCCTCACGTTCCTCCTGTCAACGATTTGAAAACAGTAAGGAAAAAGACCATAACACGGAAAAGAAAGAGCAGTTACCTCCCCAAGTTTCGCATCCAGGATGAACGGCTTCATCATCGTTGGCCTCTGGCGAGAAGGTCTTCATTATCGAAAGTCTCCAGCCACAATTTGGGTGCAGCTCTCCTCAATTCTGTGCGACTGTCGTCATGCTCGACCTCATCACCGTCCCCGTCTTTTCTTCTTCTTTGCAGAAAGTAGGAGAGGTCCACCACAACAGTGTCAATGCCTTCAGTCTCGTCCATATCTTCTTGATATACTTTAACTTCTTAATAGCAACACCAGCCGAGTCGGAAGAAGTGGCTGTCCGCTATCCGTCCGAGGCCGAGTTTGCAAGGATCATCCATCTGCTAAGAAAAATATACATAATACATGTATATGAATATATCATATTTTATATACGCATACCAAAAGTGATCTCTCACAACATTCGTGCTTACAACCAACCAAGTTCATCATACACATTGTTCCACAAACACACACAAACATATGAACATCAAAACAAAAACAAGAATTTCTCTCACACAACTCTTTCTCCATTCTCCATGTATGCAAAACAATTCTTCTTCTTGTGTTCTTACTCTCTCTTCCTACTACAGATTGTGTAGACACAACCACACCTTGGGCATCAAGGAATCAAGAATATAGTATTCAAGTTGTGATTGGTTTATGGAAGATTCTATGTTTAGATGGAAACAAAAGGCAACAAACTCTATACACAATCCCATTTAAGGATCCTGAAACTAAAACATGGTTCAATATGTGAATAGATTGTCTTACATAATTGATTTGTAATCGGAATTCACTTTTGATTTTACAAATAATTGTACACTATGCTATTGGACTTTTTTATATGCAATGAGAACATTTTTTGAACATTTTTTTATATGCAATGAGAACATGCAGATGTAAAATGATTATTAATGAAAATTTATGACATACAAATTTAATACACTCACACGTTGAATAAATAAAATTCTTAATTGCTATGGATGGCTATACAAAATTTATTCTCAACAATTATAAAGGATTCCATAAATTCAAATTTAAATTAATTTTAAATTCAAATTTACACTGTAGATCTTATAAATAGATTACGGATGTATATGCAGTACTAGTATTATATAAGATTCTTATCCATTTGCATTAGTAATTTGCATATTTTACTCTTGATTTTGTAATATATATTGTTTTCGTGTGTTGTGTATGTACTTATGATCCGACTATCTTACTCTTGAACTTTATCATATTTTTGTATTTCCGTATAATCAGAAAACAAAATGTTCTTATCTATAAAATACGTTTCTATCTCACGTCAGACACATATAAACATTGATAAAAAGTGCAGATGTATCCATCATACGCGTGAGAGCGTGTTTACATATGTTATAGCTTCAACCAAAAAATGAGAATTACATCATTAAATTAATAAGTTTGTTATAAGATTTTATTTAAAGAAGCATATAATTAGTTTCCTGAGATTTAAACTGTGATTATTTATTAAATCCTTAGTAAAAGAAAAGATAATGTAGATATACATACGGTCGAAATATAAGGTAACATAAACCTACATATAACACTTGTACATTTAACTATTACTTTCACCAAATATATTTGGCCGTTATCTTATACACAAGGTCAATGTAGATCTTCTGATTTATCCAATAAGGCTGCAAGTTTTTCTAGCTCTTCCGCCCTGTCATCTATTTTTGAGAGGTAATCTTCCTGAAACAAAACAGACATGTATCATAGGTCAATACATATGTAATCAAACTAATGTAAAGTTGACACTCAAATGTTATATAGAGATATATGTATGTATATGTCATCATAAGCATACAATGCATAATTTATGGGCCTGCAACCCGGATTAGTACATATATACATATATTGACAAACATGGAGAGACACATATGTTTTTGTGTTGCTTTACACATGCATTATTACTTTGCTACAAGCAGTATGGAGAATTTCCTGTTCAAAGTTGATACAACTGGCTACGAGTTCCTTCGTCACCTCTTTATCAAGTTTGTATTGTGTTTGAAGCGTAGCAACTCTGAAATAGTTTAAAGATATTTAATTTGAAATTCATAAGTTTTTAACTTACATGTTTAATAATAATTCATTTTTAAAATTTCTGTCTATTTCCTTTTGCCAATTATTTTCCATGTTTCTAAGAAATGCAAGAAAGGTCCATTGTACGTGATATATATAGAGAGAAGCAAGATAGAAGACCAACGGTTCAGATGCTATTCAATTTCGTATACTGTTCGAATATTCTATGCATATTTTAGTATATGAACGGGATCAAATAGAGCAAATACATACATATATAATGGTTTACATGTGTAGATTTGTATTATATAGTGTGTGTGCGTAATAAATTTACATTTTTAAAACTTAAAATAGACTAAAGAACAGGAGTATAATGAGCTCCCTTTGCGCAGACCATAAAATGATTCTATTAACTCGCTCGAAAAACACGAAGACGTAAACACATCAGTTGCTAGCCAATATAAGTACCCCCTACGTCATCGCCATTGAGGAAGTAATTATATAGAGGATTCCAATAATCATCCGGTACAGGAAACATGCCATTGTTCCTTAGTAAACCTGAGAAAGATAACACACAAAAAAAATAAAATTCAGAAAGAAAGAAATAGCAAATGAATCTCTGTGTGACACACACGCATGCGGGGTGCACGCACGCACACACACCTTGCAGATCCGTGGGCCAATTAGGAGTCCGGTAGAATTTAAGGTCTTCATGGCTTGGGCTCCATTTAGGATCTGAGTATTTGCATGTATAGTTTAACCTGGGAGGCATTTCCTTCACTACACAACGCCATCTTAACGAGAATGCCATGTTACTCATACCAGTCATAATAGACATTCTAGTGCGTGTCATGATCTCAAGTACAAACTGCAGACCATATAACATCTCAAATGAGTAATCAACACACACTCACGCACTACACCCACACCCGTACATACACAATGTTTAGATGACTAACCTCAATTCTGTTCTTAGATATATCCCACTTAAGAGTATATCCTACGTCAAGTGGCAATTTGAGTGACACAACAAAGAGTTGCAAAGCGGGTTTTATGATACTACGACGAGGATGGTGGAAATTCTCAATTCTGTCCCATCCAACAGGCATGCTTTTGTAGATAATTGTGACGTCGATAAAGTCGTGTATAAAGTCGACCCTTTTGTTGGGGTTAGTCATGTTTAGCACTACGTAGTGACACAAGTCCAATTTGTACGCATAATAGTTACCAAGTCCCTCCTGAATACATACAAAAGTGAATTAGACAAAACGTAGGAATAGTATCTATGTAAAAAATACCTGTTGTTGTTGAAGGAGTGTCCTAGGTTTTACTCGATATACCCCCCCAAAGGCAAAGTTTACCATCTCAACGTGGACAATGGGAGGCTGAGGGGAATAATGTACATGGAAACAAAATAGAAGAAATGAAAAGACAAGTGTTGCAGCAAACAGCAGGCCAATCAGATAGGATGCAAACGTAAAGTATTTTAAGCTGCATGGGTTTGTAAATCTCTTGAATCTGCGCGACTCCATGAGGTTAAATACGAGCAGTACTGGATACTCCGGAGAAACTGGGCCTTCTCCAAGCCCATAATATGGATCGTAATATTCCAATGTTGCTGCATTTTCCTGATTTTCACTAGGTGGCTCGCCTGATGGACTCTTAAGAATGGAATGAGAATGGGTAAGGCTCGTTTCGGCAGCAGCTGCATTTTCTTCATTGGATGCTTTGAATCCAACTTTCCTGGGGATATGATCTTTCTGGAACTCCATGTGAACTGTATGCCATGGCTGGCTTTGGAAAGACCTGACCCTTCAATTCCTAGTTTTAGGGTTTCAAAGCTAACCCTAAAAATGCAACACAATATTAAGTATATATGCCAATTTTAAATGTGGAATTTCAAGTAAACTTCTGTCTAGTACAACATTGTTATCGTGATTGGTATATTACAGTGAACTTGTTTATAATAAGATTAAAATTTTGGGGATAACCTTCTATTTGATATATATATTGTTCCAATACATATTGCAAAGTATATACATGTGTATGTATTTATGAGTACACATTATATAATTTAACAAACGTTCTATGTTTATATTATTATTATAGTAATAAGGTAAAAAAATTATAAATAACAATATATACGTGTGTGTGTGTTTCATTCGATATTCTAATCGTTGATTTTGAAGACGGGTTAGTCTTGTTTGCGAGATCCACGCACGTATATATGTACAAAGGGAACTAGTTTTCTTAATAGTGTAATATAATTCTTAAACACAAGTTTTATATTTAAATATTGTACTTCACATCGATACACGCACATAATAAGATATATATAAATACATAAAGACTTATTCACATACATATAAAATGTTTATATCAACAAAAACACACACACACGCACAAACATATGCCTTCACCTAAGTGGTTAAGTTTTAGTAAAGGATGTACACATACATAAAGATAAATATATATAATGAGGACGTGTGTATCTAGTGTTTGCATGTATATTTTAAATGTTGTTATTAGGGTCACACTCAATATACATAAAATCAAATTACGTGTATATAAATCATGTATGTCTAAGTATATTTGTCTATTGTAAATACTAAACATGTATGTACGTATACTGTTCTAATGTTAATGTTAAGTAATGTTAAAATAATGTTAGATATAAGTTAATGCTATAAAAATAAGTCGTTTTATTTACATTCCAATGAGTAATTTAACTTACTTAATCTTCCAAAGAGTGCTTTCGTGACTTGAGATTGTGCTGGAGTCGATCAGGCCGTGGTGGGACCATACCTCTCCGAAACAAAACAGCCAAGGCATTGGTCTTCTGACACATTGCAAATACCTGCACACAGGAGAATATGCCCACCAGTCAAACGAGAATATCCCGTCAACAAGTCCGTCAAAGCTAGTCAATCATCATTGACCATGATTGACTTACATCAGATGCGTCGATTTCCGCAATCCCTCTACAGCTCCCATCCAAAAGACTACAGTAGCGTACTGCTTCATCTTCATCTTCAAATACCTGAGTATATTATTTACACATAATTAATACGCGCTTGTCTAATCTATACATACATACATACATATATATAGACACACACACACACACATATATATAGAAGAGAGAGATACATATCTATATCTATATCTATCTATCTATCTATCTATCTATCTATCTATCTATATAACATACCAAAACACCTTCGCGAATGTCTTCCACTTGCATACCAAGGCCGTTTCGCCCACGTTTGTTCCCACGTTTACGGAAGAGCATGCTAAGCTCTTTCTCCACTTCACTGAAGATAATTCTATTTAATAATACAGTATATACATTAACATAGACTAATTAAACCAGTTAATTACCTGCGTTCTCGTCTTGTTCTCATTGTTAGTAGTTGATTCTCCTTTTGAGCAAGAACATAAACGGCCTTTGAATCCTCTCTCCACGGATTAGAATCCAAAACTGTATAAACAACCAATGCATACATACATGGGATTCAATAACATACATATTAAGTAATACTAATTAATATTACCATCATAGCTGCTAGATTCTAGGCTCTGTTCCAAGTTGCGCCTGAGATCATAAGCACGTGAGGAAACTCTCTTCAGAAATCCATCAGAGGTATTTGGAATTGTGTTATCCATGTGCATAGCTTGGTCAACATCATCATCCTCGTTCTGGTTATTCTGAGTAGCTTCAACCCTCACTCTTCTTCTCCTATCTGAAATTCAATATCATAAAACATTTCACACACACACATATACACACAAACAACACACACACACACACCTGGTGAGAATGCCAAATTTGCGGTTCGAGAATAAGCTAATTGTGACGATGCCACTAGTCCGGGGAGAAAAGACGCTCTAAACAGCTCCGAAGCCATATAGTCTTTCTTTCCTTCTCTGTGAGAATGAAGAAGAAGAGGGATGCGTGTCAAACTGTACAGAACATTCCTAGAATCTAGAGATTTTTCAAGTGTCAGCTACACGTGTAAAGTACTTCAGTTTAAGTTAATAACCGTGTATATATTTAAGGCTGATGTGCAATTGTGTGTGTGTGTGTGTGTCTCTCTCTCTCTCTCTCTCTCTCTCTATCTATCTATCTATCTATATATATATATATATATATTATAGTGTGACTATATAAGTAGATATGAATATGTAAAACGTTCATGTACATTCTAATATATATCTACATAAAAGATATATGTATATATGCCGTGCATATACAGACACACACGTGACACATCAGCTATCAATCTATACGTGCGTGTGTGGTAAATAGTAGCAACGTGTCAATGTACACTTCCTATATACAAATTATATTGTTATATTGTATATAGTCGTATACTGTGATATAACTTATTCACAACTCTCAGTAGGGTTAATCTGCAATCATCTGTGTAAGTGTGGAGAGATACGTCCACATATACTTCGATAATGTAAGCTAACATTATTTCGCAATAAGAAAAGAGATTATTTTGAATAATAATTGAGAAATTGTTAAAATTTCATTTGTAAAAAGCAAAAACAGCACATAATAAGAAATAAAAAACCGACATCCTCAAACAGCTTCCCCATCTACAATAAAAACGTGTATAAATACGTGGTACAAATACATGTATGATTATGAATTAAGTACCAATCAGATCTAGAGTTCGAGCTTGAGTTGTTCATTCTCCTTGTTGAGGAAGTGAAGCACATAAGGGACTACCCTTATTGCAGCAATCCATGCGCCGAACTGCACAATATGGCGCCGCAGCTGGCGATGCGCCTCAGCCTTGTCCGGCAGATTCAGCTGTCCCAAAACATTGCCGCTGATTCGATCTACTGTGTTCCTCGCCGTCAAGAACCCTAATCCTATGAACCCTAAACTAATAGCCCTAAAAACAGAGGCTATGGCGGATTAGGCGGACGGATCCGATCGAAGAATGCAGGTGTCTATGCCTTCGTCACCAAGCATGTCGGCCGCTACAGAGACTGCATTGACATATGATGAGGTTTCTATGCACAAGGGCCGACATTTTGTCATGGCATTGCAGGTATGTCTGATCTATGTTTAAAATTCATATTTCTTGTGGTTTCTCTTTCAGGAGCTCAAGAATTTGAGGCCCCAATTGCACTCTGCTGCTGAGTATTGTGAATCTTCTTACTTGTACAGCGAGCAGAAACAAGCGTAAGCCAATTTAATAATTTTTATAGTCTATCCGTCTACTTGTATATATGGATTTGTACAGAGTGTTGGAGAATCTGAAGGATTACTCAGTGAAAGCTCTCGTGAATGCTGTAGATCATCTGGGCACTGTTGCAACCAAGCTAAATGATCTTCTTGAGCAGCAAACTGCTGAAATTTCATCTACGGAAATGCGAGTTGCTTCTCTTGCGCAGGTAAGTACTAGAACTATCACATATTGTTACTGCATATACTTAAGTGTATGTATTCATGTGATTTGAATGTATAACACAAAAGATGGTTCTTTCATACGTCAGGAAATGCGTACGCATAATACGTACATTAATACTTGTTTCTGTATGTACATGTAGTCGCTGTATAATGCATTATTATAAGACTGCACAACGAGATAGCATATGCACTGGAAACTGATATGAAAATATGTTGTTGATATAAAAATGCATATTTGTATGTGTGTATGGATGTATTTAAGTATATTTCTACGTACACATACGCATACGTTGGTGGCTGCTCTGCGTATGTGTACGTAGCAATATACTTGGATATATCTTAGATTTTTTCCCAGTAATTTCAAGTCCTATACCGATATAGCAGGCATGCATGCATCTCTCTCTACAGAATGAATATACATCCGCATACTAAGTATGCATATATGTAACTGATTATTTTAATATGGTTGGATTAGCGATTACGCACCTGTCAAGAATACACGGACCATGAAGCACTCAAGCAGCAATGTCTTTCCAAGGCATACCCACGACATTATAAACATTACACCTTCCCAGGCAAGTCAACATTACACCTTTCTAAAATAACTTAGTTTTAATTATGAATATGAAATGGTAATGAGGGTTTTCTTATTAGATGCGGTTAACACAGGGATGTCTAAAACACCTATTCCTGATGTAGCTAAACCGGAAGCACTTGCTGCTAAAAGTCCAAAGCAAGAGATTGAGCAACTAAAAGCAGACGGTAAATATTCATTAACTTTTTCTTTTGTGTGTCGTGCACGTCTGAGTGGCCCGCGAGCGTGTGTGCATGTGTACATATCATACACTTTCGTACATATCACGATGTATGCAGACAAATGAGGATGTCTGTGTGTGTGTGTGTGTGTGTGAGAGAGAGAGAGAGAGAGGAGCGTTTGATATTATTATTGTATGGTAATTGACTATTTAACAGGCAATCCACCACGATCAATGACTCCCGATTCTAAGGCAAGTGGTTCCCCTCAACCAGTTCCAAACAAGGCCAGGTAAGTTAAATGCGCATGATTATGATGTATCCAGTAGTGCTATACATAAACACATGTCGTTTATATAGTGGTTTTATAATGACTATTCATCTCGATTTCAGCAATGGAATCCACTCTACATCCTCACCTACTACTCGGGAGGCCTTTTCGCGTGGTAATATCCCTCCCTCACCCCCCCCCCCCCCCTCCCCTCTCTCTAACATTTTGCCTTGTAGATTCGTTTCCAGCTTCACCAAAAGTAAAGTCGGCTACAGGAACACCGCGTCAGAACAAAGTAAGAGCTGTATATATATACATATATGCATGTGTGTGTTATCTGTGTATTTTGGCGCGCATGTTTGTAAAATGTATAGATTATGCACATTCACAGCATAAAGCATAGAATATGTGTGTGTGTATGTGTGTTGTATGTATGTATAGACGTGTACCGCTCCTTTTACGATCATGGCATGCATATCAGACACATTCATAGACTTACATGGTTGTGTCAATATAGATGTGCGTGTGCGTGTTATATCTCTGTATACAATGTTGTGGTACATGCAAAACTTTTTTCGTTGGAATATGTATGTAAGGTAAGCAGTAAACGTATGTATACATTATGTGCATGTATGCGTGTCCTCACATATACATGGACGCACACACACATTCTTACACATAATGCTTTGTTGCAGGGAGCTGCTATGGAGGAGTCAAAGTCTCTTTCATCCCTGATGTCTACAGAGGGGGATCGTCCATTGAAAGAGCTCCGTCCGGTGCCTTCTCGAAGTAAGAGCATGTTCATGTCACTACTTGGCAAGACTAAGAGCCTCAAATCCACCAAGAGCGGCCTGTAATACACCCCTTGTAAGTCAAACTAATATATAATGTAATATTGTGAATGTAATGGGATATATGTGATTTGTGATTTAGTAATTACGTTTGTATAACATATGCTGTATATATACAACAATTTATGCGTATATACTTTAGATATTTCCTAGAGTGCTTAACTCCAGTAAGTAAATTTAACTCCAATAAGTAAAACTGTGTACATTGCATTTTGAAATTACACAGACACATGAGAGAACATTTTACAGAATTGTAAAATATCATGTATACACGTATACATAAAATATATATCCACACACCCACGCTCATATATGCATTGCATATCTGATCTCACGATCGTGGCCGTTCTAGATTCACCGTAGTTGAAAAACGCTACGGATTAGTAATTAAATTAGACTAATAATAAAATAAATTAGTAATTAAATATTTCTGTAGCATTTTTTTATTACGGCTAGTTTCTCTGTGATGAGAGCTGCTGAGTGCAAGGGTCAATTCCCTGTAGGTGCTTCCCTCCTTGAACCGTAAAACTGACAAAGTTAAATATTTAAGTAGGAACATGCAATCCTTAAAACTGTTGGATATAAACTCTATTAAGTGAACATCGCATATGCTAAGTACAAGGTGGGAGTGCTTTACTCCATAAAATCTCATATTTATTATGGGAGTGGCCCACAACCACTAAATTAAGAATTCATCACTCTCATTGAAATTACTTAATGTGATAATGTAATTGCTTGAATTTTTATTTAATTTAATATAAAATTATTAAATTATTAAATTAAATTAATGAACCAAAGTAGCAGGTGTATACTATATATGCTGTATATTAAGTTGTTTGTCTTCCTTGGTTATCTCCATTTATAAAAATTAATTTAATTATGGTTAAAAAAAGAAATGAGGCAATATATTAGAAGTGTTTTTATTTATATTACATAGTACAACAGTGAATTAAATAAAAAATGTTAATACTAAATTAATGAGCATTTTGTAAATAATTTGACACATAAATTTAAAAAATTGAAATAGTTATTGAAATATAAATGAATAACGCAATATAACCAACTATCAATCAATAAAAATAAAATAAATTATAATAATATGAAGTTATTTTAAACTTTACGTTATTTATTATTTAATACATATTATATTGGTTGTGATTCATTGGTTTTTACATGTGTTAAAAAGTTATATTTTTTATTTCATAATTATAAACTTGTTTGTGTGTGTTCTTTATCATTTGTTTATTTCTTTATGTTTATTGATTATTCATTTTTTGTCACTATGTATTTTAAGTGAAAAATGTTATAAAAATGTTAGTTTAATTTAAACAAATCAATCTGCTTGTATATGTTTATTTCTTTTTCATGTTTAAAGTCATCAACACAAAAAAAATAAATAAATACAAATAAATTAATTTATTTTATTAAATGAGACGCATTCATTTTAAATACATTTTTAAACTTTGTGTATACAACAATTAATACTTATGTATTATAAATATTCTTTAAAGTGTCATCTTATAATTACAACTCTATGTTCATTACATATATATAATATTTAAATAACTAAATAATCACTTCATACACTAATCTAAGTTATAAAAAGAGTAATATAATGAATAACTTAAAACTAATTATGTTATATATCACATTTATATACAATTATACTTTATAAAAGAAATAAAAAGGTCAATTATTTAATTGATTTTTATATGTATATATTATATGAATGAAATCTTAAAGATATGCAATTGTATAATATATAAATTATAGATTAATTCATATATGCATAACTATATAATATGTAATCGTTCATTCACTAAAATATAATTTTAAAATTAAAGAAGTTTTTAATATTATTTTCATAATTCAAAGAAAAATGAAAAAAATAAAAAATTATTTTTAATTAAAAAAAACTTTAAAAACTCTTAGACTAAGTAATATAATATGAAATGTATAAGTCACAACAAAAATAATATAATGAATAGTTTAAAATTAATTATGTTATATCATATATTTATATACAATTATACTTTATTACCATTATGAAATTTAAAAAAAGGTCAATTATTTTAATGATTTTTATATGTACATATATTACATGAATAAAATCTTAAAGACATGCAATTATATAATATATAAACTATAAATAAACTTGTATATGCATAAGTATATAATATGCATTTATTCATTCACTAAAATATAATTTAAAATTTAAAAAAGTTTTTTGTATTATTTTTATAATTCAAAGAAAGAACATTATCTTTAATTAAAAATAAAGATTGTTAAAAAATTTTTAAATGAAATTACCAAAGCCATGAACTTTATTAAAATTATATAATATGATACTTTATATAAATATAAAATCTAATTAAAACAACCACACTTATACATAAAAACACATCTATTTTTTACACACACAAAAAGCACATTATTTCTTTCACACACACAACACACATTTTCTTTTTTATGCACCTACATATAACACACACATATATTTAACTTAAACTTCATTTATAATTATTTATCCATGCAATAATACATTATATTACATAAATTTATAAAATCATTTGAGTAATTAACGTAAACAAGTGAGAGATTACATAATTTACAACAAAATTAATGTATACACATGAAAAGATATATATATATACCTAGACATGTTAAAAAATAATTCACATGATTAATAACACGAACACAAATAAGTTTGTAACAATGAATATTAAAAAAAAAACTTAATAATACATATAAATAACTAATTAAATAAACAATTCATTTTTATATACAACAATTTATATGTATATACTCTAAATATTTCTTAAAGTATTTAACTTTAATAAATATTATATTATAACGAAACATTATAATTTCATTCGAATCTCTTCAATCGTGTGAAGATTTAGTCACTATTTTATTTTAAACGAAAAAGATATACTTGAGCATGTTGTTGAATTTATGTCGATTTAATAAAGTTCAAGAATGTGTTAAATTCAATTTGATAAAGCAAATTTTTTTTTTTAATAGTTAGTTAAATTACGTTATTCATCTATATTTAGATACTTATTGGATTTTTTAAATTAATGTTTCAAATTATTTACAAGATGCTCATTAATTCATTATTAACATTTTTCTTTTTACTCTGTAACCACGAACAAGGGACACACTTTTAATGTATTGCCCCATTTCTTTATTAATCAATAATTAATTAAATTTTTATAAATTAAAGATAACTAAGGAAGACAAAACAACTTAATATACATTATATACAGTAGCCACCTGCTACTTTGGAGTACTAAGGAGCAATTAATAAATATGCGTAGTCTAAAAATGCTACAAAAAATTTAATTATTAATCCGTAGCATTTTTCAACCACTATGTATTTCACTGGTAAGACTTAGTTTAATAGCTTAGTAGTTTTAAGAACATTTACATTTCCAATACTTATTACATTAAGTAATTTCAACGGAAGTGTAATGAATTCTTAATTTAGTGGTTATGATGTCGTACTTAACAGTTATGGATAATAAGGGCCGACTCCCATAACAGATATGGAATTTTATGGAGTAAACCACTCTCACCTCGTACTTTGTATTTTGATCCGCATCGAAACTGTATACATCCTCCATTGTATACAAGAATATGCCTTTCTGCTTCAACCGGGTGTATGCATGCCTTGTGTGTGTGTGTGTGTGTGAGAGAGAGAGAGAGAGAGAAGAGAGAGTTGCATTATATTCAGGTTCATATGCTGTGATACCCTGCATGTATATAAAATTAATATTTGAAATGGATAGTTAACTCTCTCTCCACAACATATATCTTTATACGTACGAGTGTATTTATAAGTACGAAAGAGTTGACAAACTAAATTTATAATTGTAGTATGATCACTGCATATTCATGTTATTTATTACAGTTATATACTTTTATACTTTATTACCATTATGAAAGAACATACATTCATTCATTCATTATAATATAATGTAAAATTTTAAAAAGTCTTTTCTTTTGAAATATACACAACAATAACTTTTACTTTTTTTACTTGTATAATTAATTAACTTGTTTATGAAAGTGTAACAGGTCCGAAGTTCGATCCGCTGCTCTAATACTTTTTTAAACATTGCCACCTCAGCCCGATAAAGCCCCCCTGCTCAAGAACTTACGCTTGTTTACTTTTAAGTTTTGATGCAAAAGGGTAGGGTTTTCGCACAGGAAGGTATGGGCAAGAGCAGAATTGTGATCGTGGGGGACGTCCATGGCGCGTGGGACTCAAAGCTGGATGCCCAAACCCTGGAGCTTCTCAAGCCGGATCTGGTGCTGTTTGTGGGCGACTTCGGCGACCAAATCGTGCAAGAGATAAGCAAGGTTGGAATGCGCAAGGCGGCAATCCTAGGCAACCACGACTGCTGCTACAGCGCCGCACACAAGGCGACGCCCAGGAAGTGCAGCAGCAGCGCCAAGAGGTGGGCGCGAGTGAATCAGATGCTGAAAGCCCTGGGAGACGATCGTCAGCTACAGGCGCAAAGACTATCCAGACTTGAAGCTTGGAGTGAGGCCCTTTGCAACTGGCGGCGACAGGTTTTACAACTCCGAATTCCTGTCCAACACCTACGGCGTGGACAACATGGAGCAGAGCGCCACAAAAATCGCCCACCTGGCCCTGTCCGTAAGGGCCACTAGCTTGTGTTCCTGGGCCATAACGGGCCTGCGGGCCTGGGCTCTCAGCCTGGTGACATATGCGGCAAGGATTTTGACAAAGGCGGTGGAGGTGATCACGGGGATCCAGACTTTGCTCGGGCTCTAGATATGGTCCGGGAGCAGGATGCATCCAGAGTGGCGCTAGTGGTGTTTGGACATATGCATCCAGAGTGGCGCTAGTGGTGTTTGGACATATGCACAGGGAACTTCTTGGTTATAATCGTGGCAAACAACGCAAAATGTGTTTGTGTGATGCCAAGAATGCTGCCCAGACGGGGACTGTCTATGTCAATGGAGCTGTTGTGCCGCGTTGCGAGGACGAGCGGAGGCACTTCACAGTGGTGGACATGGCAGCGGGGCGGGTCTTGAGCGTCAGGGAGACTTGGGTTGCGGTTCCAAAGGATGCCCCGGCTCATGTTGCATGGGAAGAAGTCTTGTTTGCTCACAGGCCAGTCCTGGGTGTGAAAAAACAGAGCGGAGAAATCAATGACGAGAGTTCCATCCAACAATGTTTGCGCAAAACTAAAAGTTAAGAAATAAAGCATTTTTTAAAAAACTATTAAGTTTCTTAAGAAAAGTCGTTCATTTTACATGTTAATTTAAGTGTAAATAGGAGCAACTTGGGTAATTGAATATGCTAGAAATATCTGACATTATTACCATATGTATATTTACTAAAATATAAATAAAATATTGGTGTTAATTCAGCTCAATTATAATTAAACTGTATTTAAAAATAGAAACTCGTTTATAATCTATTTTAGAGAATTTTAGTTCAAACATAGAGGTCGTTATATACAGCTTGGTTGAATAATGTTTGCTTTATTGATAATTTATTAGGTGATTTCTTTCCTCCAAAGATTTTGGGATAATAATTAATCTTCCATTTTTACATTTTCCCTAGCATGACCCAGTTGATGGTGACTATAGACAAAAGTTGAATATATCACATTTCAGGTGTCTACTGTAGTTTTATTGATATTCATAGGATTTAAGTTAAATCTACTAATATGATATAAATCAATAAAACAAAGTTAGATACATTAACGGATGTAAACATATCCTTTTTGTGTTTAAACTTTGTTTCATGTTTTATTTTCTGTATTCTATTTTTAAGATGTGCTAATGTATCAAGGCCATTACAAGCCACAACACTAAAAAAAGGATATTATGTTTTATTTCATATTTATAGTGCTTAAGAGAATTATATGTCATCTATATTAAAATTATATTATGTTTAAACCTTATAATAGTGACATTAAAAAACGATATCATATTCTATTTTTGTATTACATTTAATAGACATAACATTATCCATGTATTATGTTTCAATTCAGAATAATACTTGAGAAAATATATGTCATCTACATTAAAACCCAGATTATGTTCCAATTTTGTGTTACATATAATACACCACAACATGGTCTATATTGAAAACTTTAATATATTTTAATTTTAAATAATGCTTAAGAAATAAAATGTTATCTATATTGTATTCCATACACACTCATACTTTATACGCATCTCAATAGATTTATCTAATACGATGTAAATTAATAAAATAAAATTGAATACATGAACAACTGTAGAACATATCCTTTATTTCATGTTAGATTTCAATTTATTTTTGTATTCTTATTTTAAATGTGCTAATGTATGAAGGCCATTATAAGCCACAACACTATCTATATTAAAACAAAAGATATTATGTGTTATTTCATGATTTATAGTACTTAAGAGAATTATATGTCATCTATAAAAACATTAAAACCAGATTATGTTCCAATTTTATTATATTAAAAATTTAATATATCCTAATTTTAGAATAATGTTTAAGAGAATACAATGTTATCTACATCGAAAATAACATTATATTCCAATTTTGTATTACACACTCATACTTTATATTCATTTCAATATTCATAAGAATTAACTCTCTGTTATATTTCGCTTTCCTTTCACCTTAAGGACACTGCTTGGTCCGACAAGGATGCCACGCTTAAAAGGAAATTCTTCATCGCACTAGACAGTTCAATGCCATCTTGTTGCTGATATCACCTAGAGTTCTTCACTAACATGTAAATAAATAATTCACCTCTTTCATTGGATCGTTTATCAAATTGACCCTTTAGTTATAAAAAATAAACCTTGAGTCATTAGTCAGCTTAATAATACACATCCACACACATGCAATGTTATATATTTTAGCATTAAACAATATATTTATCATTTGTGTTATATAATTTAATTTAAATAATATATTTCATGTGTGTGGGTATATGTGTGTGTTTTGATTAGTAGTTAATTTAACTCAAACAATTTAATAATTTTTTAAAATTGGAGAATTGATAATTACATAAACTAAAGGGTTAGTTCGATAATTTTCCCTTATAAGAGACTCACAGTTAAAGAAGCACTATTCATGAAAGGTCTCAAAGCAGGAATCTTATTAGGAGGCTCACTTTGCAGAAAGTAAACGTTCCCTGAATGTTTTAAATAAGTTATGCATGTGTGCATGCTTGTGTGTGTGTGTGTGTGTGTTTTAATATTACTTACCTGAACGCATAAGGTCCACTGGGACATATATGATGAACTATTATCGATTCCTCCTGTTGCTTCTACCATAATAACAACCTGTAGTATACATTATTACTATCAGTATACGTACAGCACAAAGCAAATATATTCATAGAATTTAGATGATGTACTACCTGTCTTGATAGTATACGATATAAATAGAGATATACATTATATAAAATAAAATAATACATATTATAAAATACTTGTATTATTTTAACTTCGTAATATGTTTACCAAAAAAATTAAAGTTCTAAATACACCTCCAAGCATTGCGGTTGCACCACATGGGAAATATACCAGCCTAGTTAAACCATGTGAATTAATTAAGTAAACTCTAACCCAACATGGAATATTCCTCCAGGTGTTTTGTACTTGTTAATATATATATGTGTGTGTGTGTGTGTGTAGTTAAAATCGTATAAATATTATATTAGATACTTTATGTAATATATATTGCATTACACACACACACGCACACGCACACACACACATAATAGGGCACCTTTCATGACCAAAACCTTGATGCTTCTTTCGAAGCATATAATACACCGGTTTAAAAGCAGCTGCTAATATGTGGAAATTTGTTATAATATAGAGAAAATTATCAAATTGATTTTCTAGTTTTATATAATTTTTAAATCGTCCAGGTGGTTCTAAGCCTCTAGTCATTAATCAATTTAATAACACAGGTACACCAACACAACATGCAATGCAATATATTATTTTAGCCGCTTAAATATATAACACCAATGGCAAATATTTTGTTTAAAAATAAAATATATAACATTGTGTGTATGATTAATAACTCAAGATTAACTTAGGTATTTTCAACATTTTCAAAACTCTGAACAATTTGGGAATTATATAAAATTAAAAGGTCATTTCGATATAATATACTAAAATATAAACATACAGAATGTATAAAATAACATAATTTTGTTACCTGCAGCAGCTCCAGTTAAAATAAACTTCCTTCGGTCTTTATCATTGTAAAAGTCCTTGAAAATAAATTAATAATAGATTAATTAATAAATAATTAATTATATAATGAAGAAGTAAGATTACCAAAGCCGAAGACTTTGTTTGACCGTTCGGCCAATCACGTCCACGGGAAAACAATGTAATATAAGGCCGCATTAAAGTCAATGTGTACCATGGGACCTTCTTGACCAACCTAAGAGAAAACTTAATCAATTAGAGACAGAGAGAGATGTATATTTAAAAACATGTGTGTGTGTGTGTGTGTGTGTGTGTGTGTAGCAACTTACCGATTAAAATTCCTGTCAGAATTGTATAAACTTCTTACAAACTGTAAACTAGGTAATACAAAATATACAGTATGTACTTGCACACACACACACATGTATATATAATGGGACGGGTGACGTGGCAAGCAGAGAGATGCAGATACTTAGGAGTTACTTGGGCTAGATAATTCATAAAAGGAATATTTTGATGTACTTTAGTACACTAGTGAATAAAGTAGACTGTTTCAATATAAGGGGCATTTGATCTAACCATAAATTTGAGTGCGGGAGGTCCCAAGTTCGATTCTTGGACTGAGTTGTGAGAGGTCTCAAGTTCGATTTCTATATTTAATAAAGGAGAGTAATGCCTTTCACTTTAATAAAATAGAAAATATTTATACTATACCGAATGAGCATATATATATAATATTTTCCATTTTACTGGTTCGCTTTGATGCAACAGAAGTTGTACATAACTTATGTCTCCTTAACGTGCGTGGTGCGTGTGTGTATATACGGGATCATATGTCATTGTATATAAACATAAACATGTATTTGTGTGACACACACAAACACAAACACACACACACACACACACACACACACACACACACATTTACATTGTGTTTATATGAGTGAGTGTGTGTGTGTGTGTGTATAAAATACTATATACACGAATGTATGTATTCATGTATTTAATAATGGATTTTTAATATATCTATTAATAATAATATATTTTAAAATTTAATAGCGGATCACATTTTAAAATAACCCACATTTCTGAATATAAGCATGTAACTTCTTTTGAATTGTAAAAATCACAAATAGACGTACGAGTATACAGGTACGAATAATTATACTCCAGAAAAAAATAGTATATATATTAATAATATCTATTTTGACATTGAACATCTCGAGAGTGCAAAGTACGTCCCAAGGAAGCTGCTAAAGAATGTTATTGTGTCTGTTAAGCCAAACTTGTATATTGATTTTATATCTGTATATATATACACACACATATATCTGTGTGTGTGTACAAACACATGAAACATAATAGGGGCATCCAAGAATGTAAATACACACACAAATTTTAATATGAAAAGTACTTTATCTATAAAATAATTAAACTTATATGCGTCTTGTAAGTATATAAGTTTGACAATGAGATTATAATGTTTCGTTGTTGATTTACAATTTTATAAATTGAATAATAATATAATTAAATTAAAACAATTCTAACCAATTCAAATTAAGGCAATAAATTATATTCAAATTTTAAAAGAATGCTAATTTAGAATTTTACGTTTAGATACTAAATTATAATACATGATATAAAATATATTTCAAACCAATTATTAATATTTAGGGTTTGTTATTAGACGAACATTAATATCAAAAGCATTAATGGAGAAAATCAACAAGAAAAGGCCTTTATCTCTCTAGTTACAGAATAAAAGTTTGAAAAGCTTGTATATATTACATAATAGATAATTAAACCATATACTAGTGTGTGTGTGCATGCCCGTGGTACACATATGATTAAAGATATCCATTTACAGTTTTATCCACAAGCATTACAAAATTAATTTATGAAAGTTCATGTAGACTTAATATTAAAAAATTTAATAATTTAAAAGAATTAAAGACTTATGAAGTGAGTGTAAATTTAAAATTTACGAAGAACCTATATTATTAATGAAGAAAAAGAGTGAAATAAATTAAAGAGTTAAAGATTTCTTTTCGATAGATTAGGAGTAAGTATTTTGACTATCATTAATAGTAAATGCAACATAAATCAAATGTTGTTAAGACATCATTTAATTCATACATGGCCATCATAAATACTTAGTAATTTGACTTATTAATCTTCTTACAATTTTATGAGTTTAATAAGTTTTATTTTGTATATTTTTGTTCATAATAAAACTCTAAAGTATCTTATTAATCACTTAATTTTATATAACTTTAGAAAAAGTTTTATTAAAAATTTAAATTAATTTTTTAGAACTAATGTATATGAGAATACTAATTGATTTAAAAAGAAGGTTCAAATTTAATTATTTATTAAAATTTTATTTAAGTTTTTTCTTAAATGTAAATTTGTTAAACAAGAATCAACTTTATCTATAGGAAGAATTATAATAAAACATTTTTAAAAATTGAATATTGTTTCAATAACAATAACAACATTAGTTTAAATTATTTCAAATGTATTAAAATTGAAAAATTAATTAGTATTATGCTTATTTAAGAAGGTTATGTGATTACTTATGAAAGTAAAAATTTAAATTATGTTGTATGAGAATATTTAATTTATTACATTTATTTATGTAAATTTTGGAGACATTATTTTTATAATGAATTAATCCTTTATGAGTTTATAATGTAAAGTGATCATAAGGATATTTTTAAATTCTTAAAGATTTAAAGTATAACATGCTCATTTAAAACTTTATTATTAATAAAATTTATATAAAAAAAAAAATTTAATAATTTAAAAAAATTAGAAACTTATGAAGTAAGTGTAAGTTCAAACTTTATTAAACCTAACTCCTTATGAAGAACTTATATTATTAATGAAAAAAAAAGTAAAACAATGCATATAAATTACTTGATTACATTAAAATAATTTAAGGGGTTAAAGATTTTTTTTGATAGATTAAGAGTAAATATTTTGACTACTAATGATTATCATTAGATAGTAAATGCAACATGAATTAAAATGTTGTTAAAACATCATTTAATTCATAACATGGTCATTATGAATATTTAGTAATGTCATTTAACTTATTAATCCTCTTACAATTCTATAAGTTTAATAAGTTTTATTTTTGTATATTTTTTTCATAATAAAACTCTAAAGTATCTTATTAATCACTTCATTTTATATAAGCTTTAGGAATAAAAGTTTTATCATAAGAAATTTAAATATAATTTTGTTAGAATTAAGGTAGTGTATATGAAATATTAATTGACTTAAAGAAGGTTCAAATTTAATTAATTATTATTAAAATTTTATTTAAACTTTTTCTTAAATGTAATTTTGTTAAACAAGAATCAACTTTATCCATATAGAGAATTACATTAAAACATTTTTAAAAGTTGAATATTGTTTCAATAACAATAACAACATTAATTTAAATTATTTTAATGTATTAAAGTCGAGAATTTAATTAAAATTAATTTATTTAAGAAGGTTATGTGATTACTTATGAAAGTAAAAATTTGAATTATATTGTATAAGAATATTTAATTTATTACATTTATTTATGCAAACTTTGAAGACATTATTTTTATAATGGATTAATCCTTTATAATTTTATAATGTAAAGTGATTATAAGGATATTTTTAAATTCTTAAAGATTTAAAGTATAACATCGTTTAAAACTTTATTATTAATAAAATTTATATAAAGAAAAAAATTTAAATATGTTATAATGTTTTATTTCACATATAACTTTAAACACATACATTATTAGAGCACTTTAATTTATGATGCAAATACATAAATTTTATTTTAAAATTTTAAATCTCTTTATTTTATTAAGGATAATTTATTATTATTTATGTAGAACATGTATTAAATTATAAGAGTTCTTTGATAAGCCAAATTTATAAATGAATAATGAGAATTTATTACAAAACTTATGCATTTGTATTGCAAAATGCAATATACACAATTTAAATAAAGATTATAATAATATTTATTAGAGTTAAACACTTTAGGAAATATTTAGAGTATATACACATAAATTGCTGTATATACGATGAATTGTTTACTTAATTAGTTATTTTAAGTTTTGTATTTTTAATATTTTATTGCTGCAAATTTATTTGTGTTTGTGTTATCATTTTGCAAATTGTGTGATTTTTCATTTGCTTGCTTATTTATTTTAAAATTACTTAAATAATTTTACAAATTTACGTGATATAATGTTATTATTGTATAAATAAATAACTATAAAGAGAAAATGTGTGTGTGTGAGAAATGTTTTTTATGTGTAAGTGTGGTTGTTTTAATTAAATTTTATGTTTATTTAAGGTATGTTATTATACGATTTTTATAAAATTCATGGCTTTGGTAGCTTTTGTTTAAGAGTTTTTTAAGTTTTCTTTTTTAATTAATTTTTTTTTTTTTGAATTATAAGAATAACATGAAAGACTTCTTTAATTTTTAAATTTTATTTTAATGAATGAATAAATGCATATCCTATACTTATGCATATATAAGTTAATTTATAATTTATATATTATACAATTGCATGTAATATACATAAATCATTAAAATAATTGACCTTCTTATTTCTTTCATAATGGTAATAAAGTATAATTATATAAATATGATATATAACATAAATAATTATAAGTTATTCATTATATTATTCTTTTTGTGACTTATATTACTTAGTTTAAGAGTTTTTAAAGTCTTTTTTTTAATTAAAGACAATTCTTTATTTTATTTCATTTTTCTTTGAATTAAAAATAATACTAAAGACTTCTTTAATTTTTAAATTATATTTTAGTGAATGAATGATTGCATATCCTATACTTGTGCATATATATGAGTTAATCTATATTTATATATATACAATTGCATGTCTTTAATATTTCATTCATGTAATATATGTACATATCAAAATTAATTAAATAATTGACTTTTTTATTCCTTTCATAATGGTAATAAAGTATAATTATATATAAATGTAATATATAACATAATTAGTTTTAAGCTATTTATTATATTACTTTTTTATAACTTATATTACTTCATGTATATAAAGTGATTATTTAGTTGTTCAAATATCATATGAATAATAATAAATATGGAATTGCAATTATAAGAAAACACTTTGGAAAATATTGAGAGTTTTTATATTTTTATATTTCATGATTGCAAATTTATTTATGTTTATGTTTTTAATTGTGTGTGTTATTTCTTCATGTTCGTTGGCTATTCATAATTTAAATTGATTGAATATTTTTAATCATGTATAAATTTCATTACTAAACCTATTTTAAGTGAGGAATGTTATGAAAATATTTATTCAATTCAAACAAATAATTTTATTTATATATATGTTTCTCGACTTTCACGTAAAATACATTTTCAAAATTTATTAAATTGATATGAATTTAATAACATATTTAGGTATATCTTTATTTGTGTATGAAATAAACGGTTTATCTCCCCGTCATTTCCACGCCATGTACCACATCATTGCCATGTCATCCCATCATCAGCCACGTCATCACACACGTCAGCGGCTACATCACACGATCTGTATGGGTTCGCTTTAGTCTAAAATTTTTATTTTTTTTGAATTATAAAACTAGTACTAAAGACTTTTTAAAATTTTACATTACATTATAATGAATGAATGAATGTATATATTATACTTGTGCAGATACTCTTTCATAATGCTAATAAAGTATAATCGTATATAACTGTATAAAATATGAATATATGAATACTACAATTATAAATGTAATTTATCAATTCTTTCGTACTTACAAATACACTCGTACGTATAAAGATATATGTTGTAGAGAGAGAGTTATCTATCCATTTCAAATAGTAATTTTATATACATGCAGGGTATTACAGCATATATATTATATATGGACCTGAATATAATGCAACTCTCTCTCTCTCTCCCACACACACAAGGCATTCATACACCCGGTTGAAGCAGAAAGGCATATTCTTGTATACAATGGAGGATGTATACAGTTTGGATGCGGATAAAAATACATAGAATATTCTTTAGTTGGGATCCATTCAAGAATATAAACAGTTAAAATAATTAAATCAAAATGTATAATCATTAAAATGAAGCTGTTTACAAGTGTGATCACTAGTTTATAAGCTTGATTGTTATACGATCTCATTCACCTCTGTAACACATGCATCTTTACATTGTTTTAATATGCTTATATCTATATATGTAAAATAGTACGGCGTGTGTTTTATGTATTATACATACATACATACATATATATATATATATATATATATATATATATACACATACATACATAGAGAGAGATATATATAGAGAGAGACACACATATAATTCAGTATATAATTTGGCTTGATAAATGTTACTACCATTGATCAATACATTTAACACTTTTTTATTCCATATTTAATATAATATCATGTAATATAAATGGGGAAGTATTACATTTACATTACATGATATAATATTACTTACCTGAACGCCATATTACTTACCATGTTCAAAACTACCTGAACAATTTGGTCATTTTGATCTATAATATACTAAAATATAAACATACAGAATGTATAAAATAACATAATTTTATTACTCTGCAGCAGCTCCAGCCGCAATAAACTTCCTTTGGTCTTTATCATTATAAAAGTCCTTAAAAATAAATTAATAATAGATTAATTAATAAATAATTAATTATATAATGAAGAAGTAAGATTACCAAAGTCGAAGACTTTGTTTGACCGTTCGGCCAATCACATCCAATCAATTAGAGACCCCAAGTAAGTTTCTACATGCAGTATACATATATGTCTGTGTGTATATATATAAGCAAACATAAGTTGAATTAATAAACTAGACTTAATATATAAATTATATATAATGAAAAACAAAACAGTTAAAACTTATCAGTAATCCCCAAGATATACTGCGAATGGTACCAAAAACCTAAAAGTTTTACAAACGTAAACAGAATATTGGAAAAAGTCAGGAATATTGTTCTTATTCAAATAAGCCAATTCAGGGTAAAGGGTAACTTGTGTTCATACTAAAACCTGAGACCCTTAACTTAATTTACTTTGTAAGTTACCATTTCACTTGTAACTTAAATGTTTGTACATCGAATAAATATATTGAATAAGATTTGCAAGTTAAGTTTTTTAATGCTAACAATTGTCATAATAAAATAACATTGTAAGAAGTACATTTGAAAATATGTCCGGAAACTAGATGTGTACGGATATGATATGTGTAATATTATGAATAGTTAGCATATCACATCAATAAAGTCGATACACTTATGTGGTTAAGGGTATCTTGGCACCAGTAGTTACAGAGCCTTAATGGAGCAAAGTTGTTTTACACAAGATATAGTTAGTTTAAACTTGTAATTAATTGCCGTTAACATATTTGTAATGCAACGGTAATGTCTTCACACTAAAACTTCCGTTATGTTACAATAATTTTTCATTTTGTTAACTCAATGCAAAGTTATATGCTCCTAAATAGGAGCTAATAGTGTCGTTAATTGAGTAGGGGTCTGACATTAGGGTTTATGGCTTCAACAATCATCTCTGTGTGTTCCCACTAGGAAAGCTCGATTCCTCTATCACCTGATGTGCTAAGGACCAAGTGACATGCTCAAGCCATTAATGCCCATAATGTTTCTAGCCTAAGTAAGGATTTTCTTCTAATTTTTCTTTTTTTTTTTAAACAAGAACAAAATGCAACTTTAGGAAGTTAATGAATTCCTTAATGAGGAGGATGATCAATGGATTAAATAATTTTACATTGAAAATAGTGAAGTAGCGAACTTCATTTCGCCAACCAATGAGAGTGAAAATTAAAGTTATTGTGACATTATACAAATTTTTCCATGGTTGAAATTATTTCAACATTAGCGAGCATTTTGGCATTGAAGAAAGCACGCGCATAAGATTTTTATGGAGACTTGTGTTACAATCTGTCATGTTTAAGTATGAGATTCATCTTCCAACTCCAGAAGAACAAGCTATTACAATAATAACTTTTAAAAAAATTTGTAAGGTATGCTACTCATTTTTTATCAATACATTGTTTAATAATACATTATTTAATTAAGAACTTACATTGTCTCATGATCAACTTCTGAATCTTTATGGTGTAATTAATTACACACATATTGAGATTTTGTAACTTTCAAGCTCTGATGAAACCAACTATTACGACATGAAGTAGCAATTCAACATTATCCTATAAGCTGTGATTAACCATAAACGCAAATTCATCAACATTTTCTGTGGATTTCTTTGTATACAATGATGAATGCGTATGGAGAAATTCTGAGCTTTTAAGGAAGATTGAGCGTGAGGAAATCTTGGTCGCTCCACATGTCGAAGTTGGATTTTCTCCTACTCAAGTATGTTTTGATTTCATTTTTTCGTTCTGATATTTGATTTTGATCTTTCATTCAAATAAAAACTTATGTTCTTGGCTATCATCCATCTCTGTGAATGGTAACTCCATTATCTGGTGATCCTCGATTTCTTAATTATGCTGAGACATACTTCAATAAGATGATGACCAAAGAATGACTGCGAATAGAATAAACCTTTGGGATTTTCAAGTAATGATTCGGCTTGTTTACTTCTCAATTGAGATGGATCCAAAATTCATTCGGCAACAGTAAAACTGCATGCATCATACACAACTTGCTGATTGATATGGGCGAGATTACAGAAGATGAACTTTAAGATATAGAGCCAACGAAAAACAATGATGATCGAGAGAGCCAGCTTCAAAAAATCACAAAAGAGATGTTGAAGAGGGTATTATTATAGGAAATGTACTTGTAAATCACTTGTTAAGGAGATAAATGTAATGTTTTTTTAGTGTTTTTTGAAATTTTTGGATCTCAACTTTTTGATTAGTTTGGTAACATAATGAAATTATGTGTGAAGTGGCATACCGTTACATAACTTAATGAAAATATTGTGCGAAGATATTGTCGTTATGTTAGTTAACCTAACATAATAGTGACTTTATGCAAAGTTGTTTTAAGTCGTTGCATTAGTTAACTAACAAAAAGGAAACTAGTGTGAAGACAAATTCTTCCGTTAGTGTAACTATGACATTTAATTTAACGTAACATAACTGCTGGTGTGAAGAACCCTAAGCATTATAATTTATATTATGATTGTTATAAATTTTCTCATGTGTGTGTACATAGGCACTTAAGCTTTAAGATATGATATTATATCTTCATTCTGTGTATCTATTATGTACAATTAAGGGGACATTCTCACAAGCCCTTACTTTACCTTAATCAACTTAAGGATGTTAAGGATTTAGAGGCGGTATTTTTTATCCTCGCCAAGTCACATCTAATATTTTATCCTCACCCTCGTGAGGGTAAGAATATGCTTTTTCTTACCACATGTTTCATTATTATAGGTTTACATAAAGATTTTTAAAAATATATTAATATAAATAGGCAAGATTTTTAATTTTATTTATTTTATATAAAAAAATTTATATAATTGAGAAACTCATAATTTTAATTTATATTTATTTTATTTTAAAAAATAAATTTTATTAAGTTTAAATTAATATCAAAAAGGTAAATAGGTCATATGTAATCATCAACCCTCATGGCCTCCTAGGGTGACCAACACCTCTTAAATGTTAAGGGTTTTAGTATGAACACAATTATAAAATCAATATGCATGTTTGGCTCAACATCTGTATATATATGTGTGTGTGCACACAAACACATAAAACATAATAGGGGCATTCCAAGAATTGAACTCGGGACATCTCGGTCCCATTAATAACATTAAATTTGAAGCATATTCCTTGTGCGTACAAGAAATTTCTTACTAAACATATATAACACATAGTAAATAACAAATATGCTATGTAGCATTTCTTGTATATATACGTATATATAATATATATTTCTGTATTCATATGCACATTGTGAATAGATATGTACGTCTCTCCGTCCATTTTTTTCTACATACACAAACATACGCTCTTCTTTTTCTTTTCTTGCAAACATAACACTGAATGTTTATATACATTATGGCATTCAGATAATCGAACTCCGTACCTCGCAAAGTGTACTCCGTATACATATGTTATGCCATAACACGTCACCTCTGGAACTTTTATGTGTGTATATATAAGATGTATGCAATTTTCTGTATACATATACAATAGAACTAACATACACATCCGCATGGTGTATAAAATTCTCACATATGCATATATAGAAACATAAGATCACGTATGCGTGTGGGTGAGTTTTACAATGGGATGTGTGTATATTTTAATGTGTTATATAGAGATGCAAGCATAAGGGTATACAAATAAACATAAATACTCACATGTACATAGCATTTTATATCCCTTAAATATATACATATGCTTCGATATTTCATATTTATTAGACATAAAAATTATGAAAATGCTAATTTTTATCTTTTATTATTATTTTATTACATTATTTTATCTTTTATATTATTTTATTATTGGCAATAATAACATTGTATACTTTATAAATACACTTACAACACACGCACACGTGTGTATGTATATATATAGATATTATTGTATAAAATGTATATATATACCTCTGTCTTTAAAGGCTGCATTACGAAGTGCAACAGTCTGCTCGCAATGTATGTTTTTAAGGCGTGATTAGGCACGAGTTGAGTGATTAACTGCGTGCTTAAGCGTTCTCTAGCTCAAGTGCTTCAATTGATTCCTCGCGCACTTTGAGAATATTCCCATTCTCAGCTGTTCGATAATATAAAAACAAAAACAAATTTACTGTGAAACAGAAGATGTTTTATATAAAAAATGCAAACGTAGATACCTTTTTATAAAATAATATATCCGCAGAAATTTTTTTTGTGACGTGTCATCATTACTGTAATTAATATGATTAAGTTTTACATTTCATGAATATATTATTCAAATCGTTGTAAACTTCAACATACACAATCCTATTATTTAGTTTGAAGATTATATATAGCAATGTATTCATAAATATATTTATTCACATTCGAATTACACACAGTATATTTGTATATAAAGTGTATAGTGTATATGTATGCATGGTATATATTTGATATTTACTTTGCAAGAATAGAATATGAGGTGATGAGTTTTCAAGTCCCATCCAATTCAAGCATCTATTGGAGGAGTACACGCACGCACGCACACACAGACATATACGTATTATTTACAGTATTACACAGTTAAATATATTATAGTGTAACCCATAATCGTTAAGAGAGATTACATTTTTCAAATGGGATAGTAGCGGGAACCATGGAGTTATTAATTAATTAAATGTTTTCGTTAATCCAGGAAAGTGATTTCATATTTTTGTAAACCTATATGAATTTGTTAAACCACGACATGGATTATGTTGTTTATGTATTTACTTTTAATTAATTATGTTTTAAAACATAATATAATTAGATTAGTATTATACTATGTTTATTGGATTATTAAATAGACAAAGTTTTAATCATATCACAACTGTACATTGTCATTCCATGTTATACAACACAAACACACACTAAAAGATATATGTATATATGCCGTTCATATACCGTCATATACGTTTACACCTCAGCTATCAATCTATACGTGCGTGTGTGTGGCAAATAGTAGCAACGTGTCAATGTACACTTCCTATATTCAAATCACAATATCACTCTCAGTGCATCTGTGTAAGTGTGGATACACACATATGTAGCTTCATATTTGTACTTATATAAATGTACATAATCTGTGCCAATAAGGAAAGAGAGCAAATATGTATCATGTCCAAAAATACGACCTTTCTACTTGAAATTGGAGCACTTAGATAATTAGTGTCTTTATGTTAAATTCATAGGCAAAACACATACGGTCGCATAACTCATCTGTATATGTATATGTATATGTGTGTACATTGTAATAAGAAATATTCAGTAGTCTACGTATATCAGTACACTGATCTGTACGGTACACACACGAACAAACAACGGAATTTTAGTTATGTGCCTATGTGTGTGGCATTATATCGATGGAATATTAGTTCAGGGTTCTAACCTCCCGGATATATGGAGTAACCGCATACAACTGCCACGTTTTCTCCCGTGTTTTTCTGCAGGCTACAGGGCCGACAGAATCCCGTGCTTCACGGTGTTGGTCTCCTGTGAACAGACATGGCTAACGAACGATCCCGTGAGCTCTCCGTGCGGCTGTCGACAGTGCGATCTCCACCGTTGTTCAAGCAGTAGGCGGAGATGGACGGTGAACATCTTTTCTAATATATATATATATGTGTGTGTGTGTGTGTGTGTGTGTATTTTTGTATATATACCAACTATTCATGTATGTACTTATTTAATCTGTATTTATATTAAGCTGATTAAGCTAAATTCCTAATGTAGGATTCGAGAGCTCTCTGTGAACAGTGCTGCAGCTGTAGATAGTGCAGTCTCAATGCTTGTCCACGAACGTGGACTTACACAGAAGGAACAGGCGTATTTGTACGCTTTTATTACACGCACACAAAGAGCTAAATTGTATACCGTTTTATGTACACGTGCATGCGCATGTGTGTTCTTTGCTTTAGAAGGTGTAATCCATAATCTCTATTCTCTCTCTCTCTCTCACACACACACACAGCTTGCGTGAGTACGTTTCATTACATACAACTCGTGTATTTTATATTGTGCGTGCGTATGGTATCTAATACATATATAAGTGTATGCGTGTTATATTGGACAGATCGTATTGACCTGGTCGATGGAGGAGCTGGTTACAGAGGCTATACGTACGGAGAGAGAATATTACCAGGATCACGAGGATGCGGTCAACGAATCCGTTGACCTTTTGGTACGTGAGTCAATCCAGAAAGAGCTAGGAAGCACCTCCGCACGCAAATGTGCCACGCACGGAATTGACCCTTGCACGCATCAAACCCGATCGTCTCAGGAACGGCCACGATGGTTCCAGAGAGAGAATTAGGTTTATGTTAGGGTTTAGCAGAGCAAGTGTTTAGGGTTTAACAGAGCAAGGATTAGGTAACAGGGGAGTGCAGGAGGCGATGGCGGCTGTCTTCCAGCCAGGTAACACTTTGCTTGCATAGAATATATGAATTCTATATATTTATTCGTAATAGGCGCCTCGATTAACCACCGCATTGAGAGCTCTCAACAAGCAAAATGAGCGATTTCTCGACATTGATAAGGCTTATCTTGACAGAAAGTGTCTTCTTGAGGCCCTTAGATAGCACATTTCATGTATATATGTGTGTGAAATCTTATAGTTTATCTATGTGTATGTATGTATACATATGGTATATATAATACATACGGATGCTAATTCCATTTTTTCTCTAGGACAAAGAACGTCTCTGTTGGTTCTACAAGGCTCGCACAAAAACTTGTTGGGTCCTGGGATACTGGTACTTAAACAGATGGTTTATATATTACTGTATACATATATGTGTGTATATAGCTCACACATACATACACCCACAAATTATATAAGTCCGAGGGGATTGCATTCTTATGTATATTGCGATATTTTTATCAACTTATACATTCATGTGCATGTTTGAGTTTTAGCATAAAATGTTTAACCCCCTTACTGTTTTTTGTGAACAGCTCCGGGTGAAATTTGCCAGGCATATGAGGAGTTTCTGAACACAGTTGGGGAGCTGCTCGGTGGGGAGATGGCTTCTGAGGAGCTACAGGAATCAGCAAGCATTGTTTACGAGATCACTAATCGTGACAGTACGGAGAGAAGGTGCACATTCATATTTGTAACTACTTAACTTATAATGTGTGCAGGCTCGTGCATGTAAATTGTACATATGTATATGTTTATCTGTATGTGGTAAAGATTCTTCAGTTATGACTTTAAGTTTATACACATGTACACATAATGCATGTATCAGACACAAGCATGTGTGTGTGTACATATATCGCAGAACTTTGGCATATTCTCCATAATGGAACCGACCAAAACAACAAGATTCCAATGAATATTCAGCAAAATACTCTTTCCAAGATTCTAGAATATCATCTGAAATCATAAATCTGAGATGGGTGTGCAAAAATGACGAGCTTTCTTTTGCGGTTTGTCGTGTTTTAGACTCCACGGACTCTGGAGATCAAGTGAGTGTATATGTATAATATATAAGTGAAACTTCGATAATTACAGAATAGATGTTAATGTATATATATATATCACATATACATATCATCATGTACTTTTGCTAACATGGTCGTTGTGCATCATAGATTGCAAGTATCCTGTTTGAGACAACTGTTTCGAATATATTCAAACTATGCTTAAGGTTTATTAATTTTGATAGTTTTCATGTACACACATCTGCTTTCACACACATAAAGGAAAGATACACACGTGACAGGTTAATAATATATTTTTGTTGTGCACATTTCGTAAAGAATTAGTTGAAGCGTTTCACAAGGGATTATCTGTACTGAAGTCCGAAAAGACTTCCCAGCCAAACCAAGGACCCATGCCGAGCTATGGGACACAGGTAGTTTATTTGTTTAATTGTTATTCATACACCGAAATTCATATCTAATTGTTATACACACACACACACAGATATATGAGTGGAGAAGGCATTATAATAACGACACACAACAACAAGCTTGTGCATTATCTACGACTGATGACACATCCGCTAGCCAGGTATGTGTATACCGTACTTCAAAGCATGTGTAATTGATACGGTTGTGTGTTTGTGTGTCGTTCAATTGGCATGGAGTTGCCCCATGTATATTTGCATACACACACATATGCCGCGATCTATCTTCTCTTTATATATGTACACACATTCTTTACAGTTTGTAAACTCTCTCAAAGATAACTTGAATGCTTCTTGGTACGGTCACAAATGTACGTGAAGCTTCAACATGGTTGAGCTACACGTATATTTTCGTAAGGATGACCTCTACTTACGTGGGATGAGGTATAATATATATGATATGTATGTGTGTATATTTCTATGCAATATCTAATATATAAATAGAATAATGTTTGATTGTTAATGAGTCAAACATTAACAGTGTTTGATTGTTAATTGTTAATGTTCTTTCCCCACTGGATTTCACACGTATTCCTATTTCATAATATCCTATTACAATATATATATACACACTGCCATACTGTATATGGACCATGTATACAGTCAAAGTAACTTAATTTAATGGTAAATCTATAAATTTATGCGTGAAATTCCTTTTCTTTTATACAGGCTTTATATCATACAGATCACAATATCCTTTTGGGGTCTCGGACTGGAAGTGGGAAAACGATATCTGCAGAGCTTGCCATACTTCGACTTTTCAACACACAGCCTGACATGAAGGTCTCTCTCTCTCTCTCTCTCTCAAACATTATAGTATTGCTGTAGAAACAAGACAAATATAAGATTCATTCATTATTACTATACGAATTTCCTTTATAGGTTATATATATTGCCCCTCTCAAAGCACTTGTGAGAGAGAGAGTAGAGGACTGGAAAAAGAGCTTAGCGGCCGCTATAGGAAAGAAGTTGGTAAGTTTATTTCGTAAGTCTGTGTTTATATATCTATGTAACAAACACACGAGAAATATACATTTACAGGCTAACTATACTGTTTTATGCGTTGCGCTAATAAAGTACTTAGCTGTTTAACTATGATAACGATATACTATAATGATATATACAACAATATAAAACATGCTGTTTTATATATAAGAGTATACGGAGTTGTAATCTCTCTCTTTTGTATCTATGTATACACACACACATATCTACAACTATAGAATTACATTATAGATTTATGCTTTTATATTTGATAGGGAACCGAGTACTATGATGGTAAACTAAATCCTCAATTACTGTAATACACTCGTCGTACTTAATTATGATGAACTATTTATATACATTGTTGATGATACATATATACGTATCGATAAGTATATGCATTGTATATATAATTGAGCAGATATTTTTGTTACAATTTTTTAGGGCCTACTCCACTTGCTTTGTGGGGCTTCAGAGTCTGATGAACTCCCAGTTAAACATAATGAAGTATTACTTCGATATCATGTATACGCATACATAATTACGTACTATATGCATCTACATACACAAATACACATAATATATTGATAAATATGTCTGTGTGTGCGTGTGACAGGACAATCTGAATGGGATCCCTGCCGGACAAGTACGTATGCCTGTGGACAAGAAGATATTGGATGATCCTCATGTGAACACAAACTTACTACTCCGGGTATGAGTCTATACTCACGGGTGTATATTTTTTGTAGCTGCTTGTAGATATGCGTTTTTACTCTTATACTGTTATCAATATACGTATACGTATATTCTGCATATATACATGTGTGTTCATGACCGAGTGGTTTTATGAAACTACATCCATGTGTTACTTTTGAATATATATATATATCCGTGCTATTGATTTATTTCCACGTAAAGGAATGTGTAAATCTACAGGCTCATTTCTCACGGTTAGAATTGCCTATTACGGATTACGTTGCGGACACAAAGTCAGTTCTTGATCAAAGTTTACAGCTATGATTGATATTGCTGCTAACGGAGGCTGGCTAAGGACAACTATCCAAACCATGCAGCTCTTGCAAATGGTGGTGCAGGTGTGTGTGTGTGTGTGTGTGCGTGAGTGTGTGATTAGGATAGTGTGTGTAAGTAAACGTAGAAAAGACAGTTATATTTATCTATATATATTGACTAGCATGTCCTTATCCGATTATCGTCGATTGGGTTCAGTGTGTGTGTGTGTGTGTGTGTGAGAGAGAGAGAGAGAGAGATCATGCATATACGTGTATTCATCTCTGTAGAACATATATGTGTGTCTATGCTTTACCAAATATAGTGCTATTTATAGAATACTGTGTATATACATCTTTCCCGGTATGTATATAAACCATGCAATCAACACACTTTTATCTACACATACATATGTCATATACATACAAACATACACACAGATATATATATATATATACGTACATGGACGTGTGTGTGTGTGTGTGGTGTGTGTGTGTGTGTGTGGTGTGATATGATAACATGGTATTTTAAAACAGGCATGGAACCGGTTACCACGAATTAATCTTTCATGGAGCATGCGTAATCAAAATCCAAGTGAATCAGACAAGTTAATGTCTTTCACTTTGGATGTGCGAATTAAATCCGTTAGAAGGAAAGGGAATATGCAGGCTTTCCTACCTTGGTATTCAAAGGTAGTTTGTATGCTATTAATGACATAAACACACACATACGCGTATAATCTATATGTATGTCTGTATGTATTGGTTGCACATGAATTGTATACATATGGTTACATTAATTTCCTCTGGTAACACGGACACACACATGCACTATGTATATTTATATCTGCGTTCGTGTGCAGGCGAGTGGTGGGAATTATACGCAATGAAGCGTTTGAACGTTAAACAGGATCAGGTTAATACAAGTTTAGTGGCACCCAATGGTCCCGTTGGAATTCAGGTGTGTGTCTGTGTGTGTGCGCGTGCGTCAGGATCTTAAACTCTTTTGGTATCAGATTGCTTGATCAGGCCCATATTAAGAAAATTAAGAAGACAAAACGGAGAAGAGGGTTCGGTTCGTACGTTCCCAAGACAAGGGAGAAGTCCCAAGAGCCGCCGCAAACAAGTACGTATATGCAGTGTGTGTGTTTGGGGGACATTACTTGACAGTAAATGCTGTGTAGGCCGAGGATATTCGTCCTGGAGATGACTTCACTCTCTGCACTGATACGGAACCCCTACTGAACCTCAGCCAGAACGTAAGAGTGTGTGTGGAAGGAGTTTGTATTTAGTATAGAGCTTATATTATATATTGTAAAGTTTATGGTATATAATATGCGGTGCAAGATGGATTCTTTACAATATAGTAATGTGCTCTAGTGTATGTAATACTCTCTTCATGTAATACGGAAACAATGCTAAGTTGTAGTGTGTGTCAGTGTTAAACTTAACCGTAACTATTTATCAAACTAAGTTTACTTATATTGATATAGTTTTGCTTATAAATCGTTTTACAGATGCAGTGATAGTCCAGGAGGATCAAACAGAGCGGGGGAGCGGATGCAGAGACTGTCCGTCCTAACGAGTCGGAGGAGACTTCCGATTTTCCTGTGGTAATTACATAAGATGTATTTACAAACACAGAAAGAGGCTATTCAATATACAAAATATGTTAATGATGCATATATTAGCACAGAACATTATCCACACGTTCTTTCACACAGACCAGATACAGTATTGGATCCCACACATGATCTTAGAATTTATAACGCATATGTTTGTAAATGTGTTTACACCCATAGCTGTATAAGCTCCGGCTTCTCACCGTCTTCAACATTTATATATCCACATATTGATAACATAGGTTTAATCTGATTGATATATGTTAATCTATACAGCAGAGTGAGCCTGTGAAGAGCGAGTAATCCAGGAGGCGACGGCAGAAGGCACAATACCCTAGAAGCCAGTGGCAGTTATGATGCCGGCAGTCTCTTTCGAGCACGGCAACTAGCAGCTCGTCCGGTATAAGTACGACCAATAAATCGCAGAGGCAACATGTGAGACTCTAGCTATACTTGAGGTTTTTACATAACATAGCCATGAGATTATTTATATATATATAGAGTACAGACGTATATGTTGAACAGTACATAAATACAGAAGTTACACATATAAAATTGTGTGTGTGTGTGTGTGTGACTGAAACTTCTATACATACATATCACCATATATCTCTTCAACATATATCTCTATACATACATATCACCATATATCTACTACAAGTTTAATGATCGTGGCATGCACGTGTGTGTTTGAGTGCTTAAGCTGTATAGCAAACATGCAAACACATCAGACATACGAGATATGCATGTACAGAGTTTACACACGTGCGCGCACACACATACACAATTTATATGTAGGTCTCTGTATAGTCTTGGTGTATTTTGGACTGTTAGACGCATACACTTTCTTCACGCACAGAAATGAGTCTTTGTTATAAGGAACTATCGCAACTAACTCTCTCTCTCTCTCTCTCACACACACACACACACACACAAATAAAAAGTGATTTACCATTAAGTGAAAGTGCACAGTTTTAATAAAAATGATGTAATTTTATGTTTGATGGGTAGTGTTGAAAACACAATTGTTAAAAGACTATTTTTATTAAAAGGATATATTAAAATCTGGAAGGCTTGTTAATTATGTTATTGTGTAAAATTAATTATTATGCTAAGTGAAATTGTCTTAAAAACTTTATTAAGAAAAATAAAAATAAAAATAAAATACAAAAATCAAAAGGGTTGTATTATTAATAACCCCTAACGAATATACCTGTATATACTATTTTAGATTCCTGCCATGTCAACAATGCCATAAACAGAGTACCAGGGTAACCTAAAACAGAGAAATGTTGACATTTAGAAATTAGGGTTCTTGTTCTTGATGAGCGCCATGTACTGAATCGATCGGCTCAATTTCTGGTAGGCTATGATGGCTCACGCGTTGTTAACAGACAGGGGTCTTGCTCAGTGTGCGTTTCCTGAGTTGCCACAGAGGCTGTCTCAGCGAGTATCCAGGAGTCGGACACAGGCGGTGAATCCAAGGACGTTTGATGCTCTTGCAGAGTGGCCTAATTTCATGGCTGAAGCAGTTGCTCTTTCGGCTAATCTCGACAATGTTGCTGCAGTCAGAAGCAACCCCTTGAACACGTGGCCCAATGGTCTGGAACCTGCGTCAGATGAGAACGATATCCGATCCGGCCTCAATTCAATAATCTTCCCCCAGGTGAACCTTCTAGCGGATATGCTCGGCTTGAGTTTCAAGTTTGTGTCTGGAGGCTCAGGCAGAAGCCTGAGTTTTACAGACATGGTCGTCTTAGATAGATCTCAACAACAGAATCTCTCAAATCTATCCGCTCGAGTGTATGGTAATGGAGAAGCCAAAGGCTATTGGCAGTGGGAGCTAAATGGACTGACTTTTGAAGAAGCTCTCAACAGTACCAACAAGGGGAAGATGTGTATTGAGGTGTTGCAGCAATTGTTTGGTGATATGGTGCTTGACGAATCGTTGGGAGGATTCGTAACTAACTACAATGAGACAGTCTTCTTTTATAGAGAAAGCGGACGGTCGAAGAAATTGTATTATTCTCCAGTGGTAAGGATCGAGACGCGCCTGTGGAAAAGTTCTTGTACGCGTTGCACTTTATAGAGCAGAGAAAGCACTTAAAGTCACTGTTCAGTCGTGACTTGGTAAAAGAGACACCACGGAGCGGGTATCGGCTAAAGTTACCACAACTGCAATACGTGACTCTCAGGTCGTCTGGGGAAACGGAAGGCACAGATGATTCAAGTGAAGGCTTCTAAGAAGACCAGGGGGTTGTTGCTTATACCAATGTCGAGTTGTACGATGAGGAGACTGTGTGATATTCCTGCATATTCTTTGGATGATCTTCATGTTAATGGAAACATCCTCGGAATGGGCAAGTACGGGAATGTACTGCAGGCAGAACTACACGGTGAGAAGTTGGCATTGAAGACATATGATATGAGGTGGGGATGCCGCACTTACAAGCTATGTGAAAGAGCAGAGAGTTTATCACCACCTGGAGGATTTGCAAGGGAGATGCGTTCCGTCTCTTGCTTGTAGGCAGGCTGCCACACACGTCCGTTTTCTATCTTGGCCTCACAACGAGGCCGGTAGGCCTGTCAGGGAGTTGCTTAAGAGTGGTCGAACTAACACAGTGGAACAAGCTATTTTATCCTCGCTGGATGAAATACATCAGAGTGGTGTCATGCACGGAGATCTCTCTCTTTCAAATGTCCTGTTTAAGAGCTCTGCGGCAAAGTTTATTGATTTCGAGTACAGCGTGATTAATGCATCAAAAGCCGACTTAGACAGAGAAATCCGTGACATGGAGGAGCTTCTTGTGGAGCAAGCAGCCAACTAATATTCCATCTCAGGTCTGTGCACATCGATTTTATATATATATATATATATAGTGTGTGTGTGTGTGTGTGTTATATGCTATATATATACAAGTGTTATATTTTCCAGGCTAGAATTGTATGTATGAAGTCGTACTGTTCTAAAGCCACGGTTTAGTTAGAAGAACTTTTTCTTTTGTCTCACACAGTGTGGGAGAGTAGATTGTATAGGATATATATATATACGAAGAGCTTTTTTTATTTTAGACGGCAGAATTTCTATAATCTATTGTGGCTACAGTCTTGCTGTATCCTTATTTATATTATTTATTTACTTCACAGTTATTTTTGCACTTAAATAAAGTTGATTATAAATAAGTAAGCAGCATACATATATAATTTTTTATTTATATAATATATAGACATACATGTTTGTCTTGATTGCCAATGTATATATTTGATATACTTAGGATATATTAGAGATACTCTAGGATCTTGTCCATACAATAACAAACATATTCATATACAAATTAGTACGCATATTTACACGGGTTAAATTAAAATAACTAACACAGGCTTATTAAAATATGTAAATATATTTCAGTATATATAAATGAATATAATAAACTCATGAACAAGAAAGCAACAATTCACAAAAACCAACGACGGAGTCATTATGTTTCCATGGTTATCAAAACTGTATATATACATATACTTATGCATCATATGAATGTTTTAATGGCACGTGTTAACATTCATGAATCCCACGGTTATCCTAAACTCAGATAACAACTAATTAAGAGTTTCAGATTAGAGATAAATTTATTAAGTGGGCTAGAATTATTAAATAATTAGGTGAATATAAATGAAGCTTAAGAATAAATTAATTAGGTTAAGAATAACAATGAATTTAACATAAAGAGACTAATTATCTAACAAAAAGTGTGCTCCAATTTCAAGTAGAAAGGTCAGCAGTATTGTATTCCTGGACATTGATATAAATATCATTTAAATATTGTTACAACCATACCCAGCAACCTATTTATATGTTTATAACATGCTAAAATTTGCCTCCCAAATTCATTGTGATAATGTATATCATTATAAACATGGAAGGTCGTGTACATCTCTCTCTCCTCTCTCTCTCACACACACACACACACACACATACACACACACACACACACGTGTAAACTGTAGCTGCTTCACAATAGCCACTCTTGCAACATAAATGGTATATATATATCAAAATATATATGTATATGTTTGAGAGAGAGAGAGAGCATATTTCAATATTTTTCATTTATATAGTAAGCCAAACAAACAAACAACACTGATGATTTAATGGTTTTAATAAATGCAATATGTTCTGATTATCCTTTTTATCTTCGTATAAACCGATTACATATGGTATGCATTAAAATCAAATCAGTTTTAGTATATAAAAACATAATATTAAATTAATACATACACATTTAATGAATTAATAAACTCCATGGTTCCCGCCTACTATCCCATTTGAAAAATATTTATAAAAAAAAAATTCAGCTGATTTACTTCAACATTATTTCTGAATTCTACTCTCTCTTAACGATTATGGGTTACACTATAATATATTTAACTGTGTAATATAGTAAATAATACGTATATACACCACACGCATGTCTGTGTGTGCGTGCGTGTGTGTACTCCAATCTTGTAGAGTGTCAAAGTTTCCAATAGATGCTTGAATTGGATGGGACTTGAAAACTCTTCGTAATGCAGTCTTTAAAGACAGAGGTATATATATACATTTCAACAATATAATAGGTATATATACATAACACACGTGTGCGGGTGTTGTATGTGTATTTATAAAGTATACATTATTAAAGCTCGATATATATGTTCAGAGGATGGCAGCTCTTTGTACACGTGGCACTCGCTACTTTGCTGCAAATAGTCGATATGTATATAAATGTTTAATTTCTACAATATATTTTTAGTATGTATCTGTTTCTCTGTGTATTCATATATATATATATATCATAATGGGATAATAGAATTTTCCCAAATTTATTTTAACAAATTTATTAGTGGTTTTTTAAAACTTAATTATATTTCCTTCTTGACCGTCAACTATATACTTATATATACAGTTTTTAAGAATACACCTTAATTAATTGATAATACTCAAATACTAATGTTATTAAGTTTTATGTAATTTGAAATATTACAATACCGTCTACTTTGTGGTTACAAGTATATATACGTACACACACACCCACCTTAAATATCTATTTTTAATGAATATTTTCACTATGTGCGAGGAATTAATTAAGTTACTTAAGGTAGAAGTCGAACGCAGTTAATCACTCGATTAGTGCCTAATCACGCCTTAAAACGTATGTGAAATTTTTAAACTTAAAGAGAAGCATATTTTGAAAACAAGTTTTAAATTTGATATAATATGATTTAATTCAGTTAAGGTAAGCGCAAATGTTTAGAAAGAGATATTATTTTCTTGTACATTTTGTTCCGTAAGCAGTATATAGGAAAAGTATAAACGCCTCTTTAATCATTTCATAATGGATACTGCAGATATTCAAATTAAATATAATGAATATAATTTTATATTATATTATTTATATTTATATTTTATATTTACCTATTTATAATATAATTACATACACAAGTAATATAATGTGAAGATGATTAGATTGTATATCTGAAACCAATAAACATATTCTTTCCGAGTTCGTACCCCCAAAATAACAGTGTGGGTATTATACATATGTTTATACACAGAACTTATCTACAATATTTAAGTACATCTATATACCGGTGTTCACACAGAAGAAGATTTACGATATAATTATAAAAAATAAAGAAACTTACTCAAGAATTTTGAGTATTTATAAAAATGTCCCTATAGTTTCAAAAAATAAAAATACCTTTCGGCTAAATTACAGTATTCAATTAGCAAAAGAGAAGTTACATACTCCTGTAACTTAAGCTTAATAAATTACACACACACCTCTATAAGCTGTGCATAATTCCCATTGTAAAACACACCCACACACATACATGATCTTATGTTTCTATATATGCATGTGTATACCTATATACTTTTATTGAGAATTTTATTCTACAACAAGGTTTTAACTCAATATACACAAAATAAAACTTACAGAAAAACCATATGTATAAAATATAAATGCTCTTATTGTTGTACGCATTTTGTTCAGCAACAACATAACTATTATAAAATAGTTAAACCCACCAACAAAGGGCATGTGTACTAATGTATATATAATTAAGTCTCTTATAACTATTTAACGGACTTCAATTCAGTTGTCTGATAGGCAAAACACATACGGTCGCATATGAGCATAACTCATACGTATACGTATGTGTGTGTACACTGTAATAAGAAAGTAGTCTACGTATATCAGTACAGTGATCTGTACGGTACACACACGAACAAACAACGGAATTTTAGTGATATCGAGGAATATTAGTTCACGGTTCTAACCTCCCGGATATATGGAGTAACCGTATACAACTGCCACGTTTTCTCCCGTGTTTTTCTGCAGGCTACAGGGCCGACAGAATCCCGTGCTTCACGGTGTTGGTCTCCTGTGAACAGACATGGCTAACGAACGATCCCGTGAGCTCTCCGTGAACAGTGCCGCGGCTGTCGACAGTGCAATCTCACCGTTGTTCAAGCAGTCGTCGGAGATGGACGGTGAAGATCTTTTCATACACACACACACACATATGTATGTATATATATTACGTATATATATACCAACTCATGTATGTACTTATTTAATCTGTATTGATTATCTATATTAAGCTGATTAAACTAAATTCTTAATGTAGGATTCGAGAGCTCTCTGTGAACAGTGCTGCAGCTGTAGATAGTGCAGTCTCAATGCTTGTCCAGGCAGTCGACTACGAACGTGGACTTACACAGAACGAACAGGTATATATACATTCATATTTGTACGCTTTTATTACACGCACACACACACACACAAAGACAATACAAAGAGCTAATCTGTATACCGTTTTATGTACACATGCATGCGCGCGTGTGTTCTTTGCTTTAGAAGGTGTAATCCGTAATCTCTCTTCTCTCTCTCTCTCTCTCACACACACACACACACACACACACACACATAGCGTGCATGAGTACGTTTCGACATACAACTCGTGTGTTTATATTGTGCGTGCGTATAAGACATGTATCAGATTGCATTTGGTATCTAATACATTTATAAGTGTATGCGTGTCATATTGGACAGATCGTATTGACCTCGTCGATGGAGGAGCTGGTTACAGAGGCTATACGTACGGAGAGAGAATATTATCAGGATCACGAGGATGCGGTCAACGAATCCGTTGACCTTTTGGTACGTGAGTCAATCCAGAAAGAGCTACGGTTCAAGGAGGAAGCACCTACGCACGCAAATGTGCCACGCACGGAATTGACCCTTGCACTCATCAAACCCGATGGTCTCAGGAACGGCCACGATCGCGAGATCCGATATGCTATGCATGCTCACGGGTTTGTCGTTGTGTACGATGCACTAGTCCAGGTCAGGATGTGTGTATACATACATACGTACTTGTACATTGATATAGTACTGCACACGTACGTACATACTGCATGTGGAGTTGTAAGTTTGTATTCGTCAAAATATGTATTCTAGTTGGGTACTTATATTTACGCATGTACGCGTGCGTGGATATAAAACAACATATTCAGGTAAACTATATACGTATATATTGAAGAGATATGTGTAGACGTATTGTGTGTTATCTGTGTTTGTACGCAAGCTATATAATTAATTTATAAATTGTCCTTTTACCTTGTGCAGTTTACGACAGTGAGAGCTGCAATATTTTACGAGCACCATCGTGAGCATCCCTGGTTCCAGAGGCTAATACGGTACATGAGCAGGTAGGTTCTTGTTTATATTTGTGTGTTTGTGCATGCGTGCGTGTGATGATGTGTGTGTTAATATACATTATATTACATACTAAACTGAAACCTAATGAATTTAAAATTGATTGTTTTACTTATATTATAATTATTTAATTAATATTGTTTAGTGCACCTGTTCATGCGTTTGTTTTGGGGAAAGAACGAGCTGCAAGGTCGTGGAATGTTGTTATTGGTCCTACTGATCCAGAAAGAGCCCGCAGAGAGTCTCCTCTGAGGTTTGTATTTATTAAATTAGTAATTAACTGATATAACAGTTTTATTTTATATATACATATATGTTAGCATGTGTGTGTGTGTGTCTGTGTCTATATATATATATATATATATATGAGAGAGTCTGGGGACATTTAATTCAGTTATTAATCAAGTGATGTGAAACTGAACTAGCCTGCGAGCACGATTTGGAACGAATATTTTACGCAATGTAGTGCATGGAAGTTTTAATGCGACACGTGCTAGGCAGGAAATCAAATTTCTCTTTCCTAATGGTAAATTTCTGCATTTTTACAAATTCATTTTTGTTTTTTATTTAATCAATAATAATATTGAACTTTAAATATAATTTTCAGAAACAGAATAGACATATACATATATGTATATACACACACGCACCAGCTACAGATATTATTATTTAAACTATTAATAATGTTTAAATTTCTAGTGATTATTGACCCTCTGCTAACTCCACCGAAGGCTCGACTTTACTTGGACAAGAACTTAAAGAGGACTTTGATTATGGCATTGAGTGCACTGTGCAAAGCAAAGCCTTACTCGGAGCCCCTTAAAGTCATAGTATCCTTTAACTTTATTTAACCATTTCCTTTAACTTTTACTTTAATGTTTTCCCTGACCAAACATTACAGAGATGGTTTGCAAAATGGTTGCAAGAGCACAACCCAAACAGGCCTTTCGTGGACGGTAAAAGACATATGGAAGTTGTTATTCCTGACTGAGAGTTAAGTTTTTAAAGACCAGATGTGAACTACCTTTACCTACTTAACTAATAGTACTTCTCACTACGTAGTTAAAAGTTTAGTTAAGAGAGTTAAGGCTTCATCTCTCTCTCACATACCATACTTGACTTCACCTGAACTTGTTCGCTTATATAATCCAAGTACGGTATGCATATAATGCTCGGCTACATTTGGCAAATTGTATGGGATAAAATACATATCTATACATACACACGTATATTGTCCATTGTGTATATGCATGTGCATGCATGGGTGTGCGTGTGAGCACAGCTAACGGGGTTAACTTAGTGTGAATTGTTTTTCTGAAGGTGACACAAAGAAAAGGGTCTGAAACAAAACAGTTAAAAATCAGATGTTCCTCACTCGAGCTGAGCCAATGAATGCGGGACGTTATCCGTCCTTATAGAGCCTGGACTGCTGGCGCTGCTGCTGCAGTCGGAGAAGCAGGAGATCTTCTGCAGAACACCCGTTGGGGAAGTCACAATAGAACTCGTCTGCTGCTGTTGTTGCTTACGACACGCCTGTGTGTCCATGAAGGCCAATCCCACAGGTCTGTGTTGTAATGCCTCGGCTAGAGGACCACCAGGTGCGTGAGGTGCGTCCCTAAACCAAGGCGTCCGAGTCGGGGTTAAGCCTATGTTTGTGTACGGGTCCTCTTTAGAACGCTCTTCCTGTGTATGTTCGTCTAGCGACAGCTTAATAATAGTCATTAGTCAGCTTAATAATACACATATGTTATAAATTTTTAGCATTAAACAATATATTTATCATTTGTGTTATATAATTTAATTTTAAATAATATATTTCATGTGTGTGGGTATATGTGTGTGTTTTGATTAGTAGTTAATTTAACTCAAACAATTTAATAATTTTTTAAAATTCGAGAATTAATAATTACATAAAACTAAAGGGTTAGTTCGATAATTTTCCTTTATAAGAGACTTACAGTTAAAGGAGCACAATTCATGAAAGGTCTTAAATCAAAACAGGAATCTTATTAGGAGGTTCACTTTGTAGAAAGTAAACGTTCCCTGAATGTTTTAAATAAGTTATGCATGTGTGCATGCTTGTGTGTGTGTGTGTGTGTGTGTGTGTGTGTTTTAATATTACTTACCTGAACGCATAAGGTCCACTGGGATATATATGATGTGCAACCTAGTTTGAGATAACAATTGCAACTATTCTAGGCAGAATAAAATCGATTCCTCCTGTTGCTTCTACCATAATAACAACCTGTAATATACATTATTACTATCAGTATACAGCACAAAACAAGTATATTCATAGAATAAATAGAGATATACATTATATGGAAGTTTGTTATAATATAGAGAAAATTATCAAATTGATTTTTTAGTTTTATATATTTTTAAATCGTTCAGGTGGTTTTAAGCCTCTAGTCATTAATCAATTTAATAACACACGTACACCAACCCAACATGCAATGCAATATATTATTTTAGCGCTTAAATATATAACACAAATGACAAATATTTTGTTTAAAAGTAAAATATATAACATTGTGTGTATTATTAAGCTGATTAATGACTCAAGATTAACTTAGGTATTTTTAACATTTTCAAAGCTACCTAAACAATTTGGGAATTATATAAAATTAAAAGGTCATTTCGATATATAATATACTAAAATATAAATACAGAATGTATAAAATAACATAATTTTATTACCCTGCAGCAGCTCCAGCGGAAATAAACTTCCTTCGGTCTTTATCATTGTAAAAGTCCTTGAAAATAAATTAATAATAAATTAATTATAAATGAAGAAGTAAGATTACCAAAGCCGAAGACTTTGTTTGACCGTTCGGCCAATCACGTCCACGGGAAAACAATGTAATATACATTAAAGTCAATGTGTACCATGGGACCTTCTTGACCAACCTAAGAGAAAACTTAATCAATTAGAGAGAGAGAGATAGTGAAACTGGCCAAGTAAGTTTTCTACATGCAGTATACATATATGTCTGTGTGTATATATATAAGCAAACGTAAGTATATATATAATAAAAAAACGAAACAGTTAAAACTTACCACTAATCCCGATGATATACTACAAATGGTGCCAAAAACCTGAAAACAACAAACGTAAACAGAATATAAAACTCTCACCTTTACCACTAGAGTGCGAAGTTCGAGAAAGTCAGGAATATCATTCCCATTCAGATAAGCTATATAGTTACGTAAATATAAGTACATACTATATATTTTGTATTACCTACAATTCTGATAGGAATTTTAATCGGTATATATGTGTGTGTGTGTATGTATATATATATATATATATATACACACACACACAACATGTATCCATGTGTGTGTGTGTATATATATAATCCTTATCCCTCCACCAGCAGCAGCAGAAGCAAGCTGTGAGGTATAATACTTTTTTCTGCATTATGATTAACTAAATATAATACCATTACATTATCAGTAGACATACCTTACGAGTAACAAGAAAATCTTGACAAGATGCTATCAGACCTGAAATTTACAAAGTTACCTTTGCGTGTGTATATATATCACACTATATGTATAAGTTTCTTATAAACATTAAACTAGGTAATACAAAATAGATAGTATGTACTTGTACATTATGATATGTATATTTAAAAACGTGTGTGTGTGTGTGTGTGTGTAGCAACTTACCGATTAAAATTCCTGTCAGAATTGTATAAACTTCTTACAAACTGTAAACTAGGTAATACAAAATATACAGTATGTACTTGCACACACACACACATGTATATATAATGGGACGGGTGACGTGGCAAGCAGAGAGATGCAGATACTTAGGAGTTACTTGGGCTAGATAATTCATAAAAGGAATATTTTGATGTACTTTAGTACACTAGTGAATAAAGTAGACTGTTTCAATATAAGGGGCATTTGATCTAACCGTAAATTTGAGTGCGGGAGGTCCCAAGTTCGATTCTTGGATTGAGTTGTGAGAGGTCTCAAGTTCGATTCTATATTTAATAAAGGAGAGTAATGCCTTTCACTTTAATAAAATAGAAAATATTTATACTATACCGAATGAGCATATATATATAATCCATTTTACTGGTTCGCTTTGATGCAACAGAAGTTGTACATAACTTATGTCTCCTTAACGTGCGTGCGTGTGTGTATATACGGGATCATATGTCATTGTATATAAACATAAACATGTATTTGTGTGACACACACAAACACAAACACACACACACACACACACATTTACATTGTGTTTATATGAGTGAGTGTGTGTGTGTGTGTGTATAAAATACTATATACACTGTATTCATGTATTTAATAATGGATTTTTAATATATCTATTAATAATATATATTTTAAAATTTTAATAGCGGATCACATTTTAAAATAACCCACATTTCTGAATATAAGCATGTAACTTCTTTTTGAATTGTAAAAATCACAAATAGACGTACGAGTATACAGGTACGAATAATTATACTCCAGAGAAAAATAGTATATATATTATTAATAACATCTATTTTGACATTGAACATCTCGAGAGTGCAAAGTACGTCCCAAGGAAGCTGCTAAAGAATGTTATTGTGTCTGTTAAGCCAAACTTGTATATTGATTTTATATCTGTATATATATACACACACATATGTGTGTGTGTGTACAAACACATGAAACATAATAGGGGCATCCAAGAATGTAAATACACACACAAATTTTAATATGAAAAGTACTTTATCTATAAAATAATTAAACTTATATGCGTATATATACGTTGCACAGAGTAACTTGTAAGTATATAAGTTTGACAATGAGATTATAATGTTTGGTTGTTGATTTACAATTTTATAAATTGAATAACAATATAATTAAATTAAAACAATTCTAACCAAATTCAAATTAAGGCAATAAATTATATTCAAATTCTAAAAGAATGCTAATTTAGAGTTTTACGTTTAAATACTAAATTATAAGACATGATATAAAATATCCTTCAAACCAGTTATTAATATTTAGGGTTTGTTATTAGAATATATAGAATGAACATTAATATCAAAAGCACTAATGGAGGAAATCGACAAGAAAAGGCCTTTATCTCTCTAGTTACAGAATAAAAGTTTGAAAAGTTTGTATATATTACATAATAGATATTTAAACCATATACTAGTGTGTGTGTGCATGCCCGTGGTACACATATGATTAAAGATATCCATTTACAGTTTTATTCACAAGCATTACAAAATTAATTTCATGTAGACTTAGTATTAAAAAAATTTAATAATTTAAAAGAATTAGAGACTTATGAAGTGAGTGTAAATTTAAAATTTTAATAGATTCAACTCATTTTACGAAGAACCTATATTATTAGTGAAGAAAAAGAGTGAAACAATGTATATATATTACTTAATTACATTAAAATAAATTAAGGGATTAAAAATTTCTTTTTGATAGATTAGGAGTAAGTATTTTGACTATCATTAAATAGTAAATGCAACATAAATCAAATGTTGTTAAGACATCATTTAATTCATAGCATGGTCATCATAAATACTTAGTAATTTGACTTATTAATCTTCTTACAATTTTATGAGTTTAATAAGTTTTATTTTTGTATATTTTTGTTCATAATAAAACTCTAAAGTATCTTATTAATCACTTAATTTATATAACTTTTAAGAACAAAAGTTTTATCATAAAAAATTTAAATATAATTTTGTTAGAACTAAGGTGATGTATACGAGAATACTAATTGATTTAAAAAGAAGGTTCAAATTTAATTATTTATTATTAAAATTTTATTTAAGTTTTTTCTTAAATGTAAATTTGTTAAACAAGAATGAACTTTATCTATAGGAAGAATTATAATAAAACATTTTTAAAAATTGAATATTGTTTCAATAACAATAACAATATTAATTTAAATTATTTCAAATGTATTAAAATTGAAAAATTAATTAGTATTATGCTTATTTAAGAAGGTTATGTGATTACTTATGAAAGTAAAAATTTAAATTATGTTGTATGAGAATATTTAATTTATTGCATTTATTTATGTAAATTTTGGAGACATTATTTTTATAATGAATTAATCCTTTATGAGTTTATAATGTAAAGTGATCATAAGGATATTTTTAAATTCTTAAAGATTTAAAGTATAACATGCTCATTTAAAACTTTATTATTAATAAAATTTATATAAAATAAATAAATTTAATAATTTAAAAAAATTAGAAACTTATGAAGTAAGTGTAAGTTCAAACTTTATTAAACCTAACCCCCTTATGAAGAACTTATATTATTAATGAAGAAAAAAAGTAAAACAATGCATATAAATTACTTGATTACATTAAAATAATTTAAGGGGTTAAAGATTTTTTTTGATAGATTAAGAGTAAATATTTTGACTTACTAATGATTATCATTAGATAGTAAATGCAACATGAATTAAATGTTGTTAAAACATCATTTAATTCATAACATGGTCATTATGAATATTTAGTAATGTCATTTAACTTATTAATCCTCTTACAATTCTATAAGTTTAATAAGTTTTATTTTTGTATATTTTTTTCATAATAAAACTCTAAAGTATCTTATTAATCACTTCATTTTATATAAGCTTTAGGAATAAAAGTTTTATCATAAGAAATTTAAATATAATTTTGTTAGAATTAAGGTAGTGTATATGAGAATATTAATTGACTTAAAGAAGTTCAAATTTAATTAATTATTATTAAAATTTTATTTAAACTTTTTCTTAAATGTAATTTTGTTAAACAAGAATCAACTTTATCCATATAGAGAATTACATTAAAACATTTTTAAAAGTTGAATATTGTTTCAATAACAATAACAACATTAATTTAATTATTTTAAATGTATTAAAGTCGAGAATTTAATTAAAATTATAGAAGGTTATGTGATTACTTATGAAAGTAAAAATTTGAATTATATTGTATAAGAATATTTAATTTATTACATTTATTTATGCAAACTTTGAAGACATTATTTTTATAATGGATTAATCCTTTATAATTTTATAATGTAAAGTGATTATAAGGATATTTTTAAATTCTTAAAGATTTAAAGTATAACATCGTTTAAAACTTTATTATTAATAAAATTTATATAAAGAAAAAAATTTAAATATGTTATAATGTTTTATTTCACATATAATCTTTAAACACATACATTATTAGAGCACTTTAATTTATGATGCAAATACATAAATTTTATTTTAAAATTTTAAATCTCTTTATTTTATTAAGGATAATTTATTATTATTTATGTAGAACATGTATTAAATTATAAGAGTTCTTTGATAAGCCAAATTAAATGGATTATAAATGAATAATGAGAATTTATTACAAAACTTATGCATTTGTATTGCAAAATGTAATATACACAATTTAAATAAAGATTATAATAATATTTATTAGAGTTAAACACTTTAGGAAATATTTAGAGTATATACACATAAATTGCTGTATATACGATGAATTGTTTACTTAATTAGTTATTTTAAGTTTTGTATTTTTAATATTTTTATTGCTGCAAATTTATTTGTGTTTGTGTTATCATTTTGCAAATTGTGTGATTTTTCATTTGCTTGCTTATTTATTTTAAAATTACTTAAATAATTTTACAAATTTACGTGATATAATGTTATTATTGTATAAATAAATAACTATAAAGAGAAAATGTGTTTTGTGTGGTGAGAAATGTGTTTTTATGTGTAAGTGTGGTTGTTTTAATTAAATTTTATGTTTATTTAAGGTATGTTATTATATGATTTTTATAAAATTCATGGCTTTGGTAGCTTTTGTTTAAGAGTTTTTTAAGTTTTCTTTTTTAATTAATTTTTTTTTTTTTTGAATTATAAGAATAACATGAAAGACTTCTTTAATTTTTAAATTTTATTTTAATGAATGAATAAATATCCTATACTTATGCATATATAAGTTAATTTAAATTTATATATTATACAATTGCATGTAATATACATAAATCATTAAAATAATTGACCTTCTTATTTCTTTCATAATGGTAATAAAGTATAATTATATAAATATGTATAACATAAATAAATAAGTTATTCATTATATTATTCTTTTTGTGACTTATATTACTTTATATAATTACTTAGTTTAAGAGTTTTAAAGTCTTTTTTTTAATTAAAGACAATTCTTTATTTTATTTCATTTTTTTTGAATTAAAAATAATACTAAAGACTTCTTTTTTTTAAATTATATTTTAGTGAGAATGATTGCATATCCTATACTTGTGCATATATATGAGTTAATCTATAGTTTATATTATACAATTGCATGTCTTTAATATTTCATTCATGTAATATATGTACATATCAAAATTAATTAAATAATTGACTTTTTTATTCCTTTCATAATGGTAATAAAGTAATATATATAATGTAATATATAACATAATTAGTTTTAAGCTATTTATTATATTACTTTTTTATAACTTATATTACTTCATGTATATAAAGTGATTATTTAGTTGTTCAAATATCATATGAATATATAATAAATATGGAATTGCAATTATAAGAAAACACTTTGGAAAATATTGAGAGTTTTTATATTTTTATATTTCATGATTGCAAATTTATGTTTATGTTTTTAATTGTGTGTGTTATTTCTTCATGTTCGTTGGCTATTCATAATTTAAATTGATTGAATATTTTTAATCATGTATAAATTTCATTACTAAACCTATTTTAAGTGAGGAATGTTATGAAAATATTTATTCAATTCAAACAAATAATTTTATTTATATATATGTTTCTCGACTTTCACGTAAAATACATTTTCAAAATTTATTAAATTGATATGAATTTAATAACATATTTAGGTATATCTTTATTTGTGTATGAAATAAACGGTTTATCTCCCCGTCATTTCCACGCCATGTACCACATCAATTGCCATGTCATCCCATCATCAGCCACGTCATCACACACGTCAGCGGCTACATCACACGATCTGTATGGGTTCGCTTTAGTCTAAAATTTTTTATTTTTTTGATATTATAAAACTAGTACTAAAGACTTTTTAAAATTTTACATTACATTATAATGAATGAATGAATGTATATATTATACTTGTGCAGATACTCTTTCATAATGCTAATAAAGTATAATCGTATATAACTATAATAAATACTATGAATATGCACAATTTAAATGTAATTTATCAATTCTTTCGTACTTACAAATACACTCGTACGTATAAAGATATATGTTGTAGAGAGAGAGTTATCTATCCATTTCAAATAGTAATTTTATATACATGCAGGGTATTACAGCATATATATGTATATATGGACCTGAATATAATGCAACTCTCTCTCTCTCTCCCACACACACAAGGCATTCATACACCCGGTTGAAGCAGAAAGGCATATTCTTGTATACAATGGAGGATGTATACAGTTTGGATGCGGATAAAAATACATAGAATATTCTTTAGTTGGGATCCATTCAAGAATATAAACAGTTAAATAATTAAATCAAAATGTATAATCATTAAAATGAAGCTGTTTACAAGTGTGATCACTAGTTTATAAGCTTGATTGTTATACGATCTCATTCACCTCTGTAACACATGCATCTTTACATTGTTTTAATATGCTTATATCTATATATGTAAATAGTACGGCGTGTGTTTTATGTATTATACATACATACATACATATATATATATATATATATATATATATATACACACATACATACATAGAGAGAGATATATATAGAGAGACACACACATAATTCAGTATATAATTTGGCTTGATAAATGTTACTACCATTGATCAATACATTTAACACTTTTTTATTCCATATTTAATATAATATCATGTAATATAAATGGGGAAGTATTACATTTACATTACATGATATAATATTACTTACCTGAACGCCATATTACTTACCATGTTCAAAACTACCTGAACAATTTGGTCATTTTGATCTATAATATACTAAAATATAAACATACAGAATGTATAAAATAACATAATTTTATTACTCTGCAGCAGCTCCAGCCGCAATAAACTTCCTTTGGTCTTTATCATTATAAAAGTCCTTAAAAATAAATTAAAATAGATTAATTAATAAATTTAATTATATAATGAAGAAGTAAGATTACCAAAGTCGAAGACTTTGTTTGACCGTTCGGCCAATCACATCCAATCAATTAGAGACCCCAAGTAAGTTTCTACATGCAGTATACATATATGTCTGTGTGTATATATATAAGCAAACATAAGTTGAATTAATAAACTAGACTTAATATATAATTATATATAATGAAAAACAAAACAGTTAAAACTTATCAGTAATCCCCAAGATATACTGCGAATGGTACCAAAAACCTAAAAGTTTTACAAACGTAAACAGAATATTGGAAAAAGTCAGGAATATTGTTCTTATTCAAATAAGCCGGTGGTTCTAATTCAGGGTAAAGGGTAACTTGTGTTCATACTAAAACCTGAGACCCTTAACTTAATTTACTTGTAAGTTACCATTTCACTTGTAACTTAAATGTTTGTACATCGAATAAATATATTGAATAAGATTTGCAAGTTAAGTTTTTTAATGCAATTGTCATAATAAAATAACATTGTAAGAAGTACATTTGAAAATATGTCCGGAAACTAGATGTGTACTGATATATGTGTGTAATATTATGAATAGTTAGCATATCACATCAATAAAGTCGATACACTTATGTGGTTAAGGGTATCTTGGCACCAGTAGTTACAGAGCCTTAATGGAGCAAAGTTGTTTTCACACAAACATAGTTAGTTTAAACTTGTAACTAATTTGTAATGCAACGGTAATGTCTTCACACTAAAACTTCCGTTATGTTACAATAATTTTTCATTTTGTTAACTCAATGCAAAGTTATATACTCCTAAATAGGAGCTAATAGTGTCGTTAATTGAGTAGGGGTCTGACATTAGGGTTTATGGCTTCAACAATCATCTCTGTGTGTTCCCACTAGGAAAGCTCGATTCCTCTATCACCTGATGTGCTAAGGACCAAGTGACATGCTCAAGCCATTAATGCCCATAATGTTTCTAGCCTAAGTAAGGATTTTCTTCTAATTTTTCTTTTTTTTTTAAACAAGAACAAAATGCAGCTTTAGGAAGTTAATGAATTCCTTAATGAGGAGGATGATCAATGGATTGAGGTAATTTTACATTGAAAATAGTGAAGTAGCGAACTTCATTTCGCCAACCAATGAGAGTGAAAATTAGAGTTATTGTGACGTTATACAAATTTTTCCATGGTTGAATTATTTCAACATTAGCGAGCATTTTGGCATTAAAGAAAGCACGGCGCATAAGATTTTCATGGAGACTTGTGTTATAACTGTCATGTGTTCAAGTATGAGATTCATCTTCAACTCCAGAAGAACAAGCTATTACAATAATAACTTTTAAAAGAATTTGTAAGGTACGCTACTCATTTTTTATCAATACATTGTTTAATAATACATTATTTAATTAAGAACTTACATTGTTCATGATAACTTCTGAATCTTTACGGTGTAATTAATTACACACACATTGAGATTTGTAACTTTCAAGCCTGGTGAAACTAATTATTACGACATGAAGTAGCAATTCAACATTATCCTATAAGTGTGATCAACCATAAACGCAAATTCATCAACATTTTCTGTGGATTTTTGGTAGTTACAATGATGAATGTGTATGGAGAAATTCTGAGCTTTTGAGAAAGATTGAGCGTGAGGAAATTTGGTCGCTCCACATGTTGAAGTTGGATTTCTCCTACTCAAGTATGTTTTGATTTCATTTTTTGTTTTGATATTTGATTTTGATCTTTCATTCAAATAAAAACTTATGTTCTTGACTATCATCCATCTCTGTGAATGGTAACTCCATTATCTGGTGATCCTCGATTTCTCAATCATGCTGAGACACACTTCAACAAATGATGACCAAAGAATAACTGCGAATAGAATAAACGTTTGGGATTTTCAAGTAATGATTCGGCTTGTTTACTTCTCAATTGAGATGGATCCAAAATTCATTCCTACAACAGTAAAAGCTGCATGCATCATACACAACTTGCTGATTGATATGGACGAGATTACAGAAGATGAACTTTAAGATATAGAGCCAACAGAAAACAATCTAGAGAGCCAGCTTTAAAAAATCACAAAAGAGATGTTGAAGAGGGTATTATTGTAGGAAATGTACTTGTAAATCACTTGTTAAGAGATAAATGTAATGTTCTTTTAGTGTTTTTTGAAATTTTTGAATCTTAACTTTTTGATTAGTTTGGTAACATAAAAAATTATGTGTGAAGTGGCATACCGTTACATAACTTAATGAAAATATTGTGCAAAGATATTGTCGTTATGTTAGTTAACCTAACATAATAGTGACTTTATGCAAAGTTGTTTTAAGTCGTTGCATTAGTTAACCTAACGAAAAAGAAACCAATGTGAAGACAAATTCTTCCGTTAGTGTAACTATGACATTTAATTTAATGTAACATAACTGCTAGTGTGAAGAGACCCTAAGCATTATAATTTATATTACGATTGTTATAAATCATGTGTGTGTACATAGGCACTTAAGCTTTAAGATATGATATTATATCTTCATTCTGTGTATCTATTATGTACAATTAAGGGGCATTCTCACAAGCCCTTACTTTACCTTAATCAACTTAAGGATGTTAAGGATTTAGAGGCGGTATCATTTTATCCTCGCCAAGTCACATTTAATATTTTATCCTTACCCTCATGAGGGTAAGAATATGCTTTTTCTTACCACGTGTTTCATTATTATAGTTTACATAAAGATTTTTAAAACTATATTAATATAAATAGGCAAGATTTTTAATTTTATTTATTTTATATAAAAAAATTTATATAATTGAGAAACTCATAATTTTAATTTATATTTATTTTATTTTAAAAAATAAATTTTATTAAGTTTAAATTAATATCAAAAAGGTAAATAGGTCATATATAATCATCAACCCTCATGTAAGGGTGAGGGCACATGTGAACGCCTCCTAGGGTGACCAACACCTCTTAAATGTTAAGTTAAAGGGTTTAGGGTTTTAGTATGAACACAATTATAAAATCAATATGCATGTTTGGCTCAACATCTGTATATATGTGTGTGTGTGTGCGCGCGCGCACAAACACATAAAACATAATAGGGGCATTCCAAGAATTGAACTCGGGACATCTCGGTCCCATTAATAACATTAAATTTGAAGCATATTCCTTGTGCGTACAAGAAATTTCTTACTAAACATATATAACACATAGTAAATAACAAATATGCTATGTAGCATTTCTTGTATATATGTATATATATATATATTTCTGTATTCATATGCACATTGTGAATAGATATGTACGTCTCTCCGTCCTATATTGCCAATTTTTGCATTTTTTTTACATACACAAACATACGCTCTTCTTTTTTTCTTGCAAACATAACACTGAATGTTTATATACATTATGGCATTCAGAGAATCGAACTCCGTACCTCTCAAAGTGTACTCCGTATACATATGTTATGCCATAACACGTCACCTCTGGAACTTTTATGTGTGTATATATAAGATGTATGCAATTTTCTGTATACATATACAATAGAACTAACATACACATCCGCATGGTGTATAAAATTCTCACATATGCATATATAGAAACATAAGATCACGTATGCGTGTGGGTGTGTTTTTACAATGGGAATATATGCACAGCTTATAGAGATGTGTGTATATTTTAATGTGTTATATAGAGATGCAAGCATAAGGGTATACAAATAAACAAGCAGACGTATGTAAATACTCACATGTACATAGCATTTTATATCCCTTAAATATATACATATGCTTCGATATTTCATATTTATTAGACATAAAAAATTATGAAAATGCTAATTTTTATCTTTTATTATTTTATTACATTATTTTATCTTTTATATTATTTTATTTTGCACTTACCTTAACTGAATTAAATCATATTGTATCAAATTTAAAACTAGTTTTCAAATATGCTTTTCTTGAAGTTTAAAAATTTCAAATAGAACCATTAGAGTGCATAGCCATGGCAACATACGTTTTAAGGCGTGATTAGGCACTAATCGATTGATTGACTGCGTTCGACTTCTACCTCAATTAACTTAATTGATTCCTCGCACATATTGAAAATATTCCTGTTCTCTATTAAAATAGATATTTAAGGTGTGTGTGTGTGTGTATGTGTACGTATGTATACTTGTAACCACAAAGTAGACAGTATTGTAATATTTCAAATTACATAAAATTTAAATAACATTAGAATTTGAGTATTATCAATTAATTAAGGTGTATACTTAAAACTGTATATATAAGTATATAGTTGACGGTCGTTTAATCAAGAAGGAAACATAATTAAGTTTTAAATAAACCACTAATAAAATTTGTTATGATATTTTATTATGATATTGGGATTAATAAAATTTAATAAAATTATCATTATCATTTTCTATTATCATAATGAAAATTTTATTATGATATTGGGAAAATTCTATTATCCACATTGCATTATGATATATATATATATGAATACACAGATAAACACATACATACTAAAAATATATTGTAGAAATTAACATTTATATACAAATCGCAGCAAAGCTGTCATGGCATCCATGGTTGTACGAAGTAGCGAGTGCCACGTGTACAAAGAGCTGCCAGCTCAGATTCCTCTGAACATTATATATCGAACTTTAATAATGTATACTTTATAAATACACTTACAACACACGCACACGTGTGCATGTATATATATAGATATTATATCGTATAAAATGTATATATATACCTCTGTCTTTAAAGGCTGCATTACGAAGTGCAACAGTCTGCTCATGTAAGTTGGCAATGTATGTTTTTAAGGCGTGATTAGGCACGAGTTGAGTGATTAACTGCGTGCTTAAGCGTTCTCTAGCTCAAGTGCTTCAATTGATTCCTCGCGCACTTTGAGAATATTCCCATTCTCAGCTGTTCGATAATATAAAAACAAACAACAATTTAATTTAATTTCTGTGAAACAGAAGATGTTTTATATAAAAAATGCAAACGTAGATACCTTTTTATAAAATAATATATCCGCAGAATTTTTTTTGTGACGTGTCATCATTACTTGTAATTAATATGATTAAGTTTTACATTTCATGAATATATTATTCAAATCGTTGTAAACTTCAACATACACAATCCTATTATTTAGTTTGAAGATTATATATAGCAATGTATTCATAAATATATTTATTCACATTCGAATTACACACAGTATATTTGTATATAAAGTGTATAGTGTATATGTATGCATGGTATATATTTGATATTTACTTTGCAAGAATAGAATATGAGGTGATGAGTTTTCAAGTCCCATCCAATTCAAGCATCTATTGGAGGAGTACACGCACGCACGCACACACAGACATGAGTGTGGTGTATATACGTATTATTTACAGTATTACACAGATATATTATAGTGTAACCCATAATCGTTAAGAGAGATTACATTTTTCAAATGGGATAGTAGGCGGGAACCATGGAGTTTATTAATTAATTAAATGTTTTCGTTAATCCAGGAATGTGATTTCATATTTTTGTTAAACCTTATATGAATTTGTTAAACCACGACATGGATTATGTTGTTTATGTATTTACTTTTAATTAATTATGTTTTAAAACATAATATAATTAGATTAGTATTATACTATGTTTATTGGATTATTAAATAGACAAAGTTTTAATCATATCACAACTGTACATTGTCATTCCATGTTATACAACACAAACACACACTAAAAGATATATGTATATATGCCGTTCATATACCGTCATATACGTTTACACCTCAGCTATCAATCTATACGTGCGTGTGTGTGGCAAATAGTAGCAACGTGTCAATGTACACTTCCTATATTCAAATCACAATATCACTCTCAGTGCATCTGTGTAAGTGTGGATACACACATATGTAGCTTCATATTTGTACTTATATAAATGTACATAATCTGTGCCAATAAGGAAAGAGAGCAAATATGTATCATGTCCAAAAATACGACCTTTCTACTTGAAATTGGAGCACTTAGATAATTAGTGTCTTTATGTTAAATTCATAGGCAAAACACATACGGTCGCATAACTCATCTGTATATGTATATGTATATGTGTGTACATTGTAATAAGAAATATTCAGTAGTCTACGTATATCAGTACACTGATCTGTACGGTACACACACGAACAAACAACGGAATTTTAGTTATGTGCCTATGTGTGTGGCATTATATCGATGGAATATTAGTTCAGGGTTCTAACCTCCCGGATATATGGAGTAACCGCATACAACTGCCACGTTTTCTCCCGTGTTTTTCTGCAGGCTACAGGGCCGACAGAATCCCGTGCTTCACGGTGTTGGTCTCCTGTGAACAGACATGGCTAACGAACGATCCCGTGAGCTCTCCGTGCGGCTGTCGACAGTGCGATCTCCACCGTTGTTCAAGCAGTAGGCGGAGATGGACGGTGAACATCTTTTCTAATATATATATATATATGTGTGTGTGTGTGTGTGTGTGTGTGTATTTTTTGTATATATACCAACTATTCATGTATGTACTTATTTAATCTGTATTTATATTAAGCTGATTAAGCTAAATTCCTAATGTAGGATTCGAGAGCTCTCTGTGAACAGTGCTGCAGCTGTAGATAGTGCAGTCTCAATGCTTGTCCACGAACGTGGACTTACACAGAAGGAACAGGCGTATTTGTACGCTTTTATTACACGCACACAAAGAGCTAAATTGTATACCGTTTTATGTACACGTGCATGCGCATGTGTGTTCTTTGCTTTAGAAGGTGTAATCCATAATCTCTATTCTCTCTCTCTCTCTCACACACACACACAGCTTGCGTGAGTACGTTTCATTACATACAACTCGTGTATTTTATATTGTGCGTGCGTATGGTATCTAATACATATATAAGTGTATGCGTGTTATATTGGACAGATCGTATTGACCTGGTCGATGGAGGAGCTGGTTACAGAGGCTATACGTACGGAGAGAGAATATTACCAGGATCACGAGGATGCGGTCAACGAATCCGTTGACCTTTTGGTACGTGAGTCAATCCAGAAAGAGCTAGGAAGCACCTCCGCACGCAAATGTGCCACGCACGGAATTGACCCTTGCACGCATCAAACCCGATCGTCTCAGGAACGGCCACGATGGTTCCAGAGAGAGAATTAGGTTTATGTTAGGGTTTAGCAGAGCAAGTGTTTAGGGTTTAACAGAGCAAGGATTAGGTAACAGGGGAGTGCAGGAGGCGATGGCGGCTGTCTTCCAGCCAGGTAACACTTTGCTTGCATAGAATATATGAATTCTATATATTTATTCGTAATAGGCGCCTCGATTAACCACCGCATTGAGAGCTCTCAACAAGCAAAATGAGCGATTTCTCGACATTGATAAGGCTTATCTTGACAGAAAGTGTCTTCTTGAGGCCCTTAGATAGCACATTTCATGTATATATGTGTGTGAAATCTTATAGTTTATCTATGTGTATGTATGTATACATATGGTATATATAATACATACGGATGCTAATTCCATTTTTTCTCTAGGACAAAGAACGTCTCTGTTGGTTCTACAAGGCTCGCACAAAAACTTGTTGGGTCCTGGGATACTGGTACTTAAACAGATGGTTTATATATTACTGTATACATATATGTGTGTATATAGCTCACACATACATACACCCACAAATTATATAAGTCCGAGGGGATTGCATTCTTATGTATATTGCGATATTTTTATCAACTTATACATTCATGTGCATGTTTGAGTTTTAGCATAAAATGTTTAACCCCCTTACTGTTTTTTGTGAACAGCTCCGGGTGAAATTTGCCAGGCATATGAGGAGTTTCTGAACACAGTTGGGGAGCTGCTCGGTGGGGAGATGGCTTCTGAGGAGCTACAGGAATCAGCAAGCATTGTTTACGAGATCACTAATCGTGACAGTACGGAGAGAAGGTGCACATTCATATTTGTAACTACTTAACTTATAATGTGTGCAGGCTCGTGCATGTAAATTGTACATATGTATATGTTTATCTGTATGTGGTAAAGATTCTTCAGTTATGACTTTAAGTTTATACACATGTACACATAATGCATGTATCAGACACAAGCATGTGTGTGTGTACATATATCGCAGAACTTTGGCATATTCTCCATAATGGAACCGACCAAAACAACAAGATTCCAATGAATATTCAGCAAAATACTCTTTCCAAGATTCTAGAATATCATCTGAAATCATAAATCTGAGATGGGTGTGCAAAAATGACGAGCTTTCTTTTGCGGTTTGTCGTGTTTTAGACTCCACGGACTCTGGAGATCAAGTGAGTGTATATGTATAATATATAAGTGAAACTTCGATAATTACAGAATAGATGTTAATGTATATATATATCACATATACATATCATCATGTACTTTTGCTAACATGGTCGTTGTGCATCATAGATTGCAAGTATCCTGTTTGAGACAACTGTTTCGAATATATTCAAACTATGCTTAAGGTTTATTAATTTTGATAGTTTTCATGTACACACATCTGCTTTCACACACATAAAGGAAAGATACACACGTGACAGGTTAATAATATATTTTTGTTGTGCACATTTCGTAAAGAATTAGTTGAAGCGTTTCACAAGGGATTATCTGTACTGAAGTCCGAAAAGACTTCCCAGCCAAACCAAGGACCCATGCCGAGCTATGGGACACAGGTAGTTTATTTGTTTAATTGTTATTCATACACCGAAATTCATATCTAATTGTTATACACACACACACACAGATATATGAGTGGAGAAGGCATTATAATAACGACACACAACAACAAGCTTGTGCATTATCTACGACTGATGACACATCCGCTAGCCAGGTATGTGTATACCGTACTTCAAAGCATGTGTAATTGATACGGTTGTGTGTTTGTGTGTCGTTCAATTGGCATGGAGTTGCCCCATGTATATTTGCATACACACACATATGCCGCGATCTATCTTCTCTTTATATATGTACACACATTCTTTACAGTTTGTAAACTCTCTCAAAGATAACTTGAATGCTTCTTGGTACGGTCACAAATGTACGTGAAGCTTCAACATGGTTGAGCTACACGTATATTTTCGTAAGGATGACCTCTACTTACGTGGGATGAGGTATAATATATATGATATGTATGTGTGTATATTTCTATGCAATATCTAATATATAAATAGAATAATGTTTGATTGTTAATGAGTCAAACATTAACAGTGTTTGATTGTTAATTGTTAATGTTCTTTCCCCACTGGATTTCACACGTATTCCTATTTCATAATATCCTATTACAATATATATATACACACTGCCATACTGTATATGGACCATGTATACAGTCAAAGTAACTTAATTTAATGGTAAATCTATAAATTTATGCGTGAAATTCCTTTTCTTTTATACAGGCTTTATATCATACAGATCACAATATCCTTTTGGGGTCTCGGACTGGAAGTGGGAAAACGATATCTGCAGAGCTTGCCATACTTCGACTTTTCAACACACAGCCTGACATGAAGGTCTCTCTCTCTCTCTCTCTCTCAAACATTATAGTATTGCTGTAGAAACAAGACAAATATAAGATTCATTCATTATTACTATACGAATTTCCTTTATAGGTTATATATATTGCCCCTCTCAAAGCACTTGTGAGAGAGAGAGTAGAGGACTGGAAAAAGAGCTTAGCGGCCGCTATAGGAAAGAAGTTGGTAAGTTTATTTCGTAAGTCTGTGTTTATATTTATCTATGTAACAAACACACGAGAAATATACATTTACAGGCTAACTATACTGTTTTATGCGTTGCGCTAATAAAGTACTTAGCTGTTTAACTATGATAACGATATACTATAATGATATATACAACAATATAAAACATGCTGTTTTATATATAAGAGTATACGGAGTTGTAATCTCTCTCTTTTGTATCTATGTATACACACACACATATCTACAACTATAGAATTACATTATAGATTTATGCTTTTATATTTGATAGGGAACCGAGTACTATGATGGTAAACTAAATCCTCAATTACTGTAATACACTCGTCGTACTTAATTATGATGAACTATTTATATACATTGTTGATGATACATATATACGTATCGATAAGTATATGCATTGTATATATATATTGAGCAGATATTTTTGTTACAATTTTTTAGGGCCTACTCCACTTGCTTTGTGGGGCTTCAGAGTCTGATGAACTCCCAGTTAAACATAATGAAGTATTACTTCGATATCATGTATACGCATACATAATTACGTACTATATGCATCTACATACACAAATACACATAATATATTGATAAATATGTCTGTGTGTGCGTGTGACAGGACAATCTGAATGGGATCCCTGCCGGACAAGTACGTATGCCTGTGGACAAGAAGATATTGGATGATCCTCATGTGAACACAAACTTACTACTCCGGGTATGAGTCTATACTCACGGGTGTATATTTTTATGTAGCTGCTTGTAGATATGCGTTTTTACTCTTATACTGTTATCAATATACGTATACGTATATTCTGCATATATACATGTGTGTTCATGACCGAGTGGTTTTATGAAACTACATCCATGTGTTACTTTTGAATATATATATATATCCGTGCTATTGATTTATTTCCACGTAAAGGAATGTGTAAATCTACAGGCTCATTTCTCACGGTTAGAATTGCCTATTACGGATTACGTTGCGGACACAAAGTCAGTTCTTGATCAAAGTTTACAGCTATGATTGATATTGCTGCTAACGGAGGCTGGCTAAGGACAACTATCCAAACCATGCAGCTCTTGCAAATGGTGGTGCAGGTGTGTGTGTGTGTGTGTGTGCGTGAGTGTGTGATTAGGATAGTGTGTGTAAGTAAACGTAGAAAAGACACAGTTATATTTATCTATATATATTGACTAGCATGTCCTTATCCGATTATCGTCGATTGGGTTCAGTGTGTGTGTGTGTGTGTGTGTGAGAGAGAGAGAGAGAGAGATCATGCATATACGTGTATTCATCTCTGTAGAACATATATGTGTGTCTATGCTTTACCAAATATAGTGCTATTTATAGAATACTGTGTATATACATCTTTCCCGGTATGTATATAAACCATGCAATCAACACACTTTTATCTACACATACATATGTCATATACATACAAACATACACACAGATATATATATATATATATATACGTACATGGACGTGTGTGTGTGTGTGTGTGTGTGTGTGTGTGTGTGTGTGTGTGTGTGATATGATAACATGGTATTTTAAAACAGGCATGGAACCGGTTACCACGAATTAATCTTTCATGGAGCATGCGTAATCAAAATCCAAGTGAATCAGACAAGTTAATGTCTTTCACTTTGGATGTGCGAATTAAATCCGTTAGAAGGAAAGGGAATATGCAGGCTTTCCTACCTTGGTATTCAAAGGTAGTTTGTATGCTATTAATGACATAAACACACACATACGCGTATAATCTATATGTATGTCTGTATGTATTGGTTGCACATGAATTGTATACATATGGTTACATTAATTTCCTCTGGTAACACGGACACACACATGCACTATGTATATTTATATCTGCGTTCGTGTGCAGGCGAGTGGTGGGAATTATACGCAATGAAGCGTTTGAACGTTAAACAGGATCAGGTTAATACAAGTTTAGTGGCACCCAATGGTCCCGTTGGAATTCAGGTGTGTGTGTCTGTGTGTGTGCGCGTGCGTCAGGATCTTAAACTCTTTTTGGTATCAGATTGCTTGATCAGGCCCATATTAAGAAAATTAAGAAGACAAAACGGAGAAGAGGGTTCGGTTCGTACGTTCCCAAGACAAGGGAGAAGTCCCAAGAGCCGCCGCAAACAAGTACGTATATGCAGTGTGTGTGTTTGGGGGACATTACTTGACAGTAAATGCTGTGTAGGCCGAGGATATTCGTCCTGGAGATGACTTCACTCTCTGCACTGATACGGAACCCCTACTGAACCTCAGCCAGAACGTAAGAGTGTGTGTGGAAGGAGTTTGTATTTAGTATAGAGCTTATATTATATATTGTAAAGTTTATGGTATATAATATGCGGTGCAAGATGGATTCTTTACAATATAGTAATGTGCTCTAGTGTATGTAATACTCTCTTTCATGTAATACGGAAACAATGCTAAGTTGTAGTGTGTGTCAGTGTTAAACTTAACCGTAACTATTTATCAAACTAAGTTTACTTATATTGATATAGTTTTGCTTATAAATCGTTTTACAGATGCAGTGATAGTCCAGGAGGATCAAACAGAGCGGGGGAGCGGATGCAGAGACTGTCCGTCCTAACGAGTCGGAGGAGACTTCCGATTTTCCTGTGGTAATTACATAAGATGTATTTACAAACACAGAAAGAGGCTATTCAATATACAAAATATGTTAATGATGCATATATTAGCACAGAACATTATCCACACGTTCTTTCACACAGACCAGATACAGTATTGGATCCCACACATGATCTTAGAATTTATAACGCATATGTTTGTAAATGTGTTTACACCCATAGCTGTATAAGCTCCGGCTTCTCACCGTCTTCAACATTTATATATCCACATATTGATAACATAGGTTTAATCTGATTGATATATGTTAATCTATACAGCAGAGTGAGCCTGTGAAGAGCGAGTAATCCAGGAGGCGACGGCAGAAGGCACAATACCCTAGAAGCCAGTGGCAGTTATGATGCCGGCAGTCTCTTTCGAGCACGGCAACTAGCAGCTCGTCCGGTATAAGTACGACCAATAAATCGCAGAGGCAACATGTGAGACTCTAGCTATACTTGAGGTTTTTACATAACATAGCCATGAGATTATTTATTATATATATAGAGTACAGACGTATATGTTGAACAGTACATAAATACAGAAGTTACACATATAAAATTGTGTGTGTGTGTGTGTGACTGAAACTTCTATACATACATATCACCATATATCTCTTCAACATATATCTCTATACATACATATCACCATATATCTACTACAAGTTTAATGATCGTGGCATGCACGTGTGTGTTTGAGTGCTTAAGCTGTATAGCAAACATGCAAACACATCAGACATACGAGATATGCATGTACAGAAGTTTACACACGTGCGCGCACAATTTTATATGTAGGTCTCTGTATAGTCTTGGTGTATTTTGGACTGTTAGACGCATACACTTTCTTCACGCACAGAAATGAGTCTTTGTTATAAGGAACTATCGCAACTAACTCTCTCTCTCTCTCTCTCTCTCACACACACACACACACACAAATAAAAAGTGATTTACCATTAAGTGAAAGTGCACAGTTTTAATAAAAATGATGTAATTTTATGTTTGATGGGTAGTGTTGAAAACACAATTGTTAAAAGACTATTTTTATTAAAAGGATATATTAAAATCTGGAAGGCTTGTTAATTATGTTATTGTGTAAAATTAATTATTATGCTAAGTGAAATTGTCTTAAAAACTTTATTAAGAAAAATAAAAATAAAAATAAAAATACAAAAATCAAAAGGGTTGTATTATTAATAACCCCTAACGAATATACCTGTATATACTATTTTAGATTCCTGCCATGTCAACAATGCCATAAACAGAGTACCAGGGTAACCTAAAACAGAGAAATGTTGACATTTAGAAATTAGGGTTCTTGTTCTTGATGAGCGCCATGTACTGAATCGATCGGCTCAATTTCTGGTAGGCTATGATGGCTCACGCGTTGTTAACAGACAGGGGTCTTGCTCAGTGTGCGTTTCCTGAGTTGCCACAGAGGCTGTCTCAGCGAGTATCCAGGAGTCGGACACAGGCGGTGAATCCAAGGACGTTTGATGCTCTTGCAGAGTGGCCTAATTTCATGGCTGAAGCAGTTGCTCTTTCGGCTAATCTCGACAATGTTGCTGCAGTCAGAAGCAACCCCTTGAACACGTGGCCCAATGGTCTGGAACCTGCGTCAGATGAGAACGATATCCGATCCGGCCTCAATTCAATAATCTTCCCCCAGGTGAACCTTCTAGCGGATATGCTCGGCTTGAGTTTCAAGTTTGTGTCTGGAGGCTCAGGCAGAAGCCTGAGTTTTACAGACATGGTCGTCTTAGATAGATCTCAACAACAGAATCTCTCAAATCTATCCGCTCGAGTGTATGGTAATGGAGAAGCCAAAGGCTATTGGCAGTGGGAGCTAAATGGACTGACTTTTGAAGAAGCTCTCAACAGTACCAACAAGGGGAAGATGTGTATTGAGGTGTTGCAGCAATTGTTTGGTGATATGGTGCTTGACGAATCGTTGGGAGGATTCGTAACTAACTACAATGAGACAGTCTTCTTTTATAGAGAAAGCGGACGGTCGAAGAAATTGTATTATTCTCCAGTGGTAAGGATCGGAGACGCGCCTGTGGAAAAGTTCTTGTACGCGTTGCACTTTATAGAGCAGAGAAAGCACTTAAAGTCACTGTTCAGTCGTGACTTGGTAAAAGAGACACCACGGAGCGGGTATCGGCTAAAGTTACCACAACTGCAATACGTGACCTCTTCAGGTCGTCTGGGGAAACGGAAGGCACAGATGATTCAAGTGAAGGCTTCTAAGAAGACCAGGGGGGTTGTTGCTTATACCAATGTCGAGTTGTACGATGAGGAGAGACTGTGTGATATTCCTGCATATTCTTTGGATGATCTTCATGTTAATGGAAACATCCTCGGAATGGGCAAGTACGGGAATGTACTGCAGGCAGAACTACACGGTGAGAAGTTGGCATTGAAGACATATGATATGAGGTGTGGGGATGCCGCACTTACAAGCTATGTGAAAGAGCAGAGAGTTTATCACCACCTGGAGGATTTGCAAGGGAGATGCGTTCCGTCTCTTTGCTTGTAGGCAGGCTGCCACACACGTCCGTTTTCTATCTTGGCCTCACCAACGAGGCCGGTAGGCCTGTCAGGGAGTTGCTTAAGAGTGGTCGAACTAACACAGTGGAACAAGCTATTTTATCCTCGCTGGATGAAATACTCAGAGTGGTGTCATGCACGGAGATCTCTCTCTTTTCAAATGTCCTGTTTAAGAGCTCTGCGGCAAAGTTTATTGATTTCGAGTACAGCGTGATTAATGCATCAAAAGCCGACTTAGACAGAGAAATCCGTGACATGGAGGAGCTTCTTGTGGAGCAAGCAGCCAACTAATATTCCATCTCAGGTCTCTGCACATCGATTTTATATATATATATATATATATATATATATATATAGTGTGTGTGTGTGTGTGTTGTGTGTTATATGCTATATATATATACAAGTGTTATATTTTCCAGGCTAGAATTGTATGTATGAAGTCGTACTGTTCTAAAGCCACGGTTTAGTTAGAAGAACTTTTTCTTTTGTCTCACACAGTGTGGGAGAGTAGATTGTATAGGATTTATATATATATACGAAGAGCTTTTTTATTTTAGACGGCAGAATTTCTATAATCTATTGTGGCTACAGTCTTGCTGTATCCTTATTTATATTATTTATTTGCTTCACAGTTATTTATTGCACTTAAATAAAGTTGATTATAATTAAATAAGTAAGCAGCATACATATATAATTTTTTATTTATATAATATATAAGACATACATGTTTGTCTTGATTTGCCAATGTATATATTTGGTATATACTTAGGATATATCTGAGATACTCTAGGATCTTGTCCCATACAATAACAATACATATAATACAAATTAGTACGCATATTTACACGGGTTAAATTAAAATAACTAACACAGGGCTTATTAAAATATGTAAATATATTTCAGTATATATAAATGAATATAATAAACTCATGAACAAGAAAGCAACAATTCACAAAAACCAACGACGGAGTCATTATGTTTCCATGCTTATCAAAACTGTATATATACATATACTTATACATCATATGAATGTTTTAATGGCACGTGTTAACATTCATGAATCCCACGGTTATCCTAAACTCAGATAACAACTAATTAAAGAGTTTCAGATTAGAGATAAATTGATTAAGTGGGTTAGAATTATTAAATAATTAGGCAATATAAATGAAGCTTAAAGATAAATTAATTAGGTTAAGAGTAACAATTGAATTAAGACCAGACAACTGAATTGAAGTCCGTTAAATAGTTATAAGAGACTTAATTATATATACATTAGTACACATGCCCTTTGTTGGTGGGTTTAACTATTTTATAATAGTTATGTTGTTGCTGAACAAAATGCGTACAACAATAAGAGCATTATATTTTATACATATGGTTTTTCTGTAAGTTTTATTTTGTGTATATTGAGTTAAAACCTTGTTGTAGAATAAAATTCTCAATAAAAGTATATAGGTATACACATGCATATATAGAAACATAAGATCATGTATGTGTGTGGGTGTGTTTTACAATGGGAATATATGCACAGCTTATAGAGGTGTGTGTGTAATTTATTAAGCTTAAGTTACAGGAGTATGTAACTTCTCTTTTGCTAATTGAATACTGTAATTTAGCCGAAAGGTATTTTTATAATTTTTGAAACTATAGGGACATTTTTATAAATACTCAAAATTCTTGAGTAAGTTTCTTTATTTTTTATAATTATATCGTAAATCTTCTTCTGTGTGAACACCGGTATATAGATGTACTTAAATATTGTAGATAAGTTCTGTGTATACATATGTATAATACCCACACTGTTATTTTGGGGTACGAACTCGGAAAGAATATGTTTATTGGTTTCAGATATACAATCTAATCATCTTCACATTATATTACTTGTGTATGTAATTATATTATAAATAGGTAAATATAAAAATATAATAATAAATAATATAATATAAAATTATATTCATTATATTTAATTTGAATATCTGCAGTATCCATTATGAAATGATTAAAGAGGCGTTTATACTTTTCCTATATACTGCTTACGGAACAAAATGTACAAGAAAATAATATCTCTTTCTAAACATTTGCGCTTACCTTAACTGAATTAAATCATATTATATCAAATTTAAAACTTGTTTTCAAAATATGCTTCTCTTTAAGTTTAAAAATTTCACATACGTTTTTAAGGCGTGATTAGGCACTAATCGAGTGATTAACTGCGTTCGACTTCTACCTTAAGTAACTTAATTAATTCCTCGCACATAGTGAAAATATTCATTAAAAATAGATATTTAAGGTGGGTGTGTGTACGTATATATACTTGTAACCACAAAGTAGACGGTATTGTAATATTTCAAATTAACATTAGTATTTGAGTATTATCAATTAATTAAGGTGTATTCTTAAAAACTGTATATATAAGTATATAGTTGACGGTCAAGAAGGAAATATAATTAAGTTTTAAATAAACCACTAATAAAATTTGTTAAAATAAATTTGGGAAAAATCTATTATCCCATTGTGATATATATATATATATATATGAATACACAGAAAACAGATACATACTAAAAATATATTGTAGAAATTAAACATTTATATACATATCGACTATTTGCAGCAAGTGCCACGTGTACAAAGAGCTGCCAGCTCAGATTCCTCTGAACATTATATATCGAGCTTTAATAATGTTACACATACAACACCCGCACACGTGTGTATGTATATATGTATATATATGTACTTGTAATTTGTGGCGGTGGCAAGGTTATACAAGAAGATATGATGTGATTTCATAAAAAATTAATTTTTTTTTCATTAAAAATAGTGATGAAAATCTGTATTTTTAGAGAGCATAATTGATATATATCTTACTGGCACAAGTGGATTGGAAGGATCAGACGGTCCAGTGCAGTTTAACATGTTGCTCATAAGCACTATAAGAAAAAAAAACTCATTATAACAGAGAAGAGCGACATATATAGATAGATACACAGATTGTATACTCTAGAGACATATATTGATAGATATAAAGATGGTATAATCTAGAGCGTGATGGGCCACTTTAACCTTTGGATACGGAGGATGCAGAGATTTCAACAACACCAACAGGGTGATATGTACGAGAGAAGAAAGACAGTACATATTATGCATGGTGTGTATGTACGAGAAGAAAGAGACGTCTTGCTCAAATGTGTCGCCACCTTTGGCATGAGTACTCTACTGGTTATCGTTGTAATAGGATAGTTAAAGCACAGAATAATAGTGCATGATAAATACATGTATATTTGACAAATTCTTTACTTCTGTATTATATCCTGTATTGGACACGGGACGTTATACATGCTACTTTATAATATAACATTAATCCAGGAGATAAGCTTAATAATATTAGAATACATATTTATAACGTATATGCTAAAAACCATAATCTTAACAATTTACATATCGATATAATATATGTAATAGATGTATCAAGTTTAACATTCCATTAATGACTTAATGTGAAAATTATTGATAATTCATGTACTGTGTAAAAAAGGTTCACATGGTTAGAAAGCGATGTCCTCCTATATCGATAAGTTAGGTAAAGTTTCTGGAAAAATTTAAGCATTGTACTTAATTATTGATTAAAGTGTATTAATTGTCAACAGCCCCCCACGTATTGCGGGGGTTTGGTCGTACAGCCCCCCACGTATTGCGGGGGTCCAGGTACGACCCAACGTGGGGCACCACGTGAAATAGCATTCGTTGACTATAGTTCATCGTTGCATGCTTTTGGAAGATCAACCCTTAATTGATTTTACACTCCATCATGGGAAGATATTCTCCATTCTATGGTATTTCTAGCGATATCAAATCGCGGTTTCTATTATATAAACAAGACTGGTTCGATGGATTGACACTGGGTTTGAGGAAAGATCTTTCTTATTTAAATTTAATTAATTTAATTGTCTTTTTCATTACAGGATCTTAGTTCCTGTAACTTACATCTTCTTTGCTTCAGCACTTCCTGTTATAGCTTTTGGAAAACAGCTCGAAGAAAAAACAGGTTTTTTATTTATTTTTTTTAATTAAATAAAAATTATAAACTGCAGATGGAGTTATAACAACTACTCATGCATTGATTTCAACCTCCATATGTGGAGTTTTACAAGCAATTGTAGGTGGTCAACCTTTGCTGGTACTAGGAGTAGCTGAGCCAACAGTTATAATGTATGGTTTTATGTACAAGTTTGCAAATGGTCATCCTAAGATTGGAAAATCTCTCTTTCTACCTTGGACAACTTGGTAAACTTAATCACACTAAATATATAATTATAACAATGGTTTGTACAGGATTTGCATTTGGACATCGCTAATGTTGCTGCTCTTATCAATATTTGGTGCATGCAATCTCATCAACAAGTTTACTAGGCTAGCAGGAGAGGTTTTTGCACTTCTTATCGCTCTTCTCTTTATGCAGCAAGCTATAAAGGTTAGTTAGTTATTAAACTTAAACTAGTTAACATCCTTATAATCAATTATTTGTATTATTTATTTTAATAATTTAATTTAATGTATAAATTTAACTTGTTTATAATTTATTTATTATAATTGTATATGATATATGTTCAGGGAGCTGTAGAAGAGTTTCAAAAGCGCAAAGAAACTGTTGATATTTTGTGGAGGTTTGCCAAGGAGTGTTTGGGCTTTTAATATCTTTTGGATTTCTCTTAACTGCGCTCGCTAGTAGGAAAGCCAGATCATGGAGATATGGAACAGGTTTGACACAATCTTATAAATTAATAAAACTTCACTTAATTACAGGGTTTATGAGAGGGCTTCTTGCTGATTTTGGAGTGCCTTTGATGATTGTCGTTTGGACTGGCATCTCTTTCACACCCTATGGCGATATCTCAACGCATGTTCCACGTCGTATCTCTAGTCCGTACGTGTGGTCTCATAACACAGTTCATAATTGGATGGTAACTAAGGTATGTTTTATACTAACCCTGGTGAGAAAAATGTATATATATATTTATAATGCATATTATTTATAATTCTGATGCTTGGGATATGTTCTGATAAGTCAATCACATGAATTTCTTATTGCAGGATCTTCTTAAAGTACCAGCCTTATATATATTGGGTGCTATAGTACCTGCATTCATGATCACCTTGTTATATTACTTTGATCACAATGTAGCATCTCAAATGGCCCAGCGGAAGGAATTCAATCTGAGGAAACCAAGTGCATATCATTATGATTTACTTCTTCTTGCAGCAACGGTAATTCTTTATTATAGCAGTTATTAATTTGCTAATGGTTTAATGTTTAAACAGGTTTTGCTTTGCGGATTATCTGGAATTCCACCGTCGAATGGAGTTCTCCCACAATCTCCAATGCACACAGCAAGTCTCGCTTCCCTTAAACGTCAGGTGTGTGTCGTAGTTAACATGTTTCAATATTTAATTTTATTAATTCACTTAACTATATATATATATACTTTAAAATAAATTTTATAATACCTTTGTATAGTGGAATTTTATTAAATTAAACAAGTGCAAAGAGTATACATATACACCAGCGTGAAAACCCTTTTACCATATTTATTTATTTTTAACATGTTTCTCTTTTGTAAATACATAAATTAAATAATTTATATAAACTAATAACTATGTGTAATATGAATATGTAGATTATATAAGTTGTAAAGTTTGAACACTATTACTCCTTATCTTATAACACTACAAATACATTCTTATTCATTTAATAGAATTAAGTATCTTATTTCTATATAAAAGATAATCCTTCTCGTTCTTAACCCATAATTTATTTTTTATGCCTTCTATGTGAATTGAAAATAATAAAAAACACCTTTTAAGGTGCACTACGTACCTATATAAAATGTGAAGTTCCGTTATTTTAATATAAATATCAAAATATGTTATTTTATATATTTCTGTACAAGCTTGTATGTAGTTTTTAAAGTTAAATCAAATAACAGCTTAATAAATTAATTTATTAATTAAATTAATAAATTAATGAACAGATTCTCCGTGAAAAAGTTAAGAGGATTCTGGAAACAACGCAAGGTGAAGAACTCTACGTGAGGTTAGAAGAACTTGTGCAAAAGGAAACTGGAAATCAGATATAGAATCTTCTGTATGTATTGAAGTACACGTGTGTTGTATGTACCTGTACACATAGTTATACATGTCCTGCTAGACCATGCATGTACACGTACAGTTATATATGAGTACATTTCATACACATACACAACACAACCGCATGCCACAATGCATATATACTTATTCAATGTGTGTATATTTTATGATGCATACATGCAACTGATGCCTGTCAGGCATTCATACTTGAAAACATAGAGATACAACCCAATATATATTTCTCATACAATCAGTAATTAATTAAATTTATAAAAAATTTTGTTGTTATATTCATGCATAAGTGATTAATTATCACACAGGCTTTAAAGAGAACTAAAAATAACGGAACTACAAGATCATGTCGATGAACTGGTGCCTATTCACGTAGATGAACAAAGGCAAAGTAATCTACTGCAGTCTGTATTTGTGGAATATGCTCAGCTGCAATTCCGGAATCAGGAAAATTCCTACCTCCTTACTGTGGGGATACTTTGCTTTTATGTCCATAGAGAGCTTACCAGGGAACCAGTTTTGGGAGAGAACCAAGTTTCTTTTTACTGCATCCGACCGGAGACACCTGTAAGTACCATTATATTATATCATAAGCATAAGTAACTTAACGTAACATACATGCATGCTTATATATGTATTTATGCAGGGCTTTGGAAGAGGGGCATGTCACATTCGTAAAGACAGTACCATTTAGGGCGGTTGTCGGGTTTACAGTATTGGAGGTGGTGTACTTGGGAGCATGTTTCGGTGTAACTTGGATACCAATTGCTGGAGTACTCTTTCCGTTGCTCTTTATGCTTCTTATTCCAATCAGACTGTACGTTTTGCCCTTCTTTTTCCAAGCTACAGACCTTAACTTGTTGGATCCCATAGAAAATGCTTAAATGGTTTATTTAATGACATTGTATGTAATTTGATATGTGGTGCGCACGTCTTAAGATTGAATGTAGTTTGATGTTGAATATGAATTACTTCGTAACCTTCACCAGAATTATACAATAAACTTTGGTGAACATCACGATATTTGACCTGGTAAATTAAAAAACTGTCACACATCGTTATAATAATTACTTTATGTTTTTCCATTAGAGTGATTAATAAAATTAAAAAATAAACTACCAATACATAATTTTTATTTACCGGGTTACTGAAAGGGTTTTTACATATATATTATATATATATATATATATAATATATATATATATTACACAATACATATACAACAAGGGTTTTGACATATAAAAGTTACACAATACATATACAATGAACGAATGAAGATGCACTTACTCAATATTTTCAATTCAAAAAATATATTAAAACTTTAATTTTTTATTGTCTCCATTATTATTATTTTTCTTACGTAGAATCACTAGATAATGTTGAATAGCCCACACATTTTGATGTTGAATAACTAGATATAATTTATTATTACTTACCACATGAGGAATCACCCTTGTATAAGAGTACAACCTTTATAGGGCAATAAGGAATATCTTGAACCATGATTAACCCTTCAAGATTTTGAGTGACTAAGTCATACTTTAGATTTAAGGTTAGTATTTAATGGGGACACAAGTGTTTTACTAAGTAAATTCTTTAAGGCTAGTTTTGTATAATCCTAAGTACCTTTGTTTAACAAATTTAGGTTGTTCAACCCTGGATTCCAAAGTGAACACCTTCCAAACTAAATGTACTAAAGCATACTTAGTTACGAGACTTAACCTCCTTTGAGCGGATGTTTAAATTACCACCCTAATGCAAACACAAGCATGTATATTTGTTAGAGTATCCAACCCCTTGATAACAACTTTTATGACACAACTCCAACATGTATGTCTCAAGCATTGTACCGTAAGTCGTCTAGCCTAGTGTCACATTTTCATGTTCACGATGTGGACTATCATGCCATAGCCCCTTAAATTTAAGAATTACATTAACTCAGGGGATTCCTAACCCTATTTAACATGCAAACTATTTACATTAACTGAGACATTAAAATTAAAGAAGAATTTTCTAAAATGTAACTATTATCTTTGCTTAGAGTTTTTCACAGTATTTAGGAACAGGTCGAACTACTCCTAAACACCTAAATGTACTAAGCATGATGTTCTTATTACATCTCAGGTCATTACATAATCTAATAGGTAAGAACAATCAATCCAATAATAATAAAAAATATAACATCTCTTCTTTGTCACTCTCTCTTATATAACGATATGTAAATATATATATATATATATAAAACTAATGTTATACATGTGTGTATATATATATATTTAAATTTAAATATAACATTGTATATGTTCTTATCAAACTCTTACAAAACTTATGTCATTTTAATTTAAATACGCGCTAAGTTTGAATGAAATAACATTAGTATAATATATATACACACATTTATATGTGTAATTTAGACAAGAGACCTTTTTATTCACATTAATGCCTTTGTTGATGTTCTTTCTATAAAATAAATAGTTAAATTATATCAAATGTGTGTGTGTGTATATATATATATATATATATAATATATATATATAATATCTTACATATAATTATTAACATTTTAATGAATTTTCTACTCGCTCGCTTTTTTATTTTAGGTTATAGATCTTCTCTGTGTATTCACTTTTCATTAATCTTTAAAAACTAATAAATATTATTAATATAATTAATTAGAAAATAAACTCATATAAAATAAATAATTTCTTTTAATTGTATTCATTGAGGCAATTAATTACCTACTAGTGGAAAGTGAACTCATTTACTTCAATTATAAAAAATTAATTATATTAAAAATAAATTAATTTTCAAGATGAAATACAAGAGAACTTATAATAATATTTCCTTTTACTAATTAAAATTTAAAATTGTTATAATATTAATTAGTAACTTAGGACTCAAAAGTATGAAATTTTAATTGGTATAATAATTAGTTTAAAAAGAAACTCTTATCCACTAATTATATTTATTTATGCTTGTAAATTATGAATTGCAATAGTTTTCACAAAAATTAAAAATTAAAAAACCCAAATAAATTTAAAAAGTTCATTACATTAATCAAATTAAAGCATTTCCTAAAATTTTACATATACAACAAACCCATATATTCAAAAGAAAAGCTCTTAAATATTTATATACTTTATAAGTGTTTACATATGAAACGGTCTACATTAGACAATTAATGTTAACAAATGAATAATAACAAATCCAAATAAACTATCTACCAAGATATTTATAACCATAAGTACTTTCAAATTGTTCAATTAGATTTATATATAATAATTAAGCTTAAACAACATTTCTCAAACTTTTATTACATTTATCACCTTAAAAAATTTATTACCACCAAAAAGTAATCATTACATAAGTTAAAAGCAAATTTAGATAAATTTTAATTAAAGTAGACTTTAATAATCAAGTAATTTTTTTTTTTTAAAAAGAAAAACTAAAAATCCCCATTATTAAAATTTTAAACCCACCAATAAAAAATTATTATGAAACAATCCATTGAAAATGAATAATGAAATACCTTCATTTAAATAAAAATAATAATTATTAATAGTTAATAATTAGGTCAATGTATATATAAAATACTTTCTGTATTATATACTTATGTACACATGCACTATAAAAAACATTAATATTGAATATTACATAATATCCACATTGTAAATTATACATAAAGAAGTTAATTGTAACACTTGGAAAATTTATATATATATATAATATATATATATAATATATATAATATATATATATATATATATATATATATATATATAAAGTTACCATACACATCAATCAAAGAAATTAAAAACATTTTAAGAACATACTAAAATGTATTTGATATTCATTACACAACACAAAGGCATAATCGTATTTTTGCATACATGTATAATTTAATTTGTTTATATATTTTATTCAAATAGATAATATCTTAATACTTTAAGATACATGTTACTAGTATAATTCAATTTTTAAATTATTGTTAAGTATTTCTTAATTACTTACAATGGACATTATTTACCCTGATTTAAATTTATTTATTTTTTAAATAACTTTTAATAAAAAAAATAAGCTTTGACTTTGGTTACTATACCATTGTCTTAAGACCGGAATGGATCCTCGACAATGGATCGGTATACTGGGACGATGTAAGCGCCTGCGACCTATTCATGCATATTCTAGGAATATTGATAGGTTTTTTTTTATATATATTCAAGTACATTCCAATAATATTTAACTAATTATAACTAGATTTCCCATCCAATTCAAGCATCTATTGGAACTTTGACACTCTACAAGATTGAAGTACACACACGCACGCGCGTGTGGTGTATATACGTATTATTTACTATATTACACAGTTAAATATATTATAGTGTAACCCATAATCGTTAAGAGAGAGTAGAATTAGAAATAATGTTGAAGTAAATCAGCTGAATTTATTGTTTTTATAAATATTTTTCAAATGGGATAGTAGGCGGGAACCTGGAGTTTATTAATTAATTAAATGTGTATGTATTAATTTAATATTATGTTTTTATATACTAAAACTGATTTGATTTTAATGCATACCATATGTAATCGGTTTATACGAAGATAAAAAGGATAATCAGAACATATTGCATTTATTAAAACCATTAAATCATCAGTGTTTGTTTGTTTGTTTATATAAATGAAAAATATTGAAATATGCTCTCTCTCTCTCTCTCAAACATATACATATATATTTTGATATATAATATGGATTACCGGGCTTACCATTTATGTTGCAAGAGTGGCTATTGTGAAGCAGCTACAGTTTACACGTGTGTGTGTGTTGTGTGTGTGTGAGGAGAGAGAGAGAGAGAGAGAGAGAGAGAGAGAGAGAGAGAGAGAGATGTACACGATTCCATGTTTATAATGTGATATACATTATCACAATGAATTTGGGAGGCAAATTTTAGCATGTTATATAAACATATAAATAGGTTGCTGGGTATGGTTGTAACAATATTTAAATGATACAATACATCATGTCTAAGAATACAATACATGCTGACCTTTCTACTTGAAATTGGAGCACACTTTTTTGTTAGATAATTAGTCTCTTTATGTTAAATTCATAGGCAAAACACATACGGTCGCATATGAGCATAACTCGTACGTATACGTATATGTGTGTACACTGTAATAAGAAAGTAGTCTACGTATATCAGTACAGTGATCTGTACGGTACACACACGAACAAACAACGGAATTTTAGTTATATCGAGGAATATTAGTTCACGGTTCTAACCTCCCGGATATATGGAGTAACCGTATACAACTGCCACGTTTTCTCCCGTGTTTTTCTGCAGGCTACAGGGCCGACAGAATCCCGTGCTTCACGGTGTTGGTCTCCTGTGAACAGACATGGCTAACGAACGATCCCGTGAGCTCTCCGTGAACAGTGCCGCGGCTGTCGACAGTGCAATCTCCACCGTTGTTCAAGCAGTCGTCGGAGATGGACGGTGAAGATCTTTTCATACACACACACACACATATGTATGTATATATTATGTATTTTTTGTATATATATACCAACTCATGTATGTACTTATTTAATCTGTATTGATTATCTATATTAAGCTGATTAAACTAAATTCTTAATGTAGGATTCGAGAGCTCTCTGTGAACAGTGCTGCAGCTGTAGATAGTGCAGTCTCAATGCTTGTCCAGGCAGTCGACTACGAACGTGGACTTACACAGAACGAACAGGTATATATACATTCATATTTGTACGCTTTTATTACGCACACACACACACACACAAAGACAATACAAAGAGCTAATCTGTATACCGTTTTATGTACACATGCATGCGCGCGTGTGTTCTTTGCTTTAGAAGGTGTAATCCGTAATCTCTCTCTCTCTCTCTCTCTCTCTCTCACACACACACACACACACACACATAGCGTGCATGAGTACGTTTCGACATACAACTCGTGTGTTTTATATTGTGCGTGCGTATAAGACATGTATCAGATTGCATTTGGTATCTAATACATTTATAAGTGTATGCGTGTCATATTGGACAGATCGTATTGACCTCGTCGATGGAGGAGCTGGTTACAGAGGCTATACGTACGGAGAGAGAATATTATCAGGATCACGAGGATGCGGTCAACGAATCCGTTGACCTTTTGGTACGTGAGTCAATCCAGAAAGAGCTACGGTTCAAGGAGGAAGCACCTACGCACGCAAATGTGCCACGCACGGAATTGACCCTTGCACTCATCAAACCCGATGGTCTCAGGAACGGCCACGATCGCGAGATCCGATATGCTATGCATGCTCACGGGTTTGTCGTTGTGTACGATGCACTAGTCCAGGTCAGGATGTGTGTATACATACATACGTACTTGTACATTGATATAGTACTGCACACGTACGTACATACTGCATGTGGAGTTGTAAGTTTGTATTCGTCAAAATATGTATTCTAGTTGGGTACTTATATTTACGCATGTACGCGTGCGTGGATATAAAACAACATATTCATGTGGTAAACTTATATACGTATATATTGAAGAGATATGTGTAGACGTATTGTGTGTTATCTGTGTTTGTACGCAAGCTATATAATTAATTTATAAATTGTCCTTTTACCTTGTGCAGTTTACGACAGTGAGAGCTGCAATATTTTACGAGCACCATCGTGAGCCCTGGTTCCAGAGGCTAATACGGTACATGAGCAGGTAGGTTCTTGTTTATATTTGTGTGTTTGTGCATGCGTGTGATGTGTGTGTGTTAATATACATTATATACATACTAAACTGAAAACTAATGAATTTAAAATTGATTGTTTTACCTTATATTATAATTATTTAATTAATATTGTTTAGTGCACCTGTTCATGCGTTTGTTTTGGGGAAAGAACGAGCTGCAAGGTCGTGGAATGTTGTTATTGGTCCTACTGATCCAGAAAGAGCCCGCAGAGAGTCTCCTCTGAGGTTTGTATTTATTAAATTAGTAATTAACTGATATAACAGTTTTATTTTATATATACATATATGTTAGCATGTGTGTGTGTGTGTGTCTATATATGAGAGAGTCTGGGGACATTTAATTCAGTTATTAATCAAGTGATGTGAAACTGAACTAGCCTGCGAGCACGATTTGGAACGAATATTTTACGCAATGTAGTGCATGGAAGTTTTAATGCGACACGTGCTAGGCAGGAAATCAAATTTCTCTTTCCTAATGGTAAATTTCTGCATTTTTACAAATTCATTTTTGTTTTTTATTTAATCAATAATAGCATTATTGAACTTTAAATATAATTTTCAGAAACAGAATAGACATATACATATATGTATATACACACACGCACCAGCTACAGATATTGGTATTATTTAAATTTATAACTATTAATAATGTTTAAATTTCTAGTGATTATTGACCCTCTGCTAACTCCACCGAAGGCTCGACTTTACTTGGACAAGAACTTAAAGAGGACTTTGATTATGGCATTGAGTGCACTGTGCAAAGCAAAGCCTTACTCGGAGCCCCTTAAAGATAGTATCCTTTAACTTTATTTAACCATTTCCTTTAACTTTTACTTTAATGTTTTCCCTGACCAAACATTACAGAGATGGTTTGCAAAATGGTTGCAAGAGCACAACCCAAACAGGCCTTTCGTGGACGGTAAAAGACATATGGAAGTTGTTATTCCTGACTGAGAGTTAAGTTTTTAAAGACCAGATGTGAACTACCTTTACCTACTTAACTAATAGTACTTCTCACTACGTAGTTAAAAGTTTAGTTAAGAGAGTTAAGGCTTCATCTCTCTCTCACATACCATACTTGACTTCACCTGAACTTGTTCGCTTATATAATCCAAGTACGGTATGCATATAATGCTCGGCTACATTTGGCAAATTGTATGGGATAAAATACATATCTATACATACACACGTATATTGTCCATTGTGTATATGCATGTGCATGCATGGGTGTGCGTGTGAGCACAGCTAACGGGGTTAACTTAGTGTGAATTGTTTTTCTGAAGGTGACACAAAGAAAAGGGTCTGAAACAAAACAGTTAAAAATCAGATGTTCCTCACTCGAGCTGAGCCAATGAATGCGGGACGTTATCCGTCCTTATAGAGCCTGGACTGCTGGCGCTGCTGCTGCAGTCGGAGAAGCAGGAGATCTTCTGCAGAACACCCGTTGGGGAAGTCACAATAGAACTCGTCTGCTGCTGTTGTTGCTTACGACACGCCTGTGTGTCCATGAAGGCCAATCCCACAGGTCTGTGTTGTAATGCCTCGGCTAGAGGACCACCAGGTGCGTGAGGTGCGTCCCTAAACCAAGGCGTCCGAGTCGGGGTTAAGCCTATGTTTGTGTACGGGTCCTCTTTAGAACGCTCTTCCTGTGTATGTTCGTCTAGCGACAGCTTAATAATAGTCATTAGTCAGCTTAATAATACACATATGTTATAATTTTTAGCATTAAACAATATATTTATCATTTGTGTTATATAATTTAATTTTAAATAATATATTTCATGTGTGTGGGTATATGTGTGTGTTTTGATTAGTAGTTAATTTAACTCAAACAATTTAATAATTTTTTAAAATTCGAGAATTAATAATTACATAAAACTAAAGGGTTATTCGCCTTTATAAGAGACTTACAGTTAAAGGAGCACAATTCATGAAAGGTCTTAAATCAAAACAGGAATCTTATTAGGAGGTTCACTTTGTAGAAAGTAAACGTTCCCTGAATGTTTTAAATAAGTTATGCATGTGTGCATGCTGTGTGTGTGTGTGTGTGTGTGTGTTTTAATATTACTTACCTGAACGCATAAGGTCCACTGGGATATATATGATGTGCAACCTAGTTTGAGATAACAATTGCAACTATTCTAGGCAGAATAAAATCGATTCCTCCTGTTGCTTCTACCATAATAACAACCTGTAGTATACATTATTACTATCAGTATACAGCACAAAGCAAATATATTCATATAAAATAAAATAATACATATTATAAATACTTGTATTGTTTTAACTTCGTAATATGTTTACCAAAAAAATTAAAGTTCTAAAGCATTGCGGTTGCACCAAGCAAAGCATGAAGACGAGGTTGAACATTTCCTCTGTATAAACAAACTTAATTAGCACTAGCTGCACTCGATTTAATAGAAAAACCACCTGGGAAATATACCAACCTGTGAATTAATTAAGTAAAACTCTAACCCAACATGGAATATTCCTGCAGGTGTTTTGTACTTGTTAATATATATGTGTGTGTGTGTAGTTAAAATTGTATAAATATTATATTAGATACTTTATGTAAATATGCATTACACACACACACACACACAATAGGGCACCTTTCATGACCAAAACCTTGATGCTTCTTTCGAAGCATATAATACACCGGTTTAAAAGCAGCAGCTAATATGTGGAAGTTTGTTATAATATAGAGAAAATTATCAAATTGATTCTTTAGTTTTATATAATTTTTTAAATCGTCCAGGTGGTTTTAAGCCTTTAGTCATTAATTAATCAATTTAATAACACATACACCAACACAACATGCAATGCAATATATTATTTTAACGCTTAAATATAACACAAATGACAAATATTTTGTTTAAAAGTAAACTATATAACATTGTGTGTATTATTAAGCTGATTAATGACTCAAGATTAACTAGGTATTTTCAACATTTTTCAAAACTACCTGAACAATTTGGAATTATATAAAATTAAAAGGTCATTTCAATCTATAATATACTAAAATATAAACATACAGAATGTATAAAATAACATAATTTTATTACCTTGCAGCAGCTCTAGCCGAAATAAACTTCCTTCGGTCTTTATCACTGTAAAAGTCCTTAAAAATAAATAATTATAAATTAATTAATAAATAATTAATTATATAATGAAGAAGTAAGATTACGAAAGCCGAAGACTTTGTTTGACCGTTCGGCCAATCACGTCCACGGAAAACAATGTAATATAAGGCCGCATTAAAGTCAATGTGCACAATGGGACCTTCTTGACCAACCTAAGAGAAAACTTAATCAATTAGAGACAGAGAGAGATAGTGAAACTGGCCAAGTAAGTTTCTACATGCAGTATACATATATTTTTAATCGGTATATATGTGTGTGGTGTGTGTGTATATATACACACACACAACATGTATCCATGTGTGTGTGTGTGATATATATAATCCTTACCCCTCCACCAGCAGCAGCAGAAGCAAGCTGTGAGGTATAATACTTTTCTGCATTATGATTAACTAAATATATACCATTACATTATCAGTAGACATACCTTACGAGTAACAAGAAAATCTTGACAAGATGCTATCAGACCTGAAATTTACAAAGTTACCTTTGCGTGTGTATATATATACACACTATATGTATAAGTTTCTATAAACATTAAACTAGGTAATACAAAATAGATAGTATGTACTTGTACATATGATATGTATATTTAAAAACGTGTGTGTGTGTGTGTGTGTGTAGCAACTTACCAGTTAAAATTCCTGTCAGAATTGTATAAACTTCTTACAAACTGTAAACTAGGTAATACAAAATATACAGTATGTACTTGCACCACACCACACACATGTATATATAATGGGACGGGTGACGTGGCAAGCAGAGAGATGCAGATACTTAGGAGTTACTTGGGCTAGATAAATTCATAAAAGAAATATTTGATGTACTTTAGTACACTAGTGAATAAAGTAGACTGTTTCAATATAAGGGGCATTGATGATCTAACCATGTTTGAGGTGGTAAGGACCACCATTTATGGCTTGTCGGCGTGTGCGTTGAGCCTAGTACACCCCGAGCGTGAGGCTCCCATGCTTGGAAACGAGTATGGCTATTCTGGTACGGTTTACTCCTCTTTGATGTGCAAATGCTATAGTGGTTGTTGTGGAGTTACTTTGGGCATCTGCTACAGATTGGTTTGACCTCGTGTGTTTGTGCATTTGGTTGTTGCTTGGTGTGCTTTATGGTGTTACTCCTCTTTGATGGGCATTTTGCTATACAGTTTGCTAGGGATTGCTCTAAGGTTTAATGGGTATCTTCTAAGAGGGCAACTGCAACGATGGTTCTTGTTTACGAAGAGGTTTGGTGTGTTTGCAATAAGTGGTCATTCTGATGCGTATTGGGCATATCCTTGGGCATTTGATATTTGATCTTGGTGGATGTGTATGTGGTATGCTATAGTGGTTGCGATGGAGCTACTTTGGGCATTTGCTGCAGATTGGTTTGGCCTCGTTTGTTTGTGTTTGCCTTTTTCTTTGGTGTGTGCTTGTGAGCTGTGGTTTGGAGATTGAAGCTCGAGACAGTATCCGGGCGAGAGACTAGACCCGTAAAGGTCTGAATCGATTACTTTCTTCTTCGAACACTCAGCGATGCTTGGGTTAGGGGGATGGGAATAAGAGTAGGTTTATATTAAAATCCGTTGGGATGTTTTTATGTACACTTGTATTTTAGCCCCATGAATAAACTTTAAACATTCCTTCTAACCATAAATTTGAGTGCAGGAGGTCCCAAGTTCGATTCTTGGACTGAGTTTTGAGAGGTCTCAAGTTCGATTCTATATTTTAATAAAGGAGAGTAATGCCTTTCACTTTAATAAAATAAAAAATATTTATTACTATACCGAATGAGCATATATATATATAATATTTACCATTTTACTGGTTCGCTTTGATGCAACTTAAGTTGTAACATAACTTATGTCTCCTTATATTCTTGTGTGTGTGTGTTCTTGTGTAGTGCTACTTATTTTTATAATTTTGTTGTGCGTGCGTGCGTGCGGCGTGCGTGTATATACGGGATCATATGTCATTGTATATAAACATAAACATGTATTTGTGTGACACACACAAACACAAACACACACACACACACATTTACATTGTGTTTATATGAGTGAGTGTGTGTGTGTGTGTATAAAATACTATATACACTGTATTCATGTATTTAATAATGGATTTTTAATATATCTATTAATAATAATATATTTTAAAATTTTAATAGCGGATCACATTTTAAAATAACCCACATTTCTGAATATAAGCATTTAACTTCTTTTTGAATTGTAAAAATCACAAATAGACGTACGAGTATACAGGTACGAATAATTATACTCCAGAAAAAATAGTATATATATTATTAATAATATCTATTTTGACATTGAACATCTCGAGAGTGCAAAGTACGTCCCAAGGAAGCTGCTAAAGAATGTTATTGTGTCTGTTAAGCCAAACTTGTATATTGATTTTATATCTGTATATATATACACACACACATATGTGTGTGTGTGTACAAACACATGAAACATAATAGGGGCATCCAAGAATGTAAATACACACACAAATTTTAATATGAAAAGTACTTTATCTATAAAATAATTAAACTTATATGCGTATATATACGTTGCACAGAGTAACTTGTAAGTATATAAGTTTGACAATGAGATTATAATGTTTTTGTTGATTTACAATTTTATAAATTGAATAACAATATAATTAAATTAAAACAATTCTAACCAAATTCAAATTAAGGCAATAAATTATATTCAAATTCTAAAAGAATGCTAATTTAGAGTTTTACGTTTAAATACTAAATTATAAGACATGATACAAAAATATCCTTCAAACCAGTTATTAATATTTAGGGTTTGTTATTAGAATATATAGAATGAACATTAATATCAAAAGCACTAATGGAGGAAATCGACAAGAAAAGGCCTTTATCTCTCTAGTTACAGAATAAAAGTTTGAAAAGTTTGTATATATTACATAATAGATATTTAAACCATATACTAGTGTGTGTGTGATCCCCGTGGTACACATATGATAGAGATATCCATTTACAGTTTTATCCACAAGCATTACAAAATTAATTTCTGAAAGTTCATGTAGACTTAGTATTTAAAAAATTTAATAATTTAAAAGAATTAGAGACTTATGAATGTAAGTGTAAATTTAAAATTTAATTAGATCCAACTCGTTTTACGAAGAACCTAGGAAAAAGAGTGAAATAATGTATATATATTACTTAATTACATTAAAATAAATTAAGGAGTTAAAGATTTCTTTTCGATAGGTTAGGAGTAAGTATTTTGACTATCATTAGATAATAAATGCAACATAAATCAAATGTTGTTAAGACATCATTTAATTCATAACATGGCCATCATAAATACTTAGTAATTTGACTTATTAATCTTTTTACAATTTTATGAGTTTAATAAGTTTTGTTTTTGTATATTTTTGTTCATAATAAAACTCTAAAGTATCTTATTAATCACTTAATTTTATATAAGCTTTAGAACAAAATTTTATTATAAAAAAAATAATTTTGTTAGAACTAAGGTGATGTATATGAGAATACTAATTGATTTAAAAAGAAGGTTCAAATTTAATTATTTATTATTAAAATTTGATTTAAGTTTTTTCTTAAATGTAAATTTGTTAAACAAGAATCAACTTTATCTATAGGAAGAATTATAATAACATTTTTAAAAATTGAATATTGTTTCAATAACAATAACAACATTAGTTTAAATTATTTCAAATGTATTAAAATTGAAAAAATTAATTAGTATTATGCTTATTTAAGAAGGTTATGTGATTACTTATGAAAGTAAAAATTTAAATTATGTTGTATGAGAATATTTAATTTATTACATTTATTTATGTAAATTTTGAGACATTATTTTTATAATGAATTAATCCTTTATGAGTTTATAATGTAAAGTGATCATAAGGATATTTTTAAATTCTTAAAGATTTAAAGTATAACATGCTCATTTAAAACTTTATTATTAATAAATTTATATAAAGAAAAATTTTAAAAAATTAGAAACTTAAAGTGAATGTAAGTTCAAAACTTTATTAAACCTAACTCTCCTTATGAAGAACTTATATTATTAATGAAGAAAAAAGTAAAACAATGCATATAAATTACTTGATTACATTAAAATAATTTAAGGGATTAAAGATTTTTTTTGATAGATTAAGAGTAAATATTTTGACCTACTAAGTGATTATCATTAGATAGTAAATGCAACATGAATTAAATGTTGTTAAAACATCATTTAATTCATAACATGGTCATTATGAATATTTAGTAATGTCATTTAACTTATTAATCCTCTTACAATTCTATAAGTTTAATAAGTTTTATTTTTGTATATTTTTTCATAATAAAACTCTAAAGTATCTTATTAATCACTTCATTTTATATAAGCTTTAGGAATAAAAGTTTTATCATAAGAAATTTAAATATAATTTTGTTAGAACTAAGGTAGTGTATATGGAAATAAATTGACTTAAAGAAAGTTCAAATTTAATTAATTATTATTAAAATTTTATTTAAACTTTTTCTTAAATGTAATTTTGTTAAACAAGAATCAACTTTATCCATATAGAGAATTATAATAAAATTTTTAAAAGTTGAATATTGTTTCAATAACAATAACAACATTAATTTAAATTATTTTAAATGTATTAAAGTCAAGAATTTAATTAAAATTATTTATTTAAGAAGGTTATGTGATTACTTATGAAAGTAAAAATTTGAATTATATTGTATAAGAATATTTAATTTATTACATTTATTTATGCAAACTTTGAAGACATTATTTTTATAATGGATTAATCCTTTATAATTTTATAATGTAAAGTGATTATAAGGATATTTTTAAATTCTTAAAGATTTAAAGTATAACGTTTAAAACTTTATTATTAATAAAATTTATATAAAAAAAAAAATTTAAATATGTTATAATGTTTTATTTCACATACATTTTAGAGCACTTTAATTTATGATGCAAATACATAAATTTTATTTTAAAATTTTAAATCTCTTTATTTTATTAAGGATAATTTATTATTATTTATGTAGAACATGTATTAAATTATAAGAGTTCTTTGATAAGCAAATTATAAATGATTATAAATGAATAATGAGAATTTATTACAAAACTTATGCATTGTATTGCAAAATGCAATATACACAATTTAAATAAAGATTATAATAATATTTATTAGAGTTAAACACTTTAGGAAATATTTAGAGTATATACACATAAATTGCTGTATATATGAATTGTTTACTTAATTAATTATTTTAAGTTTTGTATTTTTAATATGTTATTGCTGCAAATTTATTTATAAATTTACGTGATATAATGTTATTATTGTATAAATAAATAATTATAAAGAGAAAATGTGTTTTATGTATGTGAAAATGTGTTTTTATGTGTAAGTGTGGTTGTTTTAATTAAATTTTATGTTTATTTAAGGTATGTTATTATACAATTTTTATAAAATTCATGGCTTTGGTAGTTTTGTTTAAGAATTTTTTAAGTTTTCTTTTTTAATTAATTTTTTTTTTTTTTTTGAATTATAAGAATAACATGAAAGACTTCTTTAATTTTTAAATTTTATTTTAATGAATGAATAAATGCATATCCTATACTTATGCATATATAAGTTAATTAATTTATATATATACACATGTAATATACGTAAATCATTAAAATAATTAACCTTCTTATTTCTTTCATAATGGTAATAAAGTATAATTATATAGATATGTAATATATAACATAAATAATTATAAGTTATTCATTATATTATTCTTTTTGTGACTTATATTACTTTATATTATATTGCTTAGTTTAAGAGTTTTTAAAGTCTTTTTTTTAATTAAAGACAATTCTTTATTTTATTTTATTTTTCTTTGAATTAAAAATAATACTAAAGACTTCTTTAATTTTTAAATTATATTTAGTGAATGAATGATTGCATATCCTATACTTATATATATGAGTTAACCTATAATTTGTATATTTATACAATTGCATGTCTTTAAGATTTCATTCATGTAATATATGTATATATAAAAATTTAAATAATTAATTTTTTTATTCCTTTCATAATGGTAATAAAGTATAATTGTATATAAATGTAATATATAACAAAGTTTTAAGCTATTTATTATATTACTCTTTTTATAACATATATTACTTCATGTATATAAAATAATTATTTAGTTGTTCAAATATCATATGAATATCTGATAAATATGGAATTACAATTATAAGAAAACACTTTGGAAATATTGAGAGTTTTTATATTTTTATATTTCATGATTGCAAATTTATTTCTATTTATGTTTTAATTGTGTGTTATTTCTTCATGTTTGTTGGCTATTCATAATTTAAATTGATTGAATATTTTTAATCATGTATAAATTTCATCACTAGACCTATTTTAAGTGAGGAATGTTATGAAAATATTTATTCAATTCAAACAAATAATTTTATTTATATATGTGTTTCTCGATTTTCACGTAAAGTACACTTTTAAAATTTATCAAATTGATATGAATTTAATAACATGTTTAGGTATATCTTTATTTATGTATGAAATATATATACATTTCAGTTATGTAATTAAATTTGTATAAATGTGTGGTTTTGCACTTGTTTGTTTATTTTAAAAAATTACTTAAATAATTTTACAATTCAAGTGCTATAATATTTGTTACATAAATAAATTATCACGGAGGAAATCAAGCATGTGTGCATGTAATTGTGCCAAAGAGAGAATGTGCATGTGTGCATGCATGTGTGTGAGAGAAAGAAAGAGAATGTGTGATATAGAGAATGTGTTTTGTGTGTGCATATGTGAAAGAGATGTGCTTCTGTATGTAATTGTGGTTGTTTAACGTGCTTTGTGCGTGTGTGTGACAAAGAAAATGTGCTTTGTGTGTACATGTGTAAGAAATATGTATTTTATGTATAAGTGTAATTGTTTTAATTAAGATTTATGTGTGTAATTGTGGTTATTTCAATTAGGTTTTATGTTTATTTAAAGCATGTGCTTATGTGTGTAAGTGTGGTTGTTATAACATGTGTGAGATAGAGAGAAAATGTGTTTGTGTGTGCATGTGTGAAAGAGATGTGCTTTTGTGTGTAAGTGTAATTATTTTAATTAAATTTATATTTATTTAATGTTATATATATATTTAAGTTTTATGTTTATTTAAAGCATGTTATGTATGTATGTATTTATTTAAGTTTTATATTTATTTAGAGCATGTTATGTATGTAAGTTATATATGTCAATGTGGTCGTTTTGATTAAGTTTTATATTTATTTAAAGCATGCTATGTATGTATGTGTTTAAGTTTTATGTTTATTTAAAACATGTTATATTATTGTGCTTCAATCAAAATCTTTAATTGGATTTGAACACTAAAAGTATTTATTATTACTTTGGCACCGTAACCCATCTTATTATAAGGTGGATAAATATTATTACACAATATATGTATGGGAGGAATGTTAAAGTTTATTCATGGTGCAAAATACAATAAACAATTCCAAATTTTCGCTAATCTACTCCTACATCCGCTTAACTACCTCAAGAACTGGGTCAAAACTCTATATACACCTCATCCTCCCCGTCATTTCCACGCCATGTACCACATCAGTTGCCACGTCGTCCCATCATTAGCCACGTTATCACACACGTCAGCGGTCACATCACACGATCTGTATGGGTTGGCTTTACTCTAAGATTTTTTATTTTGTTTGAATTATAAAAATAGTACTAAAGACTTTTTAAAATTTTACATTACATTATAATGAACGAATGAATGTATATATTATACTTGTGCAGATACTCTTTCATAATGCTAATAAAGTATAATCGTATGTAACTGTAATAAATACTATGAATATGCAGTGATCATACTACAATTATAAATGTAATTTATCAACTCTTTCGTACTTACATATACACTCGTACGTATAAAGATATATGTTGTAGAGAGAGAGTTATCTATAGTAATTTTATATACATGCAGGGTATTACAGCATATATATGTATATATGGACCTGAATATAATGCAACTCTCTCTCTCTCTCCCACACACACAAGCCATTTATACACCCGGTTGAAACAGAAAGGCATATTCTTGTATACAATGGAGGATGTATACAGTTTCCATGCGGATAAAAATACATGGAATATTCTTTAGCTGGGATCGATTCAAGAATAAACAGTTAAAATAATTAAATCAAAATGTATAATCATTAAAATGAAGCTGTTTACAAGTGTGATCACTAGTTTATAAGCTTGATTGTTATGCGATCTCATTCACCTCTGGTTTATACCATATATTTACAAACAATTGATATTTCATGAGTTTCTACCATATACACATAAACACGTATATTTGTAACACATGCATCTTTACATTGTTTTAATATGCCTATATCTATATATGTAAAATAGTACGGCGTGTGTTTTATGTATTATAATATATATATACACATACATACATAGAGAGAGATATATATAGAGAGAGACACACACATAATTCAGTATATAATTTGGCTTAATAATGTTACTACCATTGATCAATACATTTAACACTTTTTTATTCCATATTTAATATAATATCATCTAATATAAATGGGGAAGTATTACATTTACATTACATGATATAATATTACTTACCTGAACGCCATATTACTTACCATGTTCAAAACTACCTGAACAATTTGGTCATTTTGATCTATAATATACTAAAATATAAACATACAGAATGTATAAAATAACATAATTTTATTACTCTGCAGCAGCTCCAGCCGCAATAAACTTCCTTTGGTCTTTATCATTATAAAAGTCCTTAAAAATAAATTAATAATAGATTAATTAATAAATAATTAATTATATAATGAAGAAGTAAGATTACCAAAGTCGAAGACTTTGTTTGACCGTTCGGCCAATCACATCCAATCAATTAGAGACCCCAAGTAAGTTTTCTACATGCAGTATACATATATGTCTGTGTGTATATATATAAGCAAACATAAGTTGAATTAATAAACTAGACTTAATATATAAATTATATATAATGAAAAACAAAACAGTTAAAACTTATCAGTAATCCCCAAGATATACTGCGAATGGTACCAAAAACCTAAAAGTTTTACAAACGTAAACAGAATATTAGAATGCAAAAGTCAGGAATATTGTTCTTATTCAAATAAGCCGGGTGGTTCTAATTCAGGGTAAAGGGTAACTTGTGTTCATACTAAAACCTGAGACCCTTAACTTAATTTACTTGTAAGTTACCATTTCACTTGTAACTTAAATGTTTGTACATCGAATAAATATATTGAATAAGATTTGCAAGTTAAGTTTTTTAATGCTAACAATTGTCATAATAAAATAACATTGTAAGAAGTACATTTGAAAATATGTCCGGAAACTAGATGTGTACGGATATGATATGTGTGTAATATTATGAATAGTTAGCATATCACATCAATAAAGTCGATACACTTATGTGGTTAAGGGTATCTTGGCACCAGTAGTTACAGAGCCTTAATGGAGCAAAGTTGTTTTCACACAACATAGTTAGTTTAAACTTGTAACTAATTGCCGTTAACATATTTAATGCAACGGTAATGTCTTCACACTAAAACTTGTTATGTTACAATAATTTTTCATTTTGTTAACTCAATGCAAAGTTATATGCTCCTAAATAGGAGCTAATAGTGTCGTTAATTGAGTAGGGGTCTGACATTAGGGTTTATGGCTTCAACAATCATCTCTTGTGTTCCCACTAGGAAAGCTCGATTCCTCTATCCTCACCTGATGTGCTAAGGACCAAGTGACATGCTCAAGCCATTAATGCCCATAATGTTTCTAGCCTAAGTAAGGATTTTCTTTAATTTTTCTTTTTTTTTTAAACAAGAACAAATAAGCTTTAGGAAGTTAATGAATTCCTTAATGAGGAGGATGATCAATGGATTAAAGTAATTTTACATTGAAAATAGTGAAGTAGCGAACTTCATTTCGCCAACCAATGAGAGTGAAAATTAGAGTTATTGTGACGTTATACAAATTTTTCCATGGTTGAATTATTTCAACATTAGCGAGCATTTTGGCATTGAAGAAAGCATGGCGCATAAGATTTTCATGGGACTTGTGTTACAATCTGTCATGTGTTCAAGTATGAGATTCATCTTCCAACTCCAGAAGAACAAGCTATTATAATAATAACTTTTAAAAGAATTTGTAAGGTACGTACTCATTTTTTATCAATACATTGTTTAATAATACATTATTTTAAGAACTTACATTGTCTCATGATCAACTTCTGAATCTTTACGGTGTAATTAATTACACACACATTGAGATTTTTAACTTTCAAGCCTTGGTGAAACAACTATTACGACATGAATAGCAATTCAACATTATCCTATAAGCTGTGTAACCATAAACGCAAATTCATCAACATTTTCTGTGGATTTCTTGGTAGTTACAATGATGAATGTGTATGGAGAAATTCTGAGCTTTTGAGGAAGATTGAGCGTGAGGAAATCTTGGTCGCTCCACATGTCGAAGTTGGATTTCTCCTACTAAGTATGTTTTGATTTCATTTTTTCGTTTGATATTTGATTTTGATCTTTCATTCAAATAAAAACTTATGTTCTTGGCTATCATCCATCTCTGTGAATGGTAACTCCATTATTGGTGATCCTCGATTTCTCAATCATGCTGAGACACACTTCAACAAAGATGATGACCAAAGAATGACTGTGAAGTAGAATAAACCTTTGGGATTTTCAAGTAATGATTCGGCTTGTTTACTTCTCAATTAAGATGGATCCAAAATTCATTCCTGTACAGTAAAAGCTGCATGCATCATACACAACTTGCTGATTGATATGGACGAGATTACAGAAGATGAACTTTAAGATATAGAGCCAACGAAAAAATGATGATCGATCTAGAGAGCCAGCTTCAAAAAATCACAAAAGAGATGTTGAAGAGGGTATTTATAGGAAATGTACTTGTAAATCACTTGTTAAGGAGATAAATGTAATGTTCTTTTAGTGTTTTTTGAAATTTTTGAATCTCAACTTTTTGATTAGTTTGGTAACATAAAAATTATGTGTGAAGTGGCATACCGTTACATAACTTAATGAAAATATTGTGCGAAGATATTGTCGTTATGTTAGTTAACCTAACATAATAGTGACTTTATGCAAAGTTGTTTTAAGTAAGTGCATTAGTTAACCTAATGAAAAAGGAAACCAGTGTGAAGACAAATTCTTCCGTTAGTGTAACTATGACATTTAATTTAACGTAACATAACTGCTAGTGTGAAGAGACCCTAAGCATTATAATTTATATTACGATTGTTATAAATTTTCTCATATGTGTGTACATAGGCACTTAAGCTTTAAGATATGATATTATATCTTCATTCTGTGTATCTATTATGTACAATTAAGGGGGCATTCTCACAAGCCTTACTTTACCTTAATCAACTTAAGGATGTTAAGGATTTAGAGGCGGTATCTTTTTATCCTCGCCAAGTCATATCTAATATTTTATCTTCACCCTCGTGAGGGTAAGAATATGCTTTTTCTTACCATGTTTCATTATTATAGGTTTACATAAAGATTTTTAAAATATATTAATATAAATAGGCAAGATTTTTAATTTTATTTATTTTATATAAAAAAATTTATATAATTGAAACTCATAATTTTAATTTATATTTATTTTATTTAAAAAATAAATTTTATTAAGTTTAAATTAATATCAAAAAGGTAAATAGGTCATATGTAATCATCAACATGTGAACGCCTCCTAGGGTGACCAACACCTCTTAAATGTTAAGTTAAAGGGTTTAGGGTTTTAGTATGAACACAATTTAAAATCAATATGCATGTTTGGCTCAACATCTGTATTATATGTGTGTGTGTGTGCGCACAAACACATAAAACATAATAGGGGCATTCCAAGAATTGAACTCGGGACATCTCGGTCCCATTAATAACATTAAATTTGAAGCATATTCCTTGTGCGTACAAGAAATTTCTTACTAAACATATATAACACATAGTAAATAACAAATATGCTATGTAGCATTTCTTGTATATATACGTATATAATATATATTTCTGTATTCATATGCACATTGTGAATAGATATGTACGTCTCTCCGTCCATATTGCAATTTTTGCATTTTTTTTACATACACAAACATACGCTCTTTTTTCTTTTTTCTTGCAAACATAACACTGAATGTTTATATACATTATGGCATTCAGAGAATCGAACTCCGTACCTCTCAAAGTGTACTCCGTATACATATGTTATGCCATAACACGTCACCTCTGGAACTTTTATGTGTGTATATATAAGATGTATGCAATTTTCTGTATACATATACAATAGAACTAACATACACATCCGCATGGTGTATAAAATTCTCACATATGCATATATAGAAACATAAGATCACGTATGCGTGTGGGTGTTTTTACAATGGGAATATATGCACAGCTTATAGAGATGTGTGTATATTTTAATGTGTTATATAGAGATGCAAGCATAAGGGTATACAAATAAACAAGCAGACGTATGTAAATACTCACATGTACATAGCATTTTATATCCCTTAAATATATACATATGCTTCGATATTTCATATTTATTAGACATAAAAAATTATGAAAATGCTAATTTTTATTTTATTATTATTTTATTACATTATTTTATTTTTATATTTATTTTGCACTTACTTAACAATTTAAAACTAGTTTTCAAATATGCTTTTCTTGAAGTTTAAAAATTTCAAATAGAACCATTAGAGTGCATAGCCATGGCAACATACGTTTTTAAGGCGTGATTAGGCACTAATCGATTGATTGACTGCGTTCGACTTCTACCTCAATTAACTTAATTGATTCCTCGCACATATTGAAAATATTCCTGTTCTCTATTAAAATAGATATTTAAGGTGTGTGTGTGTGTGTGTGTGTATGTGTACGTATGTATACTTGTAAGTAGACAGTATTGTAATATTTCAAATTACATAAAATTTAAATAACATTAGTATTTGAGTATTATCAATTAATTAAGGTGTATATAAAAACTGTATATATATAAGTATATAGTTGACGGTCGTCGTTTAATCAAGAAGGAAATTAATTAAGTTTTAAATAAACCACTAATAAAATTTGTTATGATATTTTATTATGATATTGGATTAATAAAATTTAATAAATCTATCATTATCATTATTCTATTTCATAATGAAAATTTTATTATGATATTGGGAAAATTCTATTATCCACATTGCATTATGATATATATATATGAATACACAGATAAACACATACATACTAAAATATATTGTAGAAATTAACATTTATATACAAATCGCAGCAAAGCTGTCATGGCATCCATGGTTGTACGAAGTAGCGAGTGCCACGTGTACAAAGAGCTGCCAGCTCAGATTCCTCTATATATCGAACTTTAATAATGTATACTTTATAAATACACTTACAACACACGCACACGTGTGTGTATGTATATATATAGATATTATATTGTATAAAATGTATATATATACCTCTGTCTTTAAAGGCTGCATTACGAAGTGCAACAGTCTGCTCATGTAAGTTGGCAATGTATGTTTTTAAGGCGTGATTAGGCACGAGTTGAGTGATTAACTGCGTGCTTAAGCGTTCTCTAGCTCAAGTGCTTCAATTGATTCCTCGCGCACTTTGAGAATATTCTCATTCTCAGCTTAATTTCTGTGAAACAGAAGGTGTTTTATATAAAAAATGCAAACGTAGATACCTTTTTATAAAATAATATATCCGCAGAAATTTTTTTTGTGACGTGTCATCATTATCGTAATTAATATGATTAAGTTTTACATTTCATGAATATATTATTCAAATCGTTGTAAACTTCAACATACACAATCCTATTATTTAGTTTGAGATTATATATAGCAATGTATTCATAAATATATTTATTCACATTCGAATTACACACAGTATATTTGTATATAAAGTGTATAGTGTATATGTATGCATGGTATATATTTGATATTTACTTTGCAAGAATAGAATATGAGGTGATGAGTTTTCAAGTCCATCTATTGGAGGAGTACACGCACGCACGCACACACAGACATGAGTGTGGTGTACACAGTTAAATATATTATAGTGTAACCCATAATCGTTAAGAGAGATTACATTTTTCAAATGGGATAGTAGGCGGGAACCATGGAGTTTTATATTAATTAAATGTTTTCGTTAATCCAGGAAAGTGATTTCATATTTTTGTAAAACCTATATGAATTTGTTAAACCACGACATGGATTATGTTGTATGTATTTACTTTTAATTAATTATGTTTTAAAACATAATATAATTAGATTAGTATTATACTATGTTTATTGGATTATTAAATAGACAAAGTTTTAATCATATCAAGAGATCTTTTATACGTAGGAATGCAACTGTACATTGTCACATGTTATACACACACTAAAAGATATATGTATATATGCCGCATATACGTTATACGTTTACCTCAGCTATCAATCTATACGTGCGTGTGTGTGGTAAATAGTAGCAACGTGTCAATGTACACTTCCTATATTCAAATCACAATATCACTCTCAGTGCATCTGTGTAAGTGTGGATACACACATATGTAGCTTCATATTTGTACTTATATAAATGTACATAATCTGTGCCAATAAGGAAAGAGAGCAAATATGTATCATGTCCAAAAATACGACTTTTCTACTTGAAATTGGAAGATAATTAGTGTCTTTATGTTAAATTCATAGGCAAAACACATACGGTCGCATAACTCATCCGTATATGTATATGTATATGTGTGTACATTGTAATAAGAAATATTCAGTAGTCTACGTATATCAGTACACTGATCTGTACGGTACACACACGAACAAACAACGGAATTTTAGTTATGTGCCTATGTGTGTGGCATTATATCGATGGAATATTAGTTCAGGGTTCTAACCTCCCGGATATATAGAGTAACCGCATACAACTGCCACGTTTTCTCCCGTGTTTTTCTGCAGGCTACAGGGCCGACAGAATCCCGTGCTTCACGGTGTTGGTCTCCTGTGAACAGACATGGCTAACGAACGATCCCGTGAGCTCTCCGTGAACAGTGCCGCGTGCGATCTCCACCGTTGTTCAAGCAGTAGGCGGAGATGGACGGTGAACATCTTTTCTAATATAATATATATATATGTGTGTGTGTGTGTGTGTGTGTGTTTTGTATATATACCAACTATTCATGTATGTACTTATTTAATCTGTATTTATATTAAGCTGATTAAGCTAAATTCTTAATGTAGGATTCGAGAGCTCTCTGTGAACAGTGCTGCAGCTGTAGATAGTGCAATCTCAATGCTTGTCCAGGCAGTTGACTACGAACGTAGGAACAGGCGTATTTGTACGCTTTTATTACACGCACACAAAGAGCTAATTGTATACCGTTTTATGTACACGTGCATGCGCATGTGTGTTCTTTGCTTTAGAAGGTGTAATCCATAATCTCTATTCTCTCTCTCTCTCACACACACACAGCGTGCGTGAGTACGTTTCATTACATACAACTCGTGTATTTTATATTGTGCGTGCGTATAAGACATGTATCAGATTGCATTGGTATCTAATACATATATAAGTGTATGCGTGTTATATTGGACAGATCGTATTGACCTCGTCGATGGAGGAGCTGGTTACAGAGGCTATACGTACGGAGAGAGAATATTATCAGGATCACGAGGATGCGGTCAACGAATCCGTTGACCTTTTGGTACGTGAGTCAATCCAGAAAGAGCTAGGTTCAAGGAGGAAGCACCCACGCACGGAATTGACCCTTGCACGCATCAAACCCGATCGTCTTTCCAGAGAGAGTTATGTTAGGGTTTAACAGAGCATGTGTTTAGGGTTTAACAGAGCAAGGATTAGGTAACAGGGGAGTGCAGGAGGCGATGGCGGCTGTCTTCCAGCCAGGTAATACTTTGCTTGCATAGAATATATGAATTCTATATATTATTCGTAATAGGCGCCTCGATTAACCACCGCATTGAGAGCTCTCAACAAGCAAAATGAGCGATTTCTCGACATTGATAAGGCTTATCTTGACAGAAAGTGTCTTCTTGAGGCCCTTAGATAGCACATTTCATGTATATATGTGTGTGAAATCTTATAGTTTATCTATGTGTATGTATGTATACATATGGTATATATAATACATACGGATGCTAATTCTCTAGGACAAAGAACGTCTCTGTTGGTTCTACAAGGCTCGCACAAAAACTTGTTGGGTCCTGGGATACTGGTACTTAAACAGATGGTTTATATATTACTGTATACATATATGTGTGTATATAGCTCACACATACATACACCCACAAATTATATAAGATTGCATTCTTTGTATATTGCGATATTTTTATCAACTTATACATTCATGTGCATCTTTGAGTTTTAGCATAAAATGTTTAACCCCCTTACTGTTTTTTGTGAACAGCTCCGGGTGAAATTTGCCAGGCATATGAGGAGTTTCTGAACACAGTTGGGGAGCTGCTCGGTGGGGAGGTGTCTTCTGAGGAGCTACAGGAATCAGCAAGCATTGTTTACGACTGCTTGCACGAGATGAAGATCCAGTACGGAGAGAAGGTGCACATTCATATTTGTAACTACTTAACGTATAATGTGTGCAGGCTCGTGCATGTAAATTGTACATATGTATATGTTTATCTGTATGTGGTAAAGATTCTTCAGTTATTACTTTAAGTTTATACACATGTACACATAATGCATGTATCAGACACAAGCATGTGTGTGTGTACATATATCGCAGATATTCTCCATAATGGAACCGACCAAAACAACAAGATTCCAATGAATATTCAGCAAAATACTCTTTCCAAGATTCTAGAATATCATCTGAAATCATAAATCTGAGATGGGTGCATAACATATGCAAAAATGACGAGCTTTCTTTTGCGGTTTGTCGTGTTTTAGACTCCACGGACTCTGGAGATCAAGTGAGTGTATATGTATAATATATAAGTGAAACTTCGATCATTACAGAATAGATGTTAATGTATTATATATCACATATACATATCATCATGTACTTTTGCTAACATGGTCGTTGTGCATCATAGATTGCAAGTATCCTGTTTGATTTGATGGGAGACAACTGTTTCGAATATATTCAAACTATGCTTAAGGTTTATTAATTTTGATAGTTTTCATGTACACACATCTGCTTTCACACACATAGAGGAAAGATACACACGTGACAGGTCAATAATATATTTTTGTGCACATTTCCAGCACCGCAAAGAATTAGTTGAAGCGGGATTATCTGTACTGAAGTCCGAAAAGACTTCCCAGCCAAACCAAGGACCCATGCCGAGCTATGGGACACAGGTAATTTATTTGTTTAATTGTTTTTCATACACCGAAATTCATATCTAATTGTTACACACACACACACACACACACACACACACAGATATATGAGTGGAGAAGGCATTATAATAACGACACACAACAACAAGCTTGTGCATTATCTACGACTAATGACACATCCGCTAGCCAGGTATGTGTATACCGTACTTCAAAGCATGTGTAATTGATACGGTTGTGTGTTGTGTGTCGTTCAATTGGCATGGAGTTGCCCCATGTATATTTGCATACACACACATATGCCGCGATCTATCTTCTCTTTATATATGTACACACATTCTTTGCAGTTTGTAAACTCTCTCAAAGATAACTTGAATGCTTCTTGGTACGGTCACAAATGTACGTGAAGCTTCAATATGGTTGAGCTACACGTATATTTTCGTAAGGATGACCTCTACTTACGTGGGATGAGGTATAATATATATGATATGTATGTGTGTATATTTCTATGCAATATATATATAAAATAGAATAATGTTTGATTGTTAATGAGTCAAACATTAACAGTGTTTGATTGTTAATTGTTAATGTTCTTTCAAATGTTTGCCAAATGCCCATTATATATACATGTGTGTGTGCAAGTACATACATATATTTTGTATTACCTAGTTTACAGTTTGACAGGAATTTTAATCGGTAAGTTGCTACTTACACACACATATATATGTTTTAAAATATACATATCATACTGTACAAGTACATACTATCTGTTTTGTATTACCTAGTTTAATGTTCATAAGAAGCTTATACATATTGTGTGTATATATATATACACACGGAAAGGTAACTTTGTAAATTTCAGGTCTGATAGCATGTGTTATAGAACTTGTACTCGTAAGGTATGTCTACTAATGGTATCTTTGACTTAATTATATTTAGTTAATCATAATGCAGAAAAAAGTATTATACCTCACAGCTTGCTTCTGCTGCTGCTGGTGGAGGGTAAGGATTATACACACACACACACACACACACACACACACACGTATATGTAGCAACTTACCGATTAAAACTCCTATCAGAATTGTAGGTAATACAAAATATATAGTATGTACTTATTTTACGTAACTATACTAAAACTTATATATATATAGCTTATCTGAATGGGAACGATATTCCTGATTTTCTCAAAACTTTGCACTCTAGTGGTAAAGGTAAGAGTTTTATGTTCTGTTTACGTTTGTTGTTTTCAGGTTTTTGGCACCATTTGTAGTATATCCTGGGGATTACTGGTAAGTTTTATTTCGTTTTTTCATTATATATAATTTATATATCAAGTCTAGTTTATTCAACTTAAGTTTGCTTATACATATACACACAGACATATATGTATGCTGCATGTAGAAAACTTACTTGGGCAGTTTCACTATATATCTCTCTCTCTAATTGATTAAGTTTTCTCTTAGGTTGGTCAAGAAGGTCCCATGGTATACATTGACTTTAACGCGGCCTTATATTACATGTGTTTTCCCGTGGACGTGATTGGCCGAACGGTTAACCAAAGTCTATAATTAACTATTTATTCATTAATTTAGTATTAATTTATTTACAATGATAAAGACCAAAGGAAGTTATTTGGGCTGGAGCTGCCGTAGGGTTGTTATTCTATATGTTTTGTATGAGTATATTATAGAGAAAATTATCAAACTGACCTTTTACTTTGATATACAGATAGTTTTGAAAATGCTAGATTGGCCTTGAGTAGCTTAATAATACACACATACACCCACACAATGTTATACATTTTACTTTTAAATAATATATTAACTACCTGATCAATTTAGAATTATATAAAACTAGAAGGTCAATTTGGTAAGTTTCTTTATATTATAACATACTTCAACAGGTTGGCAACTGCTTTTGGAGCTCCAATTGGTGGTGCATTATATACTTTGGTCAGAAAGGTGCTCTCTAATATACTATATATATAAGGCATATTTACATAGTTTCTTGTACAACTGGCATATTCCAAGGGAATTACAAATACTGAGATCTCAAAGTTTAGTACAGTTCATAAACTTACCAAGTAAACATGTGTCAAAACTTCCACAAGTCTTTTTTTAGTTAAAGACAATTTTATTTAGTTTTTTTTTTTAATTATGAAAATAGTATTGAAAACTTCTTTAATTTTGCAATTATATTATAATGAATGAACTATTGCATATCCTCTAGCTTTGCATATGTAAGTTTAAATATTATAAAATTATATTTCTTTAAAGATTATTTCACTTTGGTGTAAAATGTTGAATCCTAATGACATTTTGACAATCAAACTCATAACATCTCACGTCAAAGTGAAAATCTAGTATATAAATTTATAAAAAATTAAAAAAGTCTTTAGTACTATTTCTATAATTCAAAGAAACTAAATAAAATAAAAAATTATCTTTAACTAAAAAAAGGACTTTGAAAGACCTATACCTTATAAAATCGTATAATAAAATGTGTTAAATAAACATAAAATTTAAAACAACTAACATCTCTTTTTCTCACACACCACACACACAAAGCACATTATCTTTTTCTCACTCGCACATACACAATCTCTATATTTCTTTCTCACCTCACATACACATACAAAACACATTCTCTTTTTCTTATACAAAAAAAAAAACATTATCCCTCTCTCACACACACAAAGCATGCACTCTTTCACTCACACATACACAATCTCTTTATCTCTTTCTTTAAATAACACATCACACAAAGCACATTCTCTCTTTCACACATACACAAAGCACATTCACTCACTCTTTCCCTTTTACATAACAAAGCACATTTTCTAGCTTGTCCATATACAACACGCACACATATGATTGGTCGAGATTTTTAGATTATATTTTATTCTTATAAAGTAATTTTTAAATAAACAAATAAAAACTACACAATTTGCACAATATCTAACTACATAACAGAATATATATATTGCAAACACATAAGATATACTTGAGTATGTTATTGATTTATATCGATTTAATAAAGTTTAAGAATGTGTTCAATTCAATTTGATAAAGTAAATTTATGATATTAAACATAAAGAAAAATAAACAAATACAAACAATTAATTTATTTAAATTGAATGAACATTTTTATAATATTTTCGTTTAAAATAGACATAATGATAAAATCTTCACACGATTAAGAGATTCGAATTTGAACAATTTAAATTATGAATACGAACAAACATAAAGAAATAAGACAAATGAACGAAAAATATATATTGCAAACACATAAGATATACTTGAGCATGTTATTAAATTTATGTCGATTTAATAAAGTTTAAGAATGTTTCAATTCAATTTGATAAAGTAAATTTATGATATTAAACATAAAGAAAAACAAATACAAACAAATTAATTCATTTAAATTGAATGAACTTTTTTATAATATTCTTCGTTTAAAATAGACATAATGATAAAATCTTCACACGATTAAAGAGATTCGAACTTGAACAATTTAAATTATGAATACCAACAAATATAAGAAATAAGACAAATGAACGAAAAATATATATATTGCAAACACATAAGATATACTTAGCATGTTATTAAATTTATGTCGGTTTAATAAAGTTTAAGAATGTGTTCAATTCAATTTGATAAAGTAAATTTATGATATTAAACATAAAGAAAAATAAACAAATACAAACAAATTAATTCATTTAAATTGAATGAACATTTTATAATATTCTTCGTTTAAAATAGATATAGTGATAAAATCTTCACACGATTGAAGAGATTCGAACTTGAACAATTTAAATTATGAATACCAACAAACATAAAGAAATAAGACAAATGAACGAAAATATTATATTGCAAACACATAAGATATACTTGAGTATGTTATTGAATTTATATCGATTTAATAAAGTTTAAGAATGTGTTCAATTCAATTTGATAAAGTAAATTTATGATATTAAACATAAAGAAAAATAAATAAATACAACAAATTAATTCATTTAAATTGAATGAACATTTTTATAATATTCTTCGTTTAAAATAGACATAATGATAAAATCTTCACACGATTAAAGAGATTCGAACTTGAAACAATTTAAATTATGAATACCAACAAATATAAAGAAATAAGACAAATGAACGAAAAAATATATATTGCAAACACATAAGATATACTTAGCATGTTATTAAATTTATGTCGATTTAATAAAGTTTAAGAATGTGTTCAATTCAATTTGATAAAGTAAATTTATGATATTAAACATAAAGAAAATAAACAAATACAAACAAATTAATTCATTTAAATTGAATGAACATTTTTATAATATTCTTCGTTTAAAATAGATATAGTGATAAAATCTTCACACGATTGAAGAGATTCGAACTTGAATAATTTAAATTATGAATACTAACAAACATAAAGAAATAAGACAAATGAACGAAAAATATATATATTGCAAACACATAAGATATACTTGAGTATGTTATTGAATTTATATCGATTTAATAAAGTTTAAGAATGTGTTCAATTCAATTTAATAAAGTAAATTTATGATATTAAACATAAAGAAAAATAAATAAATACAAACAAATTAATTCATTTAAATTGAATGAACATTTTTATAATATTCTTCGTTTAAAATAGATATAGTGATAAAATCTTCACACGATTGAAGATTCGAACTTGAACAATTTAAATTATGAATAAACAAAACATAAAGAAATAAGACAAATGAACGAAAAATATATATATTGCAAACACATAAGATATACTTGAGCATGTTATTAAATTTATGTCGATTTAATAAAGTTTAAGAATGTGTTCAATTCAATTTGATAAAGTAAATTTATGATATTAAACATAAAGAAAAAATAAATAAATACAAACAAATTAATTCATTTAAATTGAATGAACATTTTTATAATATTCTTCGTTTAAAATAGACATAGTGATAAAATCTTTACACGATTGAAGAGATTCAAACTTGAACAATTTAAATTATGAATACCAACAAACATAAAGAAATAAGACAAATGAACGAAAAATATATATATTGCAAACACATAAGATATACTTGAGTATGTTATTGAATTTATATCGATTTAATAAAGTTTAAGAATGTGTTTAATTCAATTTGATAAAGTAATTTGATATTAAACATAAAGAAAAATAAACAAATACAAACAAATTAATTTATTTAAATTGAATGAACATTTTTATAATATTCTTCGTTTAAAATAGACATAATGATAAAATCTTCACACGATTAAAGAGATTCGAACTTGAATAATTTAAATTATGAATACTAACAAACATAAAGAAATAAGACAAATGAACGAAAATATATATATTGCAAACACATAAGATATACTTGAGCATGTTATTGAATTTATGTCGATTTAATAAAGTTTAAGAATGTGTTCAATTCAATTTGATAAAGTAAATTTATGATATTAAACATAAAGAAAAATAAACAAATACAAACAAATTAATTCATTTAAATTGAATGAACATTTTATAATATTCTTCGTTTAAAATAAACATAGTGATAAAATCTTCACACGATTGAAGAGATTCGAACTTGAACAATTTAAATTATGAATACCAACAAACATAAAGAAATAAGACAAATGAACGAAAACATGCTCAATTATGTGTGCAATATATATATTCTGTTATGTAGTTAGATATTGTGCAAATTGTGTGGTTTTTTATTTGTTTATTTAAAAATTACTTTACAAGAATAAATAATAATCCGAAAAATCTCGGCCAATCATATGTGTGCGCGTTGTATATGTACACGCTAGAAAATGTGTTTTGTGTTATAAAGGGGGAGAGTGAGTGAATGTGTTTTATGTATGTGTGAAAGAGAGAATGTGTTTTGTGTGATGTGTTATGTAAAGAAAGAGATAAAGAAATTGTGTATGTGTGAGTGAAGAGTGTATGCTTTGTGTGTGTGAGAGAGAAAGGGAAAATGTGTTTTTTGTGTATAGGAAAAAGAGAATGTGTTTTGTATGTGTATGAGTGAGAGAGATTGTGTATGTGCGAGTGGAAAGAGATAATGTGCTTTATGTGTGTGTGTGTGATAAAAAGAGATATTAATTGTTTTAAGTTTTATGTTTATTAATGCATTTTATTATACGATTTTTATAAGGTATAGGTCTTTCAAGTCCTTTTTTTAGTTAAGATAATTTTTTATTTTATTTAGTTTTCTTTGAATTATAGAAATAGTACTAAAGACTTTTTCAATTTTTTGTAATTATATATTAGATTTTCATTTTGACATGAGATGTTATGAGTTTGATTGTCAAAATGTCATTAGGATTCAAACATTTTACATTAAAGTGAGATAATCTTTAGAGAAATACAATTGTTATAATATTTAAACTTACATATGCAAAGCTACAGGATATGCAATAGTTCATTCATATAATATAATTGCTTACTTAATCAATTTAATAGCACACATACACCCACACAACATGCAATGCAATATATTATTTTAGCGCTTAAATATATAACACAAATGACAAATATTTTGTTTAAAAGTAAAATATATAACATTGTATGGGTGTATGTATGTATTATTAAGCTGATTAATGACTCAATACTAATTTAGGTATTTTCAAAACTACCTAAACAATTTGGGAATATATAAAATTAAAGAGGTCATTTTGATAAAAGATATAGAATTACATAATTTTATTACCCTGCAGTAGCTCCAGCCGAAATAAATTTCCTTCAGTCTTTATCGTGTAAAAGTCCTTGAAAATAAATTAATTAGTAAATAGTAATTATATAATGAAGAAGTAAGATTACCAAAACCGAAGACTTTGTTTTGACCGTTCGGCCAATCACGTCCACGGGAAACAATGTATTATAAAGTCAATGTGTACCATTTGACCAACCTAAGAGAAAACTTAATCATTTAGAGAGAGAAATACAGAGTGAAACTGCCCAAGTAATTTTTCTACATGCAGTATTATGTGTCTCTGTGTGTATATATAAGCAAATGTAAGGTGAATAAAATAAACTAGACTTAATATATAATTTATATATAATGAAAAACGAAACAGTTAAAACTTACTAGTAATCCCGAGGATATACTGCGAATGGTGCCCAAAACCTGAAAGTTTTTCTTTCTTATAACAACAAATGTAAATAGAATATAAAAACTCTTATCTTCCCATTAAAATGCAAAGTTGGAACAAGTCAGAAATAACACTCTTATTTAAATAAGCCATTCTCATTAACCCATGCTCGAGGGTGGTTCTAATTCAGGATTAAATGAATGTTATAACTAAAATGGGAATGTTTATAGTCCCATTTTAAAAAATAATTATCAATTTTAATTATTTAATTAACATTTTTAATATAAAGAAATAATTTTTAAAATAATATATTTTCAAAAAAGAATATTTTTTAAAATGTTTAAAATATTAATATTTAATACATAAGTATTAATTAAATTTCATTAATATTTAATGCTTAACCACATAAGTGTATTGACTTTATTATATGATATGCTAACTATTCATAATATAACACACATATCACATATCACATATCACACAATGTCACGTACACATCTAGTTTCCGAGACATACTTTCAAATGCACTTATCAGATTATGATAAATTGTGTTCAACCTTAGACCCTTAACTTAAAGTTACTGTAAGTTACCATTTCACTTGTAACTTAAATGCTCTATGCATCGAATAAATATATTGAATATTTGCAAGTTAAGTTTTGTAATGTTAGCAATTGTCAGTGCCTATGTACACACACATGAGAAAATTATAACAATCATAATACATTCATATTATATACAAACATACACACAGACATATATATAGGCAGGCGGTCTACGTGCAAACACCTCCGAAAAGTTTTGACCCGCCGGCAGAGCATGGTAATTAAATTAAATTTTAATGCATAACTCTTAAAATTAAGCTTTTGATAATGGTATTTTGCATAGACATTAACTTGTCTGATTCACTTGGATTTTGATTACGCACGCCATGAAAGATTAATTCGTGATAAGCGCTTCCATGCCTGTTTTAATACATTATATATCACACACACACACACACACACACACGCTTATCTACACATACAGATGTATAGACGCACGTGTATCATATACATTATGTGTATTAATAATATTAGTAATAAATATATCAGAATTAATATTAATATTTATAACATAATTAGCTTATTTATATAATATGTAAAAAAAATAAATGCAAAAATTGGCAATAATAGGACGGAGAGAGGTACATATCTATTCACAATGTGCATATAGATACAGAATATACAAGAAATATGTGGTGTTTATGTCATTAATAGCATACAAACTACCTTTGAATACCAAGGTAGGAAGATTATACTAATTTAGTAACACAAATATATATATACAAACGGATCATATTTCATAAGTTTCTATAATTATACAACACAACACAGACACCAAACACACTCTTTCATAGTGTCTATATGTATGTCTGTATGTATTGGATGCACATGAATTGTATACATCATGGTTACATAATTTCCTCTGATAACACGGACACACACATGCACTATGTATATTTACATCTGCGTTCGTGTGCAGGCGAGTGGTGGTTAGTATTGGGCAACACACAGATCTGGGAATTATACTCAATTATCAAACTAAGTTTACTCATATTGATATAGTTTTGCTTATAAATCGTTTTACAGATGCAGTGATAGTCCAGGAGGATCAGGGGGAGCGGATGCAGAGACTGTCCGTCCTAACGAGTCGGAGGAGACTTCCGATTTTCTTGTGGTAATGTTCAATATACAAAATATGTTAATTAGCACAGAACATTATCCCCTAAACCCTAAACCCTAAACCCTAAACCCAAACCCTAAACCCTAAACCTAACCCTAACCTAAACCCTAACCCTAAACCCCTAACCCTAACCATAAACCCTAACCCTAAACCCTAAACCCACCCTAAACCACTATAGCCCACACATGATCTTAGAATTTATAACGCATATGTTGTAAATGTTGTTTTACAAGCTCCGGCTTCTCACCGTCTCCAACATTTATATATCCACATATTGATAACATAGTTTAATCTGATTGATATATGTTGATCTATACAGCAGAGTGAGCCTGTGAAGAGCGAGTAATCCAGGAGCCGACGGCAGAAGGCACAATGGAACCCTAGAAGCCAGTGGCAGTTATGATGCCGGCAGTCTCTTTCGAGCACGGCAACTAGCAGCTCGTTCGGTAGAGGCAAATGTGAGTTTTTACATAATATAACCATGAGATTATTTATTATATATATATGATGCCGGCAGTCTCTTTCGAGCACGGCAACTAGCAGCTCGTTCGGTAGAGCAACATGTGAGGTTTTTACATAATATAGCCATGAGATTATTTATTATATATATATAGAGTACAGACGTATATGTTCAACAGTACATAAATAGAAGTTACACATATAAAATTGTGCGTGACTATACATACATATCACCATATATCTCTATACATACATATCACCATATATCTACTACAAGTTTGATGATCGTGGCATGCACGTGTGTGTTTGAGTGCCTAAGCTGTATAGCAAACATGCAAACACATCAGAATACAAGATATGCATGGCCCGCAACACACATACACAATTTTATATGTAGGTGGTGTATTTTGGACTGTTAGACGCATACAATTTCTTCACGCACAGAAATGAGTCTTTGTTATAAGGAACTATCGCAACTCTCTCTCTCTCTCTCTCTCTCTCTCTCTCTCAACACACAACACACACACACACACACACACACACACATAACCATTAAGTTAAAGTGCACAGTTTTAGTGAATTTCCTAAAAACTTATTAAGAAAATAAAAATAAAAATAAAATACAAAAATCAAGAGGTAAGATAACCCCAACGATATACCTGTATATACCATTCCTGCCACGTTAACAATGCCACGCGTTCATTAGAAATAAATTAGGGTTCCTGTTATTGATGAGCGCCCTCTGGTAGGGTCACGATGGCAGACAGGGGTTTTGTTCGGTGTGGGTTTCCTGAGTTGTCACAAGGCTGTCTCAGTGAATATCCAGGAGTCGGACCCGGACGGTGAATTCAAGGATGTTTAATGTTCTTGAAGAGTGGCCGAATTTCATGGCTGAAACATATGTCTTCAGCTAATCTAGAGCAGTCAGAAGCAACCCCTTGAACATGGCCCAACGTCTGCAACCTGTTCAGATGAGAACGAAAATCCGATCCGGCCTCAATGCAATAATCTTTCCCAGGTGAACCTTCCAGCGGATATGCTTGATTTGAATTTCAAGTTTGTGTCTGGAGGCTCGTGTGCAGAAGCCTGAGTTTTTACAGACATGGTTGTACAACCATAGAATTTCTCAAATTTCAACCACACAGAACACTCGGATAACCGTAGTAATTCTAGAGCTAATACGTGCAAAAGTCCCGACCTCTGGAAGGGATGCACTTACTAGATTCAAGCCGACACGGGCTCGCCCGTTCTATCGGTGATTCATGGTAACTACGAATCGCACGGCCCTAAACCCTAAACCCTAAACCCTAAACCCTAAACCTTAAACCTAAACCTAAACCCTAAACCAGCAGCCGCGGTAATTCCAGCTCCAATAGCGTATATCAAAGTTGTTGCAGTTAAAGAAGCTCGTAGTTGGATCTCGGGGTGGGGCGAGCGGTCCGCCCTTGCGGGTGTGCACTGGTCGTCTCCACTCTTTCAGTCAGGGACGCTGCCCTGGCCTTCATTGGCTGGGGCGCGGAGTCGGCGATGTTACATTGAAAAATTAGAGTGCTCAAAGCAGGCAGTTGCTCTGAATACATTAGCATGGAATAACTTTACGAATCGCACGGCCCTAAACCCTAAACCCTAAACCTAAACCCTAAACCCTAAACACTAAACCCTAAACCCTAAACCCTAAACCCTAAACCCTAAACCCTAAACCCTAAACCCTAAACAGTTTAAATTAAATTAAATTTAATGCATAACTCTTAAAATTAAAGCTTTTGATATGGTAGTTTTGCATAGACATTAACTTGTCTGATTCACTTGGATTTTGATTACGCACGCTCCATGAAAGATTAATTCGTGATAAGCGCTTCCATGCCTGTTTTAAATACCATGTTATCATATCACACACACCACACACACACACACGCTTATCTACACATACAGATGTATAGACGCACGTGTATCATATACATTATGTGTATTATAATATTAGTAATAAAATATCAGAATTATATTATTAATATTTATAACATAATTAGCTTATTTATATAATATGTAAAAAAAATAAATGCAAAATTGGCAATATAGGATGGAGAGAGGTACATATCTATTCCACAATGTGCATATGAATACAGATATATACAAGAAATATGTGTGTGTTTATGTCATTAATAGCATACAACTACCTTTGAATACCAAGGTAGGAAAGATTATACTAATTTAGTAACACAATATAGTACATAATCTATTCACATTGTGCATATGAATACAGATATATACAAGAATATGTGTGTGTTTATGTCATTAATAGCATACAAACTACCTTGAATCCAAGGTAGGAAAGATTATACTAATTTAGTAACACTACTTTTGAATACCAAGGTAGAAAAGATTATACTAATTTAGTAAACACAAATATAGTAGTACATATCTATTCACATGTGCATATGAATACATATATCAAGAAATATGTGTGTGTTTATGTCATTAATAGCATTACAAACTACCTTTGAATACCAAGGTAGGAAAGATATACTAATTTAGTAACACTACTTTTGAATACCAAGGTAGGAAAGATTACTAATTTAGTAACACAAATTATAGTACATATCTATTCACATTGTGCATATGAATACAGTATATTACAAGAAATATGTGTGGTTTATGTCATTAATAGCATACAAACTACCTTTGAATACCAAGGTAGGAAAGATTATACTAATTTAGTAACACAAATATATACAAACGGATCATATTTCAAAGTTTCTATAATTGTACAACACACACAAGACACCAAACACACATCTTTACATAGTGTCTATATGTATGTCTGTATGTATTGGATGCACATGAAATTGTATACATATGGTTACATTAATTTCCTCTGATAACACGGACACACACATGCACTATGTATATTTATATCTGCGTTCGTGTGCAGGCGAGTGGTGGTTGTATTGGCAACACACAGATCTGGGATTATACTCAATTATCAAACTAAGTTTACTCATATTGATATAGTTTTGCTTATAAATCGTTTTACAGATGCAGTGATAGTCCAGGAGGATCAGGGGGGCGGATGCAGAGACTGTCCGTCCTAACGATCGGAGGAGACTTCCGATTTTCTTGTGGTAATGTTCAATATACAAAATAATGTTAATTAGCACAGAACATTATCCCCTAAACCCTAAACCCTAAACCCTAAACCCAAACCCTAAACCCTAAACCCTAACCCTAAACCCTAAAACCCTAACCCTAAACCACCTAAACCCTAAACCATAAACCCTAAACCCTAAACCCTAAACCCACCCTAAACCCACTATAGCCCACACATGATCTTAGAATTTAATAACGCATATGTTTGTAAATGTGTTTACAAGCTCCGGCTTCTCACCGTCTCCAACATTTATATATCCACATATTGATAACATAGGTTTAATCTGATTGATATATGTTGATCTATACAGCAGAGTGAGCCTGTGAAGAGCGAGTAATCCAGGAGCCGACGGCAGAAGGCACAATGGAACCCTAGAAGCCAGTGGCAGTTATGATGCCGCAGTCTCTTTCGAGCACGGCAACTAGCAGCTCGTTCGGTAGAGGCAACATGTGAGGTTTTTACATAATATAGCCATGAGATTATTTATTATATATATATGACCGGCAGTCTCTTTCGAGCACGGCAACTAGCAGCTCGTTCGGTAGAGGCAACATGTGAGGTTTTTACATAATATAGCCATGAGATTATTTTATTATATATATATAGAGTACAGACGTATATGTTCAACAGTACATAAATAGAAGTTACACATATAAATTGTGCGTGACTATACATACATATCACCATATATCTCTTATACATACATATCACCATATATCTACTACAAGTTGATGATCGTGGCATGCACGTGTGTTTGAGTGCCTAAGCTGTATAGCAAACATGCAAACACATCAGACATACAAGATATGCATGGCCCGCACACACATACACAATTTTATATGTAGGTCTGGTGTATTTTGGACTGTTAGACGCATACAATTTTCTTCACGCACAGAAATGAGTCTTTGTTATAAGGAACTATCGCAACTCTCTCTCTCTCTCTCTCTCTCTCTCTCACACACACACACACACACCACACACACACACACACACACACACACACACACACACACAAATAACCATTAAGTTAAAGTGCACAGTTTTAGTGAATTTGTCCTAAAAACTTTATTAAGAAAAATAAAAATAAAAATAAAATACAAAAATCAAGAGGTAAGATAACCCCTAACGAATATACCTGTATATACCATTCCTGCCACGTTAACAATGCCACGCGTTCATTAGAAATAAATTAGGGTTCCTGTTATTGATGAGCGCCCTCTGGTAGGTCACGATGGCAGACAGGGTTTTGTTTGGTGTGGGTTTCCTGAGTTGTCACAGAGGCTGTCTCAGTGAATATCCAGGAGTCGGACCCGGACGGTGAATTCAAGATGTTTAATGTTCTTGAAGAGTGGCCGAATTTCCATGGCTGAAACATATGTTCTTTCAGCTAATCTAGAGCAGTCAGAAGCAACCCCTTGAACATGTGGCCAACGGTCTGCAACCTGTGTCAGATGAGAACGAAATCCGATCCGGCCTCAATGCAATATCTTTCCCAGGTGAACCTTCCAGCGGATATGCTTGATTTGAATTTCAAGTTTGTGTCTGGAGGCTCGTGTGCAGAAGCCTGAGTTTTACAGACAGGTTGTACAACCATAGAATTTCTCAAATTTCAACCACACAGAATCACTCGGATAACCGTAGTAATTCTAGAGCTAATACGTGCAAACAAGTCCCGACCTCTGGAAGGGATGCACTTACTAGATTCAAGGCCGACACGGGCTCGCCCGTTCTATCGGTGATTCATGGTAACTTTACGAATCGCACGGCCCTAAACCCTAAACCCTAAACCCTAAACCCTAAACCCTAAACCAGCAGCCGCGGTAATTCCAGCTCCAATAGCGTTATCAAAGTTGTTGCAGTTAAAAAGCTCGTAGTTGGATCTCGGGTGGGGCGAGCGGTCCGCCCTTGCGGGTGGTGCACTGGTCGCTCACTCTTTCAGTCGGGGACGCTGCCCTGGCCTTCATTGGCTGGGGCGCGGAGTCGGCGATGTTACTTTGAAAAAATTAGAGTGCTCAAAGCAGGCAGTTGCTCTGAATACATTAGCATGGAATAACTTTACGAATCGCACGGCCCTAAACCCTAAACCCTAAACCCTAAACCCTAACCCTAAACCCTAAACCCTAAACCTAAACCCTAAACCCTAAACCAGTTTAAATTAAATTAAAATTTAATGCATAACTCTTAAAATTAAGCTTTTGATATGGTAATTTTGCATAGACATTAACTTGTCTGATTCACTTGGATTTTGATTACGCACGCTCCATGAAAGATTAATTCGTGATAAGCACTTCCATGCCTGTTTTAAATACCATGTTATCATATCACACACACACACACACACACACACACACACACACACGCTTATCTACACATACAGATGTATAGACGCACGTGTATCATATATATTATGTGTATTATAATATTAGTAATAAATATTAGAATTATATTATTAATATTTATAACATAATTAGCTTATTTATATAATATGTAAAAAAAATAAATGCAAAAAATTGGCAATATAGGACGGAGAGAGGTACATATCTATTCACAATGTGCATATGAATACAGATATATACAAGAAATATGTGTGTGTTTATGTCATTAATAGCATACAAACTACCTTTGAAACCAAGGTAGGAAAGATTATACTAATTTAGTAACACTACCTTGAATACCAAGGTAGGAAAGATTATACTAATTTAGTAACACAAATATATAGTACATATCTATTCACATTGTGCATATGAATACAGATATATACAAGAAATATGTGTGTGTTTATGTCATTAATAAGCATACAAACTACCTTTGAATACCAAGGTAAGGAAAGATTATACTAATTTAGTAACACAAATATATATACAAACGGATCATATTTCATAAGTTTCTATAATTGTACAACACACACATAGACACCAAACACACATCTTTACATAGTGTCTATATGTATGTCTGTATGTATTGGATGCACATGAATTGTATACATATGGTTACATTAATTTCCTCTGATAACACGGACACACACATGCACTATGTATATTTATATCTGCGTTCGTGTGCAGGCGAGTGGTGGTTAGTATTGGGCAACACACAGATCTGGGAATTATACTCAATTATCAAACTAAGTTTACTCATATTGATATAGTTTTGCTTATAAATCGTTTTACAGATGCAGTGATAGTCCAGGAGGATTAGGGGGAGCGGATGCAGAGACTGTCCGTCCTAACGAGTCGGAGGAGACTTCCGATTTTCTTGTGGTAATGTTCAATATACAAAATATGTTAATTAGCACAGAACATTATCCCCTAAACCCTAAACCCTAAACCCTAACCCTAACCCTAACCCTAACCCTAAACCCTAAACCCTAAACCCTAAACCCTAAACCCTAAACCACCCTAAACCCTAAACCCACCCTAACCCACTATAGCCCACACATGATCTTAGAATTTATAACGCATATGTTTGTAAATGTGTTTACAAGCTCCGGCTTCTCACCATCTCCAACATTTATATATCCACATATTGATAACATAGGTTTAATCTGATTGATATATGTTGATCTATACAGCAGAGTGAGCCTGTGAAGAGCGAGTAATCCAGGAGCCGACGGCAGAAGGCACAATGGAACCTAGAAGCCAGTGGCAGTTATGATGCCGGCAGTCTCTTTCGAGCACGGCAACTAGCAGCTCGTCGGTAGAGGCAACATGTGAGGTTTTTACATAATATAGCCATGAGATTATTTATATATATATATGATGCCGGCAGTCTCTTTCGAGCACGGCAACTAGCAGCTCGTTCGGTAGAGGCAACATGTGAGGTTTTACATAATATAGCCATGAGATTATTTATTATATATATAGAGTACAGACGTATATGTTCAACAGTACATAAATAGAAGTTACACATATAAAATTGTGCGTGACTATACATACATATCACCATATATCTCTATACATACATATCACCATATATCTACTACAAGTTTGATGATCGTGGCATGCACGTGTGTGTTTGAGTGCCTAAGCTGTATAGCAAACATGCAAACACATCAGACATACAAGATATGCATGGCCCGCACACACATCACATTTTATATGTAGGTCTGGTGTATTTTGGACTGTTAGACGCATACAATTCTTCACGCACAGAAATGAGTCTTTGTTATAAGGAACTATCGCAACTCTCTCTCTCTCTCTCTCTCTCTCTCTCTCTCACACACACACACACACACACACACACACACACACACCACACACACAAATAACCATTAAGTTAAAGTGCACAGTTTTAGTGAATTTGTCCTAAAAACTTTATTAAGAAAAATAAAAATAAAAAAATAAATATACAAATCAAGAGGTAAGATAACCCTAACGAATATACCTGTATATACCATTCCTGCCACGTTAACAATGCCACGCGTTCATTAGAAAATAAATTAGGGTTCTTGTTATTGATGAGCGCCCTCTGGTAGGTCACGATGGCAGACAGGGGTTTTGTTCGGTGTGGGTTTCCTGAGTTGTCACAGAGGCTGTCTCAGTGAATATCCAGGAGTCGGACCCGGACGGTGAATTCAAGGATGTTTAATGTTCTTGAAGAGTGGCCGAATTTCATGGCTGAAACCCCTGTTCGGTGTGGGTTTCCTGAGTTGTCACAGAGGCTGTCTCAGTGAATATCCAGGAGTCGGACCCGGACGGTGAATTCAAGGATGTTTAATGTTCTTGAGAGTGGCCGAATTTCATGGCTGAAACCCCTGTTCGGTGTGGGTTTCCTGAGTTGTCACAGAGGCTGTCTCAGTGAATATCCAGGAGTCGGACCCGGACGGTGAATTCAAGGATGTTTAATGTTCTTGAAGAGTGGCCGAATTTCATGGCTGAAACCCCTGTTCGGTGTGGGTTTCCTGAGTTGTCACAGAGCTGTCTCAGTGAATATCCAGGAGTCGGACCCGAACGGTGAATTCAAGGATGTTTAATGTTCTTGAAGAGTGGCCGAATTTCATGGCTGAAACATATGTTCTTTCAGCTAATCTAGAGAGTCAGAAGCAACCCTTGAACATGTGGCCCAACGGTCTGCAACCTGTGTCAGATGAGAACGAAATCCGATCCGGCCTCAATGCAATAATCTTCCCCAGGTGAACCTTCCAGCGGATATGCTTGATTTGAATTTCAAGTTTGTGTCTGGAGGCTCGTGTGCAGAAGCCTGAGTTTTACAGACATGGTTGTACAACCATAGAATTTCTCAAATTTCAACCACACAGAATCACTCGGATAACCGTAGTAATTCTAGAGCTAATACGTGCAACAAGTCCCGACTCTGGAAGGGATGCACTTACTAGATCAAGGCCGACACGGGCTCGCCCGTTCTATCGGTGATTCATGGTAAACTTTACGAATCGCACGGCCCTAAACCCTAAACCCTAAACCCTAAACCCTAAACCCTAAACCCTAACCCTAAACCCTAAACCCTAAACCAGCAGCCGCGGTAATTCCAGCTCCAATAGCGTATATCAAAGTTGTTTGCAGTTAAAAAGCTCGTAGTTGGATTCGGTGGGGCGAGCGGTCCGCCTTGCGGGTGTGCACTGGTCGCTCCACTCTTTCATCGGGGACGCTGCCCTGGCCTTCATTGGCTGGGGCGCGGAGTCGGCGATGTTACTTTGAAAAAAATTAGAGTGCTCAAAGCAGGCAGTTGCTCTGAATACATTAGCATGGAATAACTTTACGAATCGCACGGCCCTAAACCCTAAACCCTAAACCCTAAACCCTAAACCCTAAACCAGTTTAAATTAAATTAAATTTAATGCATAACTCTTAAAAATTAAGCTTTTGATATGGTAGTTTTTGCATAGACATTAACTTGTCTGATTCACTTGGATTTTGATTACGCACGCTCCATGAAAGATTAATTCGTGATAAGCACTTCCATGCCTGTTTTAAATACCATGTTATCATATCACACACAACACACACACACCACACACACGCTTATCTACACATACAGATGTATAGACGCACGTGTATCATATACATTATGTGTATTAATAATATTAGTAATAAAATATTAGAATTATATTAATATTTATACATAATTAGCTTATTTATATAATATGTAAAAATAAAATGCAAAAATTGGCAATATAGGACGGAGAGAGGTACATATCTATTCACAATGTGCATATGAATACAGATATATACAAGAAATATGTGTGTGTTTTTGTCATTAATAGCATACAAACTACCTTTGAATACCAAGGTAGGAAAGATTATACTAATTTAGTAACACTACCTTTGAATACCAAGGTAGGAATTATACTAATTTAATAACACAAATATATAGTACATATCTATTCACATTGTGCATATGAATACAGATATATACAAGAAATATGTGTTGTTTATGTCATTAATAGCATACAAACTACCTTTGAATACCAAGGTAGGAAAGATTATACTAATTTAGTAACACAAATATATAATCAAACGGATCATATTTCATAAGTTTCTATAATTGTACAACACACACATAGACACCAAACACACATCTTTACATAGTGTCTATATGTATGTCTGTATGTATTGGATGCACATGAATTGTAACATATGGTTACATTAATTTCCTCTGATAACACGGACACACACATGCACTATGTATATTTATATCTGCGTTCGTGTGCAGGCGAGGTGGTTAGTATTGGCAACACACAGATCTGGGAATTATACTCAATTATCAAACTAAGTTTACTCATATTGATATAGTTTTGCTTATAAATCGTTTTACAGATGCAGTGATAGTCCAGGAGGATTAGGGGGGCGGATGCAGAGACTGTCCGTCCTAATGAGTCGGAGGAGACTTCCGATTTTTGTGGTAATGTTCAATATACAAAATATGTTAATTAGCACAGAACATTATCCCCTAAACCTAAACCTAAACCCTAAACCCAAACCCTAAACCCTAAACCCTAACCCTAACCCTAACCCTAACCCTAAACCC
>PUQB01000226.1:0-157500 GCA_003024785.1 Selaginella tamariscina | reverse complement strand
AGCTCAAGACTCACACTCCTTGGCATGCAAGGCAGCCGTCCGAGAACCCGAGATGCACACTCCCAATGTGACGACACAAAGGTTGGCACAAAAGCGTCGCCCAATAGGCAGCAAACATCCACTCCACAAAGACATGCCAACACACTTTGGAGCTGAACCATTCACACGAGTAACCAAGGCCCCTATCCAACCAGCGAATGCAACAACAGCGGCCCGCGCATCGCATGAGTACCCACTCGCCGAAGCTATGGGCGCTCTGTACCATACGCAAGGTCAAGCACGATCAGGCCCACGCATCGCATGAGTACCCACTCGCCGAAGCTATGGGCGCTCTGTACCATACGCAGGTCACTGACCATCGGGCCCGCGCATCGCATGAGTACCCACTCGCCGAAGCTATGGGCGCTCTGTACCATACGCAGGTCAACAACAGGATCAGACCAATGCCCGAGCTAAAGGCCCCAATGAAGAGGCCTCGCCCAACCAAAGGTCGGAGTTACAAAACGCTAGCAAGTCAGAGCAGACGGTTAACGTGCTATGACAAGCAACCTCCATGCACTGGCATCCTAAGAAAGAGAAATGCAAGCTGCCCGGGAATCAGCACCGAGGTGCAGACCACACAGGCATAGGTAAACAAACCAAGGACCCCATGGAGCCGAGGCAGAGCTCAAACTCGCAGGAGCACTGAAAACATCGGCTGCAACCACTAGCTAGCGTCACAAGATATGTGGCACCGAGAGAGTAATCACAGTCGTTCCAGTCTTCCATCCTACTTTGCACCACGAGCGCCGAATGTAGAGTTCAAAACCCGGACAAGAACCCATCTCGGACACCACTCAGAGGAGACACGAGGCCTATCCTGAGACAGCTGATACATACCCATGGCCGATCTAAAAGCGAAGGCCTACCCGAAGGCATTGCCAACACCCATCTCGGACTGCAGTTCGGACGCATGCACCAGCCACGAGCGCCGAATGTAGAGTCCAAACCCAGACAAAGCCGAGCAAGAACCCATCTCGGACAGCTGCTCAGAGGAGGCACAAGGCCTATGTCCTGAGACAGCTGATACATACCCATGGCACCATGAGCGCCGAACATAGACTCTAGACCCAGCCAAGGCCGAGTAAGAACCCATCTCGGACAGCCACTCAGAGGAGACACGAGGCCTATAACCTGAGATGGCTGATACACACCCATGACCGATTTGAAAGTGCGACCTACCCAAAGGCATTGGCCACACCCATCTCGGGCTGCAATTCGGATTTCGTCAATTCCTTTCTTTACTTGGGCCCTACCTGAACTCGTTGGGTTCCATCGTACTTTGCTTCCACAAGCGCCGAACATAGAGTCCAAACTCGGACTAGGCCGAGCAAAAACCCATCTCGGACAGCTGCTCAGAAGAGACACGAGGCCTATATCCTGAAACAACTGATACACACTCATGACCGACATGAAAATGCGGCATACCTGAAAGCATTGCCAACACTCATCTCGGACTGCATTTCAAACAGAGACTCAGGCACAACTCACAAGTCACTCATATACTATACCTTATTTCCGTCACGGAGCCCCCCCCCCCTTTTTCCTATCCTAACTATTGGGCTGGCACGAAATGCACAACCCAGAGGAATTTTGGATTACGGCACAAAACTGGATTGCCCAAGGGTGTGGGAGGGGTTTTAGGGCTAGGGCATGGGTTTTTTGGGGGTTTTCTAGGGTGCTGACGTGGCAGCCTACGTGGACAGTCCTTCGAGTGACAGGCATGGTAAAGGGTTGTGGCATGACCACAGGGTTTACAACTGCCGAATTCTCATACACAACCGCAGCCTGAACCATCTAATCTTCTTGATGTTTCTTATGCTGATGATCTTTCTCTATTTGGAAGGTTCACAGGCTAATCTGTCACGTGCATATGGATGTATTCGTACCTTTTCGGGCGGCAGCTGCTGAGGTTAATTGGAATAAGTCATGTGGTATGTGGATAGGACATTTTGGATCACGGCCGACTTGGTTAGGACCTCCATTTTAGATGGCTGCGGCAGGATGAATCAACTATGTATCTGGGATTTCAGGTGGTACTACCTTTAGAGCAGGGGCGCAAATGCAACATTTGGTCCCAAAGGTGAGGGCGCTACTGGCAAGGTACAGTCTTCGACTACTATCTACTGCAGCAAGGGCTCTGGTAATTAATCAACTTGTGTTGTCAACTATATGGTATAATGTTTCCTGCTGGGAGCCTCATTCGCACGGCCTGCACCAAATTACTAAGTTGCTTCGAGCTTTTTTATGGAGAAATGAGGTAGATGTGCATCCTTGCTCTAAGGTTAATTGGGAGTCGATTCAACAACCTAAGCAGGCTGGCGGCTTGGGCCTCTTGACCCTCTCCTTCAGGCAAAAGCTTTATCTACGAAGTTACTGGTAAGAAGTTTGTTACCTGGCTTGCAACCGTGGAAGTTGTTAATGCAGGAACAGTTTTCCAAGATAAAACCTGTAGCTGCTGGGTCTTGGGAGAAGCTTACCATTGGATTTTTGCAAAGAACTAAACTTTCTTTAAGACAGGTGATCAGGGTATCGCTAAAGCGTTGCTGGAAATACACAACTCTGATTTACGATTTGCATTACGTACCAAGGATCCTTGCCGTCCATCCGAAGCTTTGCGGCAGCCGTTGTTTTTTAACCGACTCGTCAAAGAAGCAGATGGGGCACTACTTGGAGCGAAACGATCAGCTGGACCTGATGGCACTTGGCCTAGATGGCACTCTCGTATTGCAGCTAACATTAAGGGCTGGCTTGATCTGTTTGTTACAGCTTTTTCTCCTTTTCAGGTGGCCAGGGTAAAAAGAAGTACCATACATGCCCAGCGTTACGTTGATCCGGTCATGCCACATATTCATGCTTCTTTGCCGCATGGTTTGGTTTCGTTAGCCTGTGCGCCAGAGTCTTTTTGTGTTGGTGATGGATAGTCATCCGACACTTAATGCTACAGTTATCGCTAGGATAACTTCCTTGGACGGCCCTCCTTTAGGGCTAGTTTTTTCTTCAACGACTGCTGGAGAACTGCTACCACAACGTGTACCTGATATAATCCCTTTACCGAACCTACATTCTGCCCTTCGTATACGTGCATATTACAGGGCAGAAAAACAGCCATAGTTGACCCTTCTGTCTCGCCAGGGGATTTCGCTTCTCTTTGGTGGTTCTTTTCCCGTCCATTACGGGATTTACCATGGGATCCAGGTGAAATGCAGTGGTTTCTTTCTGAGACAGACTTCTTTGAATATACTCCTAAAATAGGAAGGGAGTCTATTAGGTTGGGTTCTCCTGATACAAAGGTTGTCACAAGAATGACAAGACAAGGTTTCACACGTCAACAAGCACTTTCGGAAACCGTAAGATATGGCACTCAAAGCTCACTGCAAAACATAAGTTCTTTAGTTGGTTACTTATTCAGGATAGTGTCCCAGTTGGTGCCATTGTAAAGCCTCAACCTTTACCTTGTCCCTTGTTTAGATCCCGTTATAGAAACAGAACTTCACCGGTTCTGGGAATGTCCTTTTCAATGTCTATTTGGAGATTTATTTTTCAGGTGGTTCAACGGTTGGGGCACCATGAGGCCGTCTTTACTTGGCGTATGGCCGGAATGCTCCACGGGGAATGCCGACTTCTGCTTGGATACTGACTCCTTCCTTTTCAATTCAATATGTGCAGGTCCAGTTTTATCAGCCAATCATTCAATGAATCCGGAGATATGGTTGCTTTTGCGTGCTACAACTACATTTCATTTGTGGAGCATAGGAATAATGTTAAGCACAGGCAATGTGCACAATCTAGAGAGGGGTGATAACCGTTATTTGGACAGATTTATTTCTTACCTTTCAAGCAGATGGAGGCATATTGTAAGGAGCAGGAACACAAAAGAAGCCAGTTTTGCAGCACTTGGTTACATATGGCAGTATTTGGTAAACTTCAGTCAGATGGTCTCGCAATTACTTAGTACTGGCAACCTCCATTGGCTCTCTATTTTTGACATCAGCTCATACGTATCAACACCAACATGTGACAGTATCCCGGCAAAGGTAATAGACCGGTAAAGGTCTGAAGCATGGAAAACTGGAGGGTTTCTTGTTGATGAAAAGGTAGATAGGTCATGGTTTCTATTACTCTTTGTATTTCTGCTGGTTTAAAACAATTATCGTTATGACCTAGGGTTGCGAAGTGACTGCCACATGGACTTAGGGTTTAGGGTTGCCACATCAGCACGGACTTAGGGTTTTGGTTTAGGGTTCGTGGTGATGTGGCAATCTGACCTAGGTTTCTTGCTATGTTCGTGGTGACGTGGCAATCTGACCTAGGGTTTATTGCTATGGTTCGTGGTGACGTGGCAATCTGACCTAGGGTTCTTGCTATGGTTCGTGTGTGACGGCAGTTGACCTAGGGTTTGGGACGTGACCCGAGACCACGTCTGCCACGTGGCACATGGGTTGCCACATCATCATGGACTTTAGGGTTAGGTTTTGTGGTGACATGGCAGTTGAATGGGTTGCCACGTCATCACAGACTTTAGGGTTTAGGGTTAGATTGTGTGTACATGGCAGTTTGAATGGTTGCCACGTCATCACAGACTTTAGGGTTTAGGTTAGGTTTTTGTGGTGACATGGCAGTTTGAATGGGTTGCCACGTCATCAAGGACTTTAGGTTTAGGGTTAGATTTGTGGTGACATGGCAGTTTGAATGGGTACCACGTCATCACAGACTTTAGGGTTTAGGGTTAGGTTTTGTGGTGACATGGCAGTTTGAATGGGTTGCCACGTCATCAAGGACTTTAGGGTTTAGGCTTTTTGGTGACGTGTCATTTTGACATGGGATTTGGGGAGGTGACTTGGGACCATGTTTGCCACGTGGCACATGGGTTGCCACGTCATTGTGAACTCTAGGGTTTAGGGTTTGTGGTGACATGGCAGTTCAACTAGGGTTTGGGCGAGAGCATGTCCCCATGTGGCACATGGGTTGCCACGTCATCACAAACTTTAGGGTTTCTTGCTTTGGTTCGTGTTCTAGGTTTAGGTTTGTGGTGATGTGGAAGTTTGTGACACGATAATTTTACATGTAATAGACATGTTTCAGCTTGGGTAGTAAACGATAAAGCTAAAGCATTATTTGTTTGTGACACAAACTCTAAAGATGCCAAATATACAAGATCGTATTGGCACATGAACCCACAATGCAAACTTTGTAGCGGCTTATTCGTGCATGACACATATGCTACTTCCAATGTAAAGAAATACACGAGAAATGACAGTGACAGTGGGAGTATACTTTCGCAGTGACAATGTTGCATGTTGGCAGTGACAGTGAGTGCATCTTAACAGTGGGCACATGCTGGTGCATCTAATGTCATTGTAACAGTAGCTATAGTGACCATGTAGTACTCATGTTGACACATACACTTTCCATGCAAGGACATTACAATGATAAATGTGATAAGATAAGGAACTAGTTGCAGTGTGTGAGATGTGAAGCTTATGAAACGAAACTAGGATTCACATGCAACGACAAAAGTTGAGTCGAGCACTTGGACTTCCCGAGTGGTCACCCAACTCTCTCAAATCTGTCCACTTCAGTGTATGCAATGGAAAAGCAAAAAGACTATTGACAGTGGAAGTTAAATGAACTGATTTTTAAAGAAGCTCTCAACAATACCAACAAAGGAAAGATGTATATTAAAGTGTTACAATAGTGGTTTGGTGATATAGTACTGACGAATAGTTAAGAGGATTCATAATTAATTACAACGAGATAATCTTCTTTTGTAGAGAGAGCGGATGTTTGAAAATCTCCAATGGTAAAGATCATAGATGCGTATGTAAAATAAGTTTTTGTACATGTTACACTTTATAGAGTAGAGAAAGCACTTATACTCATTATTCAGTCGTGACTTATGTAGTAGATAATGACTTAAGTTACCACAATTATAATACATGATTTCTTTAGGTCGTTTGGAAAAGAAAAAGGCACATACGATTTAAGTGAAAGCTTTTAAGCAGTGAGGAGGTTGTGTGATATTTTTGTATTTTTTGGATGATCTTTATGTTAATGGAAGGTCTTCGGAAATGGGTAAGTATAAAAGTGTATTCCATATAGAACTACATGGTGAGAGCATTAAAGATGTATGATATGAGGTATGGAGATGTTACATTTACAAGTTGTGTGAAAGAGTAAAGAGTTTATTATTATTTAGAACATTTATAATACAAATGCATTCCATCTCTCTTATTTATAAATAGGTTGTCACACACGTCCGTTTTCTGTTTTGGCCTAACCAATAAGGCTGATAGGCCTGTCAAGGAATTGCTTAAGAATGGTTGAACCCAAGATAGAAAATGGACGTGTGACAACTTCCTTACAAGTAGGAGAAACAAAATGCATTTGTCTTGCACATTCTCCAAGTGCTGATACTCTTTTTACTCTTTCATATAGTTTGTAAGTGCAACATCTCTACACCCATATTATACGTCTTCAATGTCAACTTCTCACCATGTATTTCGCTTGCAGTATATGTATATACTTGCCCATTCTGAAAACTTTTCATTAATGTGAAAATCATTAAAAGAATATGTAAGAAATCACATAGGCTCTCTCATCGTACAACTTGACATTGGTATAAACAACAACCCCTCTAGTATTTTTAAAAGCCTTCACTTGAATCGTATATACATTCTGTTTTCCCAGACGATTTAAAGAGGTCATATAATGTAGTTGTGATAAATTAAGCCGATACCCACTATGTAAATCACGACTGAATAATGACTTTAAGTGCTTTTTTGCTTTATAAAGTAATACATACAAGAACTTTTCAGGGGCGCGTCTCTGATCCTTACCATTGGAGAAAATACAATTTCTTCGAACGTCTGCTCTCTTTATAAAAAAAGACTCTCATTATAATTAGTTACAAATGCATTCCATCTCTCTTATTTATAATAAGTTGTCACACACGTCCGTTTTCTGTTTTGCCTAACCAATAAAGCTGATAGGCCTGTCAAGGAATTGCTTAAGAGTGGTTGAACTTAAGATAGAAATGTAGAAAAAAGTAGGAGAAACAAAATGCATTTGCCTTGCAAATTCTCCAAGTGTGATAAACTTTTTACTCTTTCATATAGTTTGTAAGGCAACATCTCTACACCTCATATTATATGTCTTCAATGTCAACTTCTCACCGTGTATTTCTGCTTGCTTCCATTAATGTGAAAATCATTAAAAGAATATGTAAGAATATCACATAGGCTCTCTCATCGTACAACTCGACATTGGTATAAACAACAACCCCTCTAGTATTTTTAAAAAGCCTTCACGTGAATCGTATATACATTCCGTTTCCCAGACGATTTTAAAGAGGTCATGTAATGTAGTTGTGGTAAATTAAGCCAATAGTCACTATGTAAATCATAACTGAATAATGACTTTAAATGCTTTTTTGCTTTATAAAGTGTAATACATACAAGAACTTTTCCAGGGGCACGTATCTGATCCTTACCATGAAGAATAATACAATTTCTTTGAACATCCGCTCTTTTTATAAAAAAAGACTATCTCATTATAATTAGTTACGAATCTTTTCAACAATTCGTCGAACACACACCAAATAATTACTATAACACCTCATCTTCCCCTTATTGGTACTGTTGAGAGCTTCTTTAAAAAGTCAATCCATTTAGATTTCACTACCGATAGCCTTTGGCTTATCTGTTATTGTACACTCGAACGGACAGATTTGAGAGATTCCCTGGTTCAAATGTATTTAAGATGACCATGTTTGTAAACTCAAACCTATCTATATAGGTATATAGTTATACGAATATAGGTTATAAGTATAGTTATATGTTTATTGGTTTGAGATAAATACTTGTGTTTGGTTATGTGGGTGGTTTAAATTTAATCGTACAATCTAATCATCTTCACATTATATTACTTGTGTATGTAATTATATTATAAATAGGTAAATAAAAAATATAACATATAAATAAAAAATATAAAAATTATTCATATATTTAATTTGAATATCTGCAGTATCCATTATGAAATGATAAAGAGGCGTTTATACTTTTCCCATATACTGCTTACGGAACAAAATGTACAAGAAAATAATATCTCTTTCTAAACATTTGCGCTTACCTTAACTGAATTAATCATATTATATCAAATTTAAAACTTGTTTTCAAAATATGCTTCTCTTGAAGTTTAAAAATTTCACATACGTTTTAAGGCGTGATAGGCACTAATCGAGTGATTAACTGCGTTCGACTTCTACCTTAAGTAACTTAATTGATTCCTCGCACATAGTGAAAATATTCATTAAAAATAGATATTTAAGGTGGTGTGTGTGTACGTATATATACTTGTAACCACAAAGTATACGGTATTGTAATATTTCAAATTACATAAAACTTAAATACATTAGTATTTGAGTATTATCAATTAATTAAGGTGTATTCTTAAAACTGTATATATACGTATATTAGTTGACGGTCAAGAGAGAGAATATAATTAAGTTTTAAATAAACCACTAATAAAATTTGTTAAAATAAATTTGGGAAAAATCTATTATCCCATTGTGATAATATATAGATAATATATATATATGAAATACACAGATAACAGATACATACTAAAAATATATTGTAGAAATTAAACATTTATATACATATCGACTATTTGCAGCGAAGGTAGCAAGTGCCACGTGTACAAAGAGCTGGATTCCTCTGAACATTATATATCGAGCTTTAATAATGTATACTTTATAAATACACATACAACACCCGCACACGTGTGTATAGTTATATGTATAATATACCTATTATATTGTTGAAATGTATATATATACCTCTGTCTTTAAAGGCTGCATACGAAGACTTTTCGAGTCCCATCCAATTCAAGCATCTATTGGAAACTTTGACACTCTACAAGATTGGACACACAGACATGCGTGTGGTGTATATACGTATTATTACTATATTACACAGTTATATATATTATCGTGTAACCCATAATCGTTAAGAATTTAGAAATAATGTTGAAGTAAATCAGCTGAATTTATTGATTTTATAAAATTTTTCAAATGGGATAATAGGCGGGAACCATGGAGTTTATTAATTAATTAAATGTGTATGTATAATTTAATATTATGTTTATATACTAAAACTGATTTGATTTTAATGCATACCATATGTAATCGGTTTATACGAAGATTAAAAAGGATAATCAGAACATATTGCATTTATTAAAACCATTAAATCATCAGTGTTGTTTGTTTTTTGGCTTACTATATAAATGAAAAATATTAAAATATGCTCTTTCTCTCTCTCTCTCTCAAACATATACATATATATTTTGATATATAATATGGATTACCGGGCTTACCATTTATGTTGCAAGAGTGCTATTGTGAAGCAGCTACAGTTTACACGTGTGTGTGTGTGTGGTGTGTTGTGTGTGTGAGTGTGAGAGAAGAGAGAGAGAGAGAGAGAGAGAGAGAGAGATGTACACGACCTTCCATGTTTATAATGTATATACATTATCACAATGAATTTGGGAGGCAAATTTAGCATGTTATTAAACATATAAATAGGGTATGGTTGTAACAATATTTAAATGATTACAATACATCATGTCTAAGAATACAATACATGCTGACCTTTCTACTTGAAATTGGACACACTTTTTGTTAGATAATTAGTCTCTTTATGTTAATTCATAGAAAACACATACGGTCGCATAACTCGTACGTATACGTATATGTGTGTACACTGTAATAAGAAAGTAGTCTACGTATTCAGTACAGTGATCTGTACGGTACACACACGAACAAACAACGGAATTTTAGTTATATCGAGGAATATTAGTTCACGTTCTAACCTCCCGGATATATGGAGTAACCGTATGCAACTGCCACGTTTCTCCCGTGTTTTTCTGCAGGCTACAGGGCCGACAGAATCCCGTGCTTCACGGTGTTGGTCTCCTGTGAACAGACATGGCTAACGAACGATCCCGTGAGCTCTCCGTGAACAGTGCCGCGGCTATCGACAGTGCAATCTCCACCGTTGTTCAAGCAGTCGTCGGAGATGGACGGTGAAGATCTTTTCATACACACACACACACATATATGTATGTATATATTATGTATTATTTTTTATTATATATACCAACTCATGTATGTACTTATTAATCTGTATTGATTATCTATTTATATTAAGCTGATTAAACTAAATCTTAATGTAGGATTCGAGAGCTCTCTGTGAACAGTGCTGCAGCTGTAGATAGTGCAGTCTCAATGCTTGTCCAGGCAGTCGACTACGAACGTGGACTTACACAGAACGAACAGGTATATATACATTCGTATTTGTACGCTTTTATTACGGCACACACACACACACACAAAGACAATACAAAGAGCTAATCTGTATACCGTTTATGTACACATGCATGCGCGCGTGTGTTCTTTGCTTTAGAAGGTGTAATCCGTAATCTCTCTTCTCTCTCTCTCCTCTCTCACACACACACACACAGCGTGCATGAGTACGTTTTACAACTCGTGTGTTTTATATTGTGCGGCGTATAAGACATGTATCAGATTGCATTTGTATCTAATACATTTATAAGTGTATGCGTGTCATATTGGACAGATCGTATTGACCTCGTCGATGGAGGAGGCATACGTACGGAGGAAGGAATATTATCAGGATCACGAGGATGCGGTCAACGAATCCGTTGACCTTTTGGTACGTGAGTCAATCCAGAAAGAGCTACGGTTCAAGGAGGAAGCACCTACGCACGCAAATGTGCCACGCACGGAATTGACCCTTGCACTCATCAAACCCGATGGCCTCAGGAACGGCCACGATCGCGAGATCCGATATGCTATGCATGCTCACGGGTTTGTCGTTGTGTACGATGCACTAGTCCAGGTCAGGATGTGTGTATACATACATACGTACTTGTACATTGATATAGTACTGCACACGTACGTACATACTGCATGTGGAGTTGTAAGTTTGTATTCGTCAAAATATGTATTCTAGTTGGGTACTTACATTACGCATGTACGCGTGCGTGGATATAAAACAACATATTCAGGTTTTTGGTAAACTTATTACGTATATATTGAAGAGATATGTGTAGACGTATTGTGTGTTATCTGTGTTTGTACGCATAATTTATAAATTGTCCTTTTACCTTGTGCAGTTTACGACAGTGAGAGCTGCAATATTTTACGAGCACCATCGTGAGCATCCCTGGTTCCAGAGGCTAATACGGTACATGAGCAGGTAGGTTCTTGTTTATATTTGTGTGTTTGTGCATGCGTGCGTGTGATGATGTGTTGTGTGTTAATATACATTATAATACTATACTAAACTGAAAACTAATGAATTTAAAATTGATTGTTTTACCTTATATTATAATTATTTAATTAATATTGTTTAGTGCACCTGTTCATGCGTTTGTTTTGGGAAAAGAACGAGCTGCAAGGTCGTGGAATGTTGTTATTGGTCCTACTGATCCAGAAAGAGCCCGCAGAGATCTCCTCTGAGGTTTGTATTTATTAAATTAGTAATTAACTGATATAACAGTTTTATTTTATATATACATATATGTTAGCATGTGTGTGTGTGTGTGTGTGTGTCTCTATATATATGAGAGTCTGGGGGACATTTAATTCAGTAATTAATCAAGTGATGTGAAACTGAACTAGCCTGCGAGCACGATTTGGAACGAATATTTTACGCAATGTAGTGCATGGAAGTTTTAATGCGACACGTGCTAGGCAGGAAATCAAATTTCTCTTTCCTAATGGTAAATTTCTGCATTTTTACAAATTCATTTTTTGTTTTTTATTTAATCAATAATAGCATTATTGAACTTTAAATATAATTCTCAGAAACAGAATAGACATATACATATATGTATATACACACACGCACCAGCTACAGATATTGGTATTATTTAAATTTATAACTATTAATAATGTTTAAATTTTAGTGATTATTGACCCTCTGCTAACTCCACCGAAGGCTCGACTTTACTTGGACAAGAACTTAAAGAGGACTTTGATTATGGCATTGAGTGCACTGTGCAAAGCAAAGCCTTACTCGGAGCCCCTTAAAGCGATAGTATCCTTTAACTTTATTTAACCATTTCCTTTAACTTTTACTTTAATGTTTTCCCTGACCAAACATTACAGAGATGGTTTGCAAAATGGTTGCAAGAGCACAACCCAAACAGGCCTTTCGTGGACGGTAAAAGACATATGGAAGTTGTTATTCCTGACTGAGAGCTAAGTTTTTAAAGACCAGATGTGAACTACCTTTACCTACTTAACTAATAGTACTTCTCACTACGTAGTTAAAGTTTAGTTAAGAGAGTTAAGGCGTCATCTCTCTCTCACATACCATATTTGACTTCACCTGAACTTGTTCGCTTATATAATCCAAGTACGGGTGCATATACTGCTGGGCTACATTTGGCAAATTGTATGGGATAAAATACATATCTATACATACACACGTATATTGTCCATTGTGTATATGCATGTGCATGCATGGGTGTGCGTGTGAGCACAGCTAACGGGGTTAACTTAGTGTGAATTGTTTTTCTGAAGGTGACACAAAGAAAAGGGTCTGAAACAAAACAGTTAAAAATCAGATGTTCCTCACTCGAGCTGAGCCAATGAATGCGGGACGTTATCCGTCCTTATAGAGCCTGGACTGCTGGCGCTGCTTGCAGTCGGAGAAGCAGGAGATCTTCTGCAGAACACCCGTTGGGGAAGTCACGATAGAACTCGTCTGCTGCTGTTGTGCTTACGACACGCCTGTGTGTCCATGAAGGCCAATCCCACAGGTCTGTGTTGTAATGCCTCGGCTAGAGGACCACCAGGTGCGTGAGGTGCGTCCCTAAACCAAGGCGTCCGAGTCGGGGTTAAGCCTATGTTTGTGTACGGGTCCTCTTTAGAACGCTCTTCCTGTGTATGTTCGTCTAGCGACAGCTTGAACACGCAGTTTCTGCGGCTTGTGTCGTCGTATTGGCTGTCTTCTTTGGGTTCTCTGGCCAGTCGTCGAAGAAGTGCCGCAGTGCGTCCGGTGTTTTGCGCTCTCTTGTAAACAGTTCCCTGTATATCATATGTACGCTTGAATACAAGATGTTCTGTACGTCGTGTGTGGTGTGTGTGTATCTGAGAGAAGAGGCGTACCTTTCATGGTCGAGTAGGGTGTAGTGTTGTTGTGGAAGGTGTGGGGACGGCTTAGTATTGGCAGGAGCAGAAGCTTGGTTTTTCTTGGACCTGTTGCGACCTCTGTGCATGTGCCTCTCACAGTATTTCTGGTCGGGTACAACAGGCTTGAGCATCTCCATTTCTTCCCATCTGTGCGCCTGCATCTGCCTGGCTCCGCATCTAAGGGACTGCTCGAACACACTCCTAGCTGAAATCCTCCCCACGCTGCACCTTTTAATGTTAGAGATCTCTAGTCGCTTATGTGGAAGGGCTATGGTATTCAATTAGGAGGACATGAAACTGTCTGTCTGATGAATCAATCCAGTACGAGTTATGGGATCCACTGGGATTTAATGGGATTCTTGTGAGAAAGCATTTACTGCTGGAATACATGTACGAGACACATTATATACGTTTAAGAGTGTAGAACACAGAAACTTCCAGTTAATATGGACAATGATCAGTTTGACTCTACATTTGTTCGGGGATCTTGGGATTCTCTATAAATAATAGGAATGTTTCCTATTTGGAGACAATGAACATGATGTTCCCCATTTAAAAACTCATGTTGGCAATGGGATTCTATGGGATTTTACGGAACCGACAACACTTACAGTTGTTTAGGAGGCCTCTTCGTAAGGGGACTATGAGCTCAGGTGGAATAGGCGCTCTTGCCATCATATACTTGAAGATCAATGCTTGGTGTTCGAGTTCTGCCCATTGTGACTGCGTAAATGGATACATCTGCTGCTCTGATATAGAACTCTATATTAGAGTGTGTATACACATGTATGTATACACACATACCTTGCGGAGGAGTGACTACGGATTGTCTCTGTTGCGGGATTGGAATGAAGTTGTGGTGAAGATCGAGCATCCTCGGAGAGAGATATTGCGGTGCTTCCTTATTCATCTCTTGTTCGAAGGTGTGTTGTTGTCTTGTGTATGCCATTGTGTGTGTGTGTGTGTGTGTGTGTGTGTGTGTGTATGGATAGCTAACTGAAGGAGACAGACAAATCTAGTGAGGTTTTTGTGGGAACATATATCATTAGAAGCATTTTTTCTTTTTTTTTTAATTATTTATTTCTATTTATTTTTTTTTTTTTCGGGTTAATGATGTTTGTTGTTGTTGTGGGAGAGACAACGAGACAAGCAAGCGAACAAGCCAAAAAGCAGGAAGCGCAAATCACGCGTACGGAGGTTTTAAAGATGTCTCTCTGTAACTAGCAGGCGGAGATGCCTTCCTTTTTTAACTTTTTTTACTAATTACGGGTTTAGTTTAATTAATCAGATTACTCGTGTATGGAATGAACTTTTAGTTTTGGATGCTAGTGATGTTTCAACTGGATATGTATAAAATATATGCATGCACTTTGATGAGATTTGATATGTGTGTGTGGGAAAAAGCTGTGGTAAAGCCTGTTTTCATTCATGGCATATGGTGTAGAAATTATTCATATACGTATAAAATACTCAGGTTATACATATATACATATAGGATAACTAAATACAAATATTAGGTAGATTGTCATTTTTGCTATTGTGAAAGGAATGTCGGAATCTACTTGTATATTTATTATTTAACTTTAATATTTGAAATATTATATATCTAAATGGATTTTGTATGATTTATATTAATACTATTAAAATTCACATATGTACTGCGTATAACTTATTGAGGATTAATTATAATATTATAAATATTATTTAATATGTATATATAAATGTAGGTGTGGTATGGGGGAGGAGATTTGATATCAGGATGGGATCGTTGTTTGAATTGGCATTGTTTCCCATGGCACCAACCAAGAGTGGTGATTTTTACTCTTCTGGCGTGTCTGTCAGTCAGGCAATTGACTAGTTAAAAAACTAGTATTTTTTTACTAATATTTTTAATATTAATAAATTAATATTTTAAACTATTGTTTTAGCTTTTAAAATAATTTAATAATATAATGTGTTTTATAGTGTTTTTTGTCCACCACCACCGTGACTGGGCAGGAGCAACGACAAATGGTGGCCTCGTTTCTTGCAACGCTCATCCCTGGTTTAGTAATGTTGAAGATTAAATAAATTTAAATTATATTAAGTAATTTATTTCACTATTATTATTATTATTTGTAAATAAGTTTATTAAACTATGTAAATCTAACAAGATAAGTAACCCTTGTTTTTAAATATTATTTATTATCATTAAATAAATAAATATTTTATTGAATATGTGTAACAGTCCTGGACAAACAGTGACGTATGTTGCCAACCACCAGTGACGGGAACCAGTTGCATATGTCAGACAAGCGGCACAGTCTTGTACGGAGAAGTACGGTACATGATTTTAATGCTTTACAAGGTAGTGATATAATATATAAAAGTATATAAAAAATGGACAATATGTAAAAAATAATATATTAAATAACCAAAATAAATGATGCAGCACATGTACTTTATATTCTATATTAAATTGACCAAAAAAATATTTTTAATAAATAAAATTCAATTTTTAAAATATTTTAAAACAAACTTGAGTGTGCTTCATGTTCACACTTGTGTGTTATATAAATATAAGTTTATATATAATGTATAAGCTAGTAAGCTATATGTTAAACTATATAGGAAATCAATATATAAATAAATAAATTATATATGTAATGCATAAAAAATATTATATGGTTTTTAAGAAATTTTTTTTCCTTAACAGGTGTATGCTTGTCAATTATAAATATTTGTGTGTATATTCTTCACAAGTCTTTTAATAATTATAATTAACTTATAAATTAATGTTTTAAGTTATAACATCTAATACTACTTATTTTATGTATTATATATATATATATAGCTATGGTAATCTAAATAAAATATTTATATTCTTTTGTATACATGTTTTAAATTTAATTAATAAACCATGTATTATTTTATATTGGAAGTGTAAAATAGTATTATTACCTAAGATACGAAAGTCATAATTTTAAATTGATTAGGACAAAAAAGAAAAAGAATACAAAATAATAAAGATTGATTTTATTATTTAATTAAATTAACAAGCATATATATTTATGCATATGTATATAAAAGAATAGATAAGTAATTATAAATTATGATAATTAATATTTAAATTTTATAATTAATTATTAATATTAAAAAAACTTGGGTGTGTAAATGTGTGCGTGTGTAAGCATATCATAGTTTAAATTATGCATACATATAATAAAAGAGAACTAAAGAATCTATCAACATATTAAATTACATAAATTAATTTAATTTGAACTATATGTTATATAAATTATTATAGATCATGGTTTCTGATATTCTTTAATTACATCACTCATATCGATTCTTAATTATTTCAAATACTTTTGATTATTTTAACTGTGGAGCTTGTTAATTAATAGTTTAGCGTGTTTAACAAGGGCTGTTTAATGAATCGTGCCAAATGCCTGGAGGCAATCCAGGAATGCAAGAGCCTCAAGGATGCAGAAGTCATTCACTCACGTATACCAAAAGAGGCACTCACGGCCGACACATATGTATGTAACAAACTGATTGAAACTTATGGGATTTGCCATAGTCCAATTCATGCTCGTAAGCTCTTCAATTCTATGTCTTCCAAGGACAGATATTCATGGGCTCTCATGCTTCATGCGTACACTCGTAACAGGTATGTCCACACACACACACACATACATTTGTATGATCTAGATTGACTATGTGCAACAAGCTGCATTCGGGAAGCTAAAGAGCTCTTTGATATGAGACCGAGTTGGGATCTTATCTCGTGGACTACATTGGTTTCTGCATTTGCCCAGAATGGGCATTTGCAGGAAGCAAATGGGACTGTTTAATCAATGGAGGAGAGGAACTTGGTTTCATGGACTACCATTCTAGCTGCACAAGCTAAATCAGGTTATATATACATAGTTGTGTGCACACACACATACAAGCATATAAACATGCAGGTCATTTTTGGGAGGCATTACAGATCTTCCACGAGATGCCCATGAGGAGTCTCAACTCGTGGAACTCCATGCCTCAGCATTTGCCACTCGTGATGGGGTTTTTGACTTCTTTGAAAGCATGCCGGAATGGGATCAAGTATCATGGAACTCTCCTCATGGCAAATACACGAGCTGGTGTTATTATATATATATATATATATATAATATATATTGTGTGTGTGTGTGTGAAATATATATTAGACACTCGTTTTTGCCAGGTAATGTTCATATGGTTAGGGAAATCTTTGATATTACGCCGGTGAGGAACCTTGTGTCATGGACCACGATATTAGATGCATATGCCCACGAGGGGCATCTACATGAAGCCAGGAAACTCTTCATAAACATCCCGAGCACAACTTGGTTTCATATACTGCCATGGTTTCTGCATATGCTCTGCACGGGCATTTGGAAGACGCCAGCCGTCTTGTTCGACAGTATGGTACGTTCTTTAGTTTTAAGCTTTAATACACATTATACTTGCTCGTACAATAAGAATTTCACTCTTATTGTATACATATGTACTGCGTCGTCTATATACACGTATATATAGAATATTGACAGTAATATGCAGCAAGAGAGGAACATCATTCATGGAACGCCATGCTAGCTGCATATGCTGAAACGGGCAGCCCAAGGAGGCTGAACACATTTTCCATGAGATGCAAATGTGGGACAGGTTCTCCTTCCCCTCTCTTCTTACATGTTATGCACTGAATGGATACACGGGGAAATCCAACAAATATTCGATCGAATGCAGAAAAAGATATGGTTTCATGGAACTCGATGCTCTCTGCATATGCACAGAATGATCATCTTGAAGAAGCTACACATTTCTTTGAGTATTGTATGCCACAGTGGGATATAGTATCGTGGAACACTATCCTGTCTGGGTACGTGCAAAAACGGGCATATGTGCAACGCCAAATGCATTTTCGAAGGTGTTCTTGAAAGGGATACCACGTCGTGGAATACACTCCTAGTGGATACACCCATGTCGGTTATATGAAGACGTTCTTTGAGACGATTCCGAGTAGAAACCACGCTTCCTGGAATACTGCGTTCCGAGCGTATGCCCAAGCTGGATATGTCAAGGAAACATTGGAAATGTTTAACTATATGAAGATCGTTGATATAGTTGATGGACTAGTTTTTTGTTAGTTTCTTAGCGGTTTAACCACAGTGGGAATGTTGAGAAAGCAAGGGAATGTTTTGTTAGTATGTGCGGGATTTCAATATCGAAACTAGAAGACAACATTTTAGTTGCATGATTGGGATCTTTGGGAGGGCTTGTAGATATGACGAGGCTAAAGATTTGATGCAGAATATGCCGTTCCTTCCGACTCATTGGAGTGGAAGTGTTTGGTAGGAGCTTGTAAAAGTCGGAGGGATGTGGAGGATGTTATTCATGTCGATGGAGCAGCATACGTCATGATAGCAAATATATGCTCCACATTGTGATATATTACACAAGCTGCGTGTAGATAGGAAGGAGACCATGTCGATATATATATTACTATTTACATACATTTATGTGTCGTTAGAAGAGCTAGTTAACTCGAAGAAACAGCAACAAGTGTTTCAGTTTCAGTCACTTCATAACACAGCTCGGCAGACTGTGCAGATACAACTTGGCAACAAAATCAACAAACTGTGCAGCAACAACAGCGGCAAAGTATTCAACAAAATGTACAACAACAACACCTGCTCCAAGTGTTAAAGAAGATCCTCTTAAGATAGAAGACAATATGGAGAGACTACTTAACATTGTGAGCAATCGAGTTCACACACCGCACACGCACACGCACGTACTAATTTCAGCTTAAAACAATACCTCGGAAGCTTTATCTTCAGCGGTGCAAGAGATGAAGGGATGATGGACGCTCCATATTATGGTTCCGGGGGGAATCGAGGCCACCTGAGAGAAAACCATATATACAATCGGTAGATGTGAAAGAATCATTTGTTGAAGGCGAATGGGAGGAGGAGCCAAGTGTGCACTTGTACGAGCTTATGTTTCCAGAATGGAAATACCATAGCTAGTTAAGCTTTTTATAATTATGTATATATCACACCTAAGTCAACAAGGACTTGGTTATCAAAAAATCTTAGCACATAAAAGAGTGTATGTATATGTAGTGTGTGTGCGTGCTTGTGTGTGTGTGTGAGAGAGAGAGGTTTTAAATACGTGTAAGGATGCTATAATGGAAAACATAAGCATTAGACACTTTTAACCCGGCCCGTATATGTATCGTACACGCACACCTATTACTTAATTAGGTTAAACACGTGGTCCCTAATCATATTCACTTTAAATAAACCTTGTTTAGGGTTTTCGCATTTTGTGTTGTTTTGGAGGGAAGAAATGGCGGCCATGGCGATGGAGACCGGCGGGGCGGAGGGCATGTGTACGCTGTTCATGGCATCGATCTGTGAAGCAAAGGAGCGCATTGAGCACCTGGAAGTGTTCTTCTCCAAGCGCCTCTACCCCGCCATTGTCCAGGAATCCGAAGCCCTAGCTGATTTGAGCGCCGCCCAGCGGCAATGGATGCTCGAAATGGAGAGCGCCGATCACGACAGGCGCGAGGCCGAGGAGGAATGGCTGCACGAAAAAGGTAAATTCCTGTGTTATCAAGAATTATGCGGATTTTGTGTGTTTTCTACAGAAATGCTGGTGAAAGAGCGCGAGAGTGCGGAGATTTCATGGCGGCAGGAAAAGTGCGAGATTGAGAGCAAGCTGGAGACCGCATTACGGGGAGAAGGAGGAGAGATCGAGCAGGAGAAAGAAAATCTGCTGGCGAAATGGCGAAGTGTGAAGAGGAAGCATGCTGAACTGGAGGATGAACTGCAGGGAAAGCGGCAGGTTCTTCGTAGTCTCAACGCCAGGTACCACAATATGAAAATGCAGTACGGATCTGTTCTTCGGCAACATGCAGTTGCCGAGGTCTACAATAATGGATTACGACTTTCTCCGGACAGGATCGAAGATGTCCAAGGAGCTGCAAACGACTGTCCCATTCTCCCTGAGGTATACAGTACAGATATACATACATGGGCCTATGCAAATTTCTGTATGGGGCTTTACGCACGAAACCATTCAGTTGGCATAAATGTTCTTATAAGATCCATTTATTACAATATAAATCCATGCAGTTTAATTCTTGTTTAAATACATACATGTATATATGCATGTGTGTGTGTGTGTGTAAAAGGAGATACGCTTAGTAAAGCCGCTTTTTTTTTTTTTTTTCCCTTCATTTCCAGGAGAGAAAACTACAGACCACTTGCATGCCAAATGTCCGAGGTACTGTATTTTCCACCGTTTCGTGTTTCTAAATTACAGCTTCTCGCTTATCACTATCGTTTTTATGTTTTGTACGTGCGTGCGTGTGTGCGTGTATATATAATTAAGCTCATTGCAGATGCTTGGGAAGCCGAAGAAGTGCAGAAACGATGCTCAAGAAACTGCAAACTTCGCCAGAAGCAGGAGACTCCGTTACAGGTTTCTGAGAAGGTTTTTTAGTTTAGCCAAAGATGCGTGTGTAGAACAATAATTCAGTAAACTTTTATAGTAATTAGCATAAGTGAGTGATACTTTGTTGAATTTGTTTATTTCCAGGAAAGGAATCTCGAGAATGGCTCCTACATGCAAAATACCCGAGGTACGCTTTTTCCGTTTATTCTTTTATCTTTTATAATATTTATGGGTTTCTTTTGCAGACTCTAGAGAAAGCCATCCTCAAATTACTGGGAAGTTACGGGAGCCGGAGAAGAATCCACAAAAGGTTTTGGTACACACTCACACACACAACAAACGTAAACCTCTTTTTATGGTTTAATCTTGGTCTCTCCAGGAGCGAAATCTTAGCAACGGAATTTGCGCTCGGAGTAATCAAGGTACATTTCGTTTTTGAAGTCTAACTACTCATGGAACTTCAGTTATGAAAAATATTGAATAACTCTCACCTGTAATGTTTATCATATAACTCGTGTATGTATTACAACATTACATACGTTTCACCTTGTGTATATGCTTTTAGAGGAGACACATACATCTTTATGGTTTACAGAAGCTGAATACTTCCATGTAACTGCGAGAAAAGCCGCTACACCAGCTACGAAGAAGAGGAAAGGAACGCTTAACGAATTCTTCTATGCAAATCGAGGTATTCAACATATATGATTATGTATTATATAAAATGATACGTTATGTATACTATATGTGTATATAGGTGCTTCAGACGGGAAATGGAGGAGCACAAGAGCACAAAACGATGCCAGGGATCCTCACGATGATTTTTTAAGCACTCCGCAGGAGCAAGCTCTCCGGAAGATAGCAGAAGAAAACGCCAAGAAGCTTTATGTTCGTAAGAATGCAACAGATAAGTCAAGAAGCAGGTATGGGTTATGCTAGTATAATACATACACCGCAATAAACTTCTTCAGTCTTAACAAAATACGTACATACATCTATAAAACCATCCCATTTCTGGAGCAGAATGCAACAGAAGACGGAAAGAAGCAGGATGATCATCTTAGACCAGAATGTCCGAGGAATCTTTCAAAGCACGATGCAGCAGAAAACCAGTAAGAACGCTGTGCAACAGGGTATATCAAACAACTGGGAGGATGAAGAAACTGTAGAAGTTAACGAGGTAACCTATAATTGCTGTGTGTGAGTGAGATCTCATGCTATCCGGCAGACACTATAGCAGTCTTTATTTGTTGAGATATACACGTAGACACTATAATGTACATTAAAGAAAGAGTGGAGGATACAAATGTTGTGTATGTGTGTATATGGTGTGTATTTAAATGGTACACACCAACAGACGGTGCATATAGAAAATACAGCTTTGTGCCATGTGTAACCGTCAACTGAACAGGCCCAGTGCAGCACCAGTTGAAAGCCCCACGAAATGAAGACCTAACGGACCAGATAATTGTGCTGGTGAAGAAGCGATGGAAGTCGATGAACCCGTACCATGCTTTGTTCCTGACACTCTAGCTCTGGAATGGGAAGTTGCAGTTACTGCGAAGAAACAAGCAATTGCTGAGAAGATGAAAAAGCCCGATCAAGTTATAAACCAGCCGATAATCCCCCTCAGGTACGTTACTATTAATATTCTCACGGGATATGCGTGTGTGTGCGTGTGTAAAATAGATATATATATGATATATATATATGTACTAAAGAGGTGTTAATTAAGAATGATTAGTGCTACGTTTAGAACGTCTCTCTTTCTCACACACACACACGCACGCACCATCAATGTCTAAATATATATTGTACAAAAAGGATTTTCTATACAGAGATGTATGCATATGACAAGTGCGTGCATAAACAACATATGGGGTCTTTAATACTAATAACAAGCCGGTGAGGAAGAAGGCGGAAAGAGAAGCATTGCAAGGGGTTGAGTGCAACCAGTGTAAGAAGTTTTACGATGCCGTGCTCGCTGGAGATGCTGACGGCGTCATGAATACGCGCGGTGTGAGCATCACAACGAAGTGTCCAGACACCGTTACAGGTATGTATTGTTGATATAATATCCGTGTATGTGTATGCACATAATGGGAAACATACCGTTATGCTACATACATGTACATTAATTCATATGCCATACGTTTATGTGATTCGTATACAGAGCTAAATGTATGCATAAATACACCGCATGACCACATTCTCGTCGTCTCTTTTACTTAAGACGATGGCATGCAGGTATGTTCCTCCCAGTACTCCTGAAGGCTTTTGGAACATCGGATTCGACACCGAAACGCAAACATAGAGCTGGTTTAAGTGATCGGAGTGTATAAATATGATACATGTGTATACAGGAATGCGTGTATATGTAAGTACCCAAATACAGACATTATCTATAGAAGATAGATAGATATGGCATGATAGCCCACATATGTCACATGAAGATGTGACTGTAGGTGGACCTGGCGGAGTTGGAGGAGGTGGAGTTCTCACAGGCAGAGGTGGTGGTGAAGAGCGGCTATGTGGAGGTGGCAGAAAACCCACAGGCGAGGAGGTGGTGAACGGCGGCGAAGATCTCACAGGTGGTGGGGTGGTGGTGGTGGACTTGAACCCTTTGTTAGAAGAGTTTTGTAAATGTAGAAAGAGCATGATAAACAGCCTCGTTGTTCGTTGATACCACTTCCGCAGCTTGATCTCGGTCCTCCTGTTTTCGGAGTGCCTCCTGCAGGAGTTTGCAAGCTCCATCTTGTTTTCTCAACTGCATTCGTTAGGAGATTGCCAGCTTTCTTTTCTGCTTTGAGCTTCTCTAGTGCACGTGCAGCCTCCCTCTCGGGCACCACCTTCCACCACCACCATCGAGCTGCAGTTGCAGTGACTTCGCGTTCGGCTGCAGTGACTCTATCTTTGGCTGCAGTGACTTCGCGTTCGGCTGCAGTGACTCTATCTTTGGCTGCAGTGACTTCGCGTTCGGCGTCGGTGACTTCGCGTCTGGCGTCGGTGACTTCGCGTTCGGCAACCTGGAGTGAGATCACATCCCTGCACCACCGATTACGAATCTTCACCACGTTGTTCTGAGGTTGAAGGCATGACCAGTCGGCAGTCGAGGGGACTTCTCCGATCTCAAATCTTTACGAGCGTCCAAAATTTTTTTAAAAAAATCCTGAAACCAAGAAAAATAAATAAAGAATAAGTGAGAACACGAAGCCAAATGTACCTTGGCCTCCTGATCTTCTGGTGGCTGACATCGTCGTTCCAGATGCGGAAGCACACTACATTCCACCGTTCGTTCTTTAGTAGCATCCACTAGCTGCCACAAATGAGCGAGGCTAGATCCTACCAAATAAACGTACCGCTCTGCCAAGTCTGTAGTGATCTTACCATGAGAACCCAAAGCGCTATCAACAAACCTCACAAGTTCCTCCTCAGGAATGGATGGCTGGTTGTATCCTTTTGCCCTTGCCAAAGCATCCTTCTGGCGTTCCAGTATTCCCAAGCCCTGCCCCTCGGATGAAACAAGCCATACACTAAAACTTTTTACATCCCTAGCGCACTTCCCGATGCCTGCGATACTGTACAGGTCTCTCTCATCTAGCTTGTTCACGTTGTCCAAGATGATCACGAGGGAACTAGAAGCATCAGGACAAACCCATCTCCTCCACGTTACCGAGCCTGTTCCATACACCAGCCACCGTGAGCCTGTCCCATACGCTCGTTCCCCTTACAAGTTCATGAAGGGAAGGGAACATTGCTCCATACTCCTTCTGGATTTTCTCCTCCAAGGCCTTCAGAGACCCACCATGGGCAAAGGTGTAGTAGAACACAGCTTTTCCTCTCCTCTTTGCAGCAGAAAGGATGGTAGTGGTTTTCCCGCAGCCCGGGATTCCGAAGAATACCACAACTGCGGGCTACCATTCATCATAACGAGCAACTCATCTTCAGCTTTGCTCGTGTCCACGTGCGGCTCTGGCAAAGAGAAATCGGGGAGCAGAGGGTGATTCAAGCGCCAGACGAGGAAGGCAGTGTCAGAGAAACCAAACGCCACAACCAGGCTGAAAAGCAGGCCGACCAGAGTCATGATCCCCTTCGCGAGCATCATCCTCTTTAAATATCGTACTTCTCTGTGGACAGGGGAGGCAGCAGCGGAGGAGGCCGAAGAAGTCGAAAACCTTAAACTTGTGGCTTGTGGCGGAGGAGGCCGACGTCGGGAACTCTGGGCGGCGGCAGAGAGAACCGCCGTCGACGGCGGCGGAGGAGGCGGACGTCGGGAACTCTGGGCGGCAGCAGAGAGAACCGCCGTCGGCGGCGGCGGAGGACGTCGGGAACTCTGGGCGGCGACAGAGAGGGCCCATCCACCTCCAACACCTGACATCAAACCTGATGCTCGAGCCGGCGGCAGCGGAGGAGGCGGACGTCGGGAACTCTGGGCGGCGGCAGAGAGGGCCCATCCTCCGAAGCGGCGACAAGCACCAGGAGCCACCACTCGCATTCATCGAAAAACCCCTAGAACCTAGACCGTTGCCCTAAATGACCGAATATTCGTGCAGTGGAGATTAGTAGAAAATTTAGTAATTGATGGTCAAATATGAATTAACTAATAAAAAAACATAATAATTAATGTTTATTGTTGATGTTTTTATTTTAAAAAAATAAAACGAGTTTTTTAAATAAATATTAACTCAAAATTTCACAATTGTAATAGTTTTTAGTCGTCTTTCTTTTCATTTTTTGTCCACCTCGGGATAGTATTCTTCTGCACTGAATGCGTATTGCTGAATCTCAGCAAATGCCACCATCTCCACACAGATGAGCAAATTCTGATAAGCTTCTTCGATCCGGTTCACTTGGAGTCGCTTTTGCTTTGTGATGAATCCAGCAGATGCCAGCAGCTGGAGAACCACGCTCTCAAGAACAAAAACAAAACAAAGATATCCCCTGAAACGAGAGTGAAGAGCTTGTTTACCTGCCAGAAGGAGAAGAAAATAACTCCTTTGATGCACAGGAACTTTGCAAGCGGCTTGTGGTAGAATTGGATGAGCGAGTACATTGCCAGGGTGACTGAGGAGTTGAGGACTATGGAGATGATCCAGGTTATCATCCCCTCGTATAAACCACTTAGTTCCAGCCACACCATGAGAACAGAGAATATGGGCCAGATGACAACGTCCAGAGCTTGAGCAGCTTGAGCGTCTTGTGATTCGGCAGGGATTCAACAACAAGTTCTCGTTTTGAATTTGTTTCTTTTTTTTCTTTTGTCAAGGCACATATCACAAAGAGAGTGATTGGAAAGGAGTTGTGGATCTTGATATGGTCAGGGACAACGCTGTTGCTGATGAAAATCCCCATGTAGCTGTACATGAGACTCGGGGACTTAGCAATCACCTTGAAAACAGAGTAGACCCAGTAGAGCGAGTGAAAATTTACTAGAACAATCAACGATGGTACTTACCAGAGCCTGGTAGCATTCCTTGATGGCATCCAGGAACATGAAGTGAAGCAGCATTCCTTGATGCCATCCTTGAACATGAAATGTGCCTCACTGCCGGCGATTTGGACGAGGCAGAAGAACGAATCAATGGCGTAGAGGGGATGATGAGAAATCCATGCAGCAAGCTCTGAAATCTACCTAGCCTAGCTCAAGCTGCCTTCAAGAGTAGTAGGGCTTAGAATTTCATTGACTGATTAACAAAGATCAAGTTCAACTTGAAGTTTTCAACTTGTTAATGTTCACCCATGCAGCTTGGAGATGGTGCTCTGGTTGTGGCGGCGGAGGATTATGTGGCGATGGTGGGGGTGGAGGGCGATTAGGTGGTGGTGATGGTGGTGGACTTCGTGTTGCGGGAGGTGGTGGTGAAAACCTCTGTGGTGGTGTTAGGTGGACCTCGTGGAGTTGGAGGAGGTGGTGGAGGTTCTCACAGTGAAGAGTGGCTATGTGGACGTGCAGAAACCCACAGGTGGAGGAGGTGGTGAAGAGCAACGAAGATTTCACAGGTGGTGGGGCGTGGTGGTGGGGACTTGAACCTATTGTTGGAAGAGGTGACGTATGCAATGCCATAGTTTTGTAAAATGTGGAAAGAGCATGATAAACAGCCTCCTTGTTAATCGATACCACTTCAGCAGCTTGACCTCGCCTCCTCCTATTTTCGGAGTGCCTCCTGTAGGAGTTTGCGAGCTCCCTCTTGTTTTTCGATTGCATTGATTAAGAGATTGCTAGCTTCCTTTCTGCTTCGAGTGCCTCCCCTAGTGCACTTTCAACATCTTTTTTACGTGGAGCCTCTTAGGGCACTTTCAACATCTTCTGACGTGGAATTGAATTGAATTTAATGTGTGTAGAAGTTAAGTTATGAATATTTATGTTATGATTAAAAAAACAAAATATTCCAATTGAGGTCACAGCCCTTGCGGGTTAGTGATTAATGTGTTGGCGTTGAATAAAAAATTATGCGGAGAATTGAAAAAGGCTTACATTTAGCAGATGGATCAAAGGGCGCGTTCTCTGGAAACCACACCACAACCACGCTGAAGCCTATGCATTAAGATTAGGAAGTGGAAAAAGACTCAAGAACAAACACAAGAAAATTCACAGCCAGAATTAGTACGGAGGAGTTTGCCCAACAAACCATTTCTCTCATTGAAATGATGATGCATAAGACCAAGGGAACAGCATTACTTGCATGGTTGATTTTGCTAGATCAGGCTACTTAGCAGAAGCAGAAGATCTTGTGCTTACCATGCCGTTTGTTCTAGATTTTCTAGAATGGACATCTCTGCTTGCGGCTTGCAAGAGTCATGGTCAGCTAGAACGCCAGCAGGAGTAATCACTAGTCAAATCCAATCCCTACAATCTCTGATTTCGATTTTAAACCACTGGTTCAAGGAGTAGTATAGTAGCCACAACAAGCACCAATGGCTGATAATCCAATGGCACAATCAGGAATTTCCAGAGTCACCAATCCGATGGCGACCCTGGCTTCAACAATCCACAGCCACAGGGGCTCCTGTGGCATCACAGGCGGCAGCAGGGGTGCTTGATCAAATGGATTTTGGGGATGAAGAAATGGCGGATCCGACAACAAGCACCAATGGCTGATAATCCAATGGCACAATCAGGAATTTCCAGAGTCACCAATCCGATGGCGACCCTGGCTCAACAATCCACAGCCACAGGGGCTCCTGTGGCATCACAGGCGGCAGCAGGGGTGCTTGATCAAATGGATTTTGGGGATGAAGAAATGGCGGATCCGCTAGCTGATGAAGTAAATGAACTCCAGGAACAATGAAATCCATGCAACTTTGAAGGCTAACAATGAAGGAAGTTGAAGATGAATCTGGATCAGAGGGTGGAGAGCAAGCCGGAGATTGTGTTGTTCTGCCTTCCCAAGTTTAGATGTCTTCAGAAGTCACGCAGTTGTACCAGCTGCTGAAGAAAGATCCTATGTGCCACCATTGCCTCGACCATATAATGGAGCAAGAAATAAGACGATGGTTTCTGACTGGATTTTAAGATGGAGCAATATTTTATGGCAGCTGAGACTCCAGATTCCGACAAGGTATCGTGCTCAACAAACTCCTTGGAGAAGGATGCCTTGTCGTGGTGTAGGAGACATTGCTCAGCAGTCCAGCTTGGACAAGCTTCTAAGATCGAGTCTTGGTCAAAGTTCACAAGGAAGCTAAGAGCTTATTTTGTTCCTAGCAACATTGAGATGAAGATACGAGATAAGTTCCATGAACTTCGACAAACGGGAACCATTGCTTTGTATGTGCAGGAGTTTACCTCATGTGTTTTAGACATTGATGATATCACTAATAAAACAAAGCTATGGGGGATAAAGAAACATGTCAAGCAGGTCCCTTCTTAAAGACACCCTGCTCAGGCTCAAGGCCCAAATCTCCTACACTGCTTTAGCTAGCTCAATTGCATCATGGAGATCTTCAGGTGAGGACTTTTCCACCTCCCCTTAAATTTAAGAATTACATCACTTTAGAGGTGTTTCTAACCGTATTTAACATGCCAAACTCATTTACATTAAATAATAAGTTTTAACTGGGATGTCAAAATTAAGGGAGAGTTTTTTAAAAGGTAATTGCTACATTTGCTTAGAATTTCTCGCGATATATAAGAATAATTAATCGGACTACCCTAAAGACCTAAATGCACTAGGCAGGATTGTTTCTTATCACATATAAAGTTCATCACAATTCAGTAAGTAAGAACAGTCAATCTTCAAAATAAAAAGTCAAGTCATAATAAAAATTATGACATCTCTTCTTTGTCACTCTCTTTCTATATAGATATGTAGATTTATAAGGTATGATTTCTAAGTATGTAAATCCTACTCAGAATGATTGGGATTGGTATTTGGGATACTTAGAATTTGCATACAACACTAGCATTCAAAGTTTCATTGGCATGTCTCTATTCAAAGCATTGTATGGGCGAGACCCTCGAATGCCTCCAGAAGTTGGTTTGGCTTCGCACAAACCTAAGTATGCTGAAGCTCAATTGGGCAACTTACTTAGATCGAGCTCTTCCTTTACTGCATGTTACCTCAGCAGAACATTTAGGTCGGGCACAAGTTCAACAACAACAGGATTATAATTCTCGTCATCGGCCACCTCCTCAGTTTGCTATTGGTGACCTTGTTCTTGTACATTGTCTGGAACTTCATCAAAAAAGGACTCACTCCAAGTTTCTTGCGGAATGGCTCGGTCCTTATAATATTCTTCGTCAAGTTAGCCCTCAAGTTTACCATGTGCAAGATGTTGAGTCTCGAAAAAGCACCTTTGGTTGCTCACGTTTTACGACTGAAGAAGTTTTTCTTATGAGGGGGGGATAATCTAAGGTAATTACCATGGTATATTCTAGAAGTTACTAGAGATATTTATGGTCTGGCTAAATCCTTGATAGGATAGTCCAAATATAGCTAGAATATACCTTTTCCTTTGTATATAAACCCTGACCTTGAATACAAGGATATCTGAGTTTTCTATCTTTTCGTATATTTACTGTGTTGTGTCTCGGGGTTCTCACACTATTTATTTTATAAAAAGAACATCAACAAAGGTATTAATATGAATAAAAAGGTCTCTTGTCTATAACAACATAAATGTGTGTGTCTATATATATAAAGCATGTATTTAAATTAAAAATGATGTAAGAGTTGATAAGAACATATACAATGTTATATTAAATGTAAATATATATATATATATATAACATTTAAAAGTTCGATTCAAAGGTTCGATTAATCCATCTATTTTGTGGATGAAAGGGAGATGTGAAAGATTGTTGAATTCCCATCTGTGAAGTCAAAACCTTCAAAACTTCAGCAATAAAGGCAGGTCCATTATTTGATAAAATCCGTTCTGGACATGAATGGCGCAAAATTACCCGAGTGAGTAGAAAATCAGCAACACTATGGGCCGTGGCATCTGGTAAAGCTCCAACCTCCACCCAACGTGTCAAAAATATGTTAAAACCACACATATTGGTTGCTTGCAGCTGAAGGTGGAAAAGGACAATTAAATCCCATGCAACAAGTTCGAATGGCCGTTCCACCTGTATAGACTCTAAAGCACCAGTTGATCATGAGGAGTTCCGAGTCTGACACAATGAACAACTTCGTACGTACTGGATCACTTTGTCGCATATTTGGCCAGTAAAATGAACGTTGTAAGCTGTCCAAAGTTCTTCGATAACCAAAATGTCCGCCAGAAAGTGGTGAATCATGATATGCTGCAAGATACCTAGGAACAAAAGTGGTTGGAATTGCCAAACGTAGTGAAGTTGTAACATCTGTGCCAATAAAATAAACCACACCGTCATGTATGCGAAATTGTGCCACAAATGAAGAAAAATGAGAGTTGGATGGTTAAGAAGGATTGGTTAGTGCCAAACGAATAGGTTGAATCCAAGTATTTGTTTCCTGAGCCCTTGAGACCTCTGCAAGAGATGGAATTGTAAGATCCAATTGATTGGCCATAACTGCACAAGGAGCCCTAGAAAGAGCATCAGCATCCACCATACTATCCCGGGACGATGTTGACCTCAAAGTCATACATTTGGAGCCGAAGTGCCCATCTGGCAGATCGTCCAAGCAACTTCTTATTCTTCAATAAGGCAAAAACAGCTGCATGATCACACTCCAAAAGCGTATGAGATCCATGGAGATATACATGAAGACGCTCAAAAGCCCACACTGCAGCTAAGCACTCAAGATCTGAAGCACAATAGTTGTTTTCAGGGCCTTGCAATCACCAATACCTACGGAAGAAGCATTCGTTCGTAATATAAAAGGACGAGAAAAATCCGGATAATGAAGCACCGGAGGGGACGTCAAATACTTTCGTAGCTTACAAAAAGAATCTTCACAATCGTCAGTCCACACAAAAGGAACATCCTCATGCAACAAAGCTCGCAAATGAGCATTGACATCAGCCAAACGAGGTATAAACATCTTAAATATGTAACCTTACCAAGAAATCGTCGTAAAGACCATACATCTGTTGGACGAGAAAATTTCGCCACAGCCTCTACCTTGGATGGATCCACACGTAACCCTCACGAGAAACCATGCACCCCAAATACATAGTTTCAACTGTGCCAGAAACACACTTGGGCTTCTTCAACTTGAGCCCATACTCCCGTAAACGATCAAACACACGAGCTACTTCCTTGAGATGATCTTCCCAAGATCCCTAAGTATGAACCAGAATGTCATCCAAGTACTTTGCAACTGTCTCCAGAAACTCATCATTAAAAACTTCATCCATCATGCGCTGAAATGTGGTAGGAGCAGATACTAAATCAAAAGGCATAACAAGGAACTCATATAAACCAAAAGGAGTTCGGAATGCTGTTTTGGGAATATCTTCGGGAGCCATAGGAATTTGCCAATAACATGAAGCAAGATCCAATTTAGTAAACCAACGACTCTTACCCAATTAATCTAACAAATTCTGTGTGTTCGGCAAGGGATAGCTATCTGGTTCTGTAACAGCATTGACGGGATGGTAATCCACCGTGAACCGCTTAGATCCATCAGGTTTATCCACCAAATGGGGCTCCGATGCCCATGAACTGAAAGAAAGGCGAGCCAACTTCTTCTCCAGCAACTCTGACACACATTTTCGTATAATGCGCCTTCGAACAACAGCTTTAGAAGGTAAAGCGTCCCCTGTTCGAATGTGGTGTTGTGTTCGAACCTTAGCAGTGGGGGTGATATCTGTAGAAAAAAGATCTGAATATTTCTTCAATAATTGTTGTACCTGAAACTCTGGTTCAGTTGCCACATGTACATTTCCAGAGTTCCTTGACACTGAGGACACCACTGCTGAAACATCTAGCTCATGCATGATGGCACTTGACAACATTGCTCCACATCGCTTGAGAGGGAGTTTATCCAAAAGAAAAGGTGAATGACCTGGAAATATTAACCGTCGAGGCCCAAATTGGCAACTTGCCTTACATGCATCCAACCAAGTACATCCAAGGATAATATCAAAAATCTGGTGTGAGAATACATGGAGTTGCAACTCATTTGCATAAGTCCCAAACTGCAAAGGTACTTGAGCAAGTGTAGACGAAGTAGCTCGAGTACATCCATCGCCATACAACACATGTAAGCTTCCTTGCTTGGCATCGTTGTCAAAGCACAACGTGTAACCACATTAGCAGAAATCGAAGAAATACTAAACCTGTATCAATAAAGAATAGTTACAGGGGTACCATGTATGAAACCTTATAGTGTAAATGGAGATAACCCTTTATGAGGAGTTCGCGAAGCTTGAGGTGAAAAAAGAAAGAAAAGATGAAGGACTAGGAGATGAAGGAAAGGTGTTAGGTGCCTTCGTACCCAACACACCTACTCGTTTCCCGCCTCCACGGGAGCAACATCCACAACAACAACCGGTTGATTTTGACATGGACACCAACCTGGATATGGTGGTCGCCAGTCGGGAAACCGCCGACAATGTTGGTAAGTGTGACCAAGTACACCACAAGCCCAACAAGACAGTCGTCATCGTCCTTGTCCTTGACCATGACCAGCACCATTAATGCAAGCAGCTTCTACCTCCATAGGCACAGGATCAAGAGGAGCATTGAAAGTTGGAGGAGTGATGGCCTCTGGAATGGGTAATTGTACTCTTGGAGTCGCTTAAAAACGTTGTGCACGAGTGAAAGCCTCTTCCAAAGTGACAGGATCCAATGCCTGAACATAACCAACAAGATCCGGTCGAAGAGCAGGCCATAACATTCCTAATTTGCTACGCTCGGACATGGTGGGATCCGCCCGCATCAAGAAATCATGAAACTTCATAGCAAACTGCATGACAGATTCATTTGTTGAAACGCATCGTCAAAATCTTCTGCTTTCCCAAAAACCAATTTAAATTCCACTTGAAGGGTGAACCAATATTGCTCATCTGTAAGTAAACCTGTTGGTGGTGGACGACTATTATACCATTGGAGAGCAACATCTAAAAGACAAGTTGGAAACTCGCAAAGGCAATGTGTAGCTGTCCACCCATGATATGTGGCAATATTGATGAAATGAGCCAACCAATGGTGAACATCTGCACCCGGCGTACCTCGAAAAGATTAAGGTCGTACACGTGGGTTTGATTGAGGAGTAGGAGCTAGAACTGGAATTTGCAAGCATTAAAAGAGCTGTTCATGCTGGTGTGTGATGCGAATTAGTTGTTCCAAAAGTTGTTGCTCCATAAGAATCGTATGAAAGGAAATAAAGGAAACAAAGAAAAGAAAAAAAGGAAAGATTGAAAAGAAATAAAAAAAAAAGAAGATCAAAAGAAACTTCTCTCACAAATTGCTCGACTTCTCCACCAGTGTGAGAACCCCGAGACACAACATAATAAATATATGAAAAGATAAAAAATCAGATATTCTTTATATTCAAGGTCAGGGGTTATATATACAAAGGAAAAGGTATATTCTAGCTATATTTAGACTATCCTATCAAGGATTTAACCAGACCATAAATATCTCTAGTAACTTCTAGTAACTTCTAGAATATACCATGGTAATTACCTTACAATAGTTAAATATATCAAATGTGTGTGTGTGTGTCTATATATATATATATATATAGAATATCTTACATATAAATTATTAACATTTTAATGAATCTTCTACTTGCTCGTTTTTTATTTTTAGGTTATAGATCTTCCATTGTGTATTCACTTTTCATCAATCTTTTAAAATTAATAAATAGTAATATAATTAATTAAAAATATAAACTCATAATAAAATAAATATTTTTTTTTAATTTGATTTATTGAGGTAATTAACTACCTACTAGTGGAAAGTGAACTCATTTGCTTCAATTATAAAAATTAATTTATATAAAACAAATTAATTTTCAAGATGAAATACAAGAGAACTTATAATAATATTTCCTTTTACTAATTGAAATTTAAAATTGTTAATATATTAATTAGTAACTTAGGACTCACAAGTATGAAATTCATATTCGGTATAATAATTAGTTTAAAAAGAAACTCTTATCCACTAATTATATTTTATTTATGCTTATAAATTATGAATTCCAATAGTTTTCACAAAAATTAAAAATTAAAAACCCAAATAAATTAAAAGCTCATTACATTAATCAAATTAAAGCATTTACTAAAATTTTACATATACAAAAACCCATATATTCAAAAGAAAAAGCTCTTAAATATTTGGTATACTTTATAAGTGTTTACGTATGAAACGGTCTACATTATAGAATTAATGTTAACAAATGAATAATACTATAAAGAATATATAAACATTAATATTGAATATTACATAATATCCACATTGTAAATTATACATAAAGAAGTCAATTGTAACACTTGTAAATTTATATATATATATATATAAAGTTACCGTACACATCAATCGAAGAAATTAAACATTTTGAGAACATACTAAATGTATTTTATATGCATTACACAACACAAAGGCATAATCATATTTATGCATACATGTATAATTTATTTGTTTATATATTTTATTCAAATAGATAATATCAAGAATTATGTGGATTTTGTGTGTTTTCTACAGAAATGCTGGTGAAAGAGCGCGAGAGTGCGGAGATTNATTCTTAATTAATCAGTTTATCTACAAATGGAATCCACCTTCAACCTGTATAGTAACGTGTACTATATGTGTGTGCGTGCGCGTGTGCATATACCTATATGTATATATACATATACGTACGTATGAGTATGTAAAGAGTAGAGCATGTAACATTCTTTTGTGTTAATATGCCCGTGTATATAAGTAAATGTACATTTGATACTAGTCTGTGCTGTTTGATAAATATTATTAAAATTTCATTATTTAATTAATTATTATGTAATTAATAATCAATCGTATACAAACATTTAATAAATTAGATGTTAATGAATAGAATTTTAAACAACCATTTAATTATTATATTATTGATTACAAGAATATAAGATTGTACATAGTTAAATATGAATTAATTTTAAAGGAACCTTTATACATTATATAAATTAAGTGTTCTAGTAAGGTTTTAAAGGCTCTGTTTTAAGGAAGGGTTTTAAAAGGCTCTGTTTGAAGGAAGGGTTTTAAAGGCTCTGTTTGAAGGAAGGCTCTGTTTTTAGGGTTCCTGGTCAGGATGGGACTGGTGAAGCTGTTTGTGTTCATATTGGGGCTGCATGCGATTGCAATCTTCTTCTTCACGTCTGGATTTCTTCTTACACGCACGGAGTTGCCCAATGTGAGCGTGTGTAGTGATTCAGAATATTCGCCCTGTGATGTGAAGGATTCGAGCTGCTGGACTAATCCTGGGGTCGATCGTGTTGTTATTTTGATAATCGATGCACTAAGGTACGTGTATATGTATATATAATGCATAATATATGTGTGTGTGTTGTGTTGTGTGTGTGTGTGTGTGTCTATATGCATGTTAAGATTTGTTATTGAACTACATTGTAAATATTGTTTGTGTGTGTTTTCTTAATATATGGATTAAGGGGCTTTAGATCTATGAATATGGGATTAGTATGTTGTACAAGATTTATATATTTATAACCATACATGCATACATAGATCTGCTTATAATGTTGCAGGTGTGTGTGTATCTATTTGCATGTGCATGTATACATACATGCATGCATGCGTGTATCTATATGTATGTATTGTATAGACACACACACTTAGTATGCTGCACAAGATTTATATATGTTAACCACACACACACACACACATGTATATATATAGAGAGAGAGTAATGTTGCATTTTGTGTGTTGTATATGCGTATGTGTATCTATGTCTATCTATCTATCTAGATATATGCAGCATGCATGCATATATTATATATATATTATATATATATATATATAATATATATATATATATAATATATAGACACACACATGCCAGAACTTGCCATTGTTTTGATAATGGATGGATTGAGGGCATCGATATGTTATGGAATTAATTATACAGGCATACATGTATATGTGTGTTTTAGTAATTATAACTACATTAATGCACAGATCTATATGCACACAGATATGAACATATATTGAGCTGTGTACCTTCAAAAGGAAAGTTTCTGAGCGTTCTTATTCACTTTGTTTTCTTTTTCTAGATTTGATTTTCTTGCGAAGAGTGATAATTTTCCCGGAGGTATTCTCTCTCTCTCTCTCTCTCTCTCTCTCTCAACACACACACACACACACACACACCATTTATGTTTGTTTATGTTTACTTTAAGAGCCAAATGGATAAATATTCTCTCTTGCAACCATTACATCTCTCTCTCACACTCACGCACGCACATTCACGCATTGAAGTTGTTTTTGTTTATTTTAAGAGCCAAAACCATGGATGGATAGATATCTGTCTTGCAACGCTTACAAGAAGAACAAAATGCAAGAATTTTTAAATATATAGCCGATCCCCAACTACAACTCTTCAGCGGCTCAAGGTATCTATAATACATAGTGTATATATGCAGTTTTATGTGCTATGTATACATGTGTGACTTATATGTATATATGCGTGTTCTCTACATGTATCTCAACGATTGAATTGTTTTCAGGGACTCACTACAGGCGGTTTACCAACATTTATTGATGTTGGTCGCAGTTTTGGTGCTCCTGCTATTGTTGAAGACAATCTTATTCTCCAGGTTTGCTGTTTATACATCACCCACGCGCGCGCACACACACACCATTAGTAACTTGTTTACATGTTTACAGCTCGCCGAAAATGGTAAGAAGGTAGTCATGATGGGAGACGATACTTGGTTGCAGCTATTTCCAAAGCATTTTCATGAAGCTTATCCATTTCCATCACTCAATGTCAAAGATTTACATACGGTAAGTGTGTGTTATCTGTATGTACATTTCTGTATATATACCGAAGTATAATATATATTAAACAATGTATGTATTTTGTAGGTGGACAATGGTGTTATCGGCAAAATATTTCCAATGCTAAAGCAAGACAATTGGGATGTACTTATTGGTCATTTTCTCGGAGTGGTACTCTTTGCTCTTTCTCACGCTCTATACTTACACACACACATATGTACATTTATGTATATCACACACACACACACACACACACACACACACACACACACACACACACACACGCATACGCACACGCACACGCACACACATATTTATACACATACATGTGTATGGTTCTGTATCAAAGTATGTCATCTTATCAGGATCATGTGGGCCATATATTTGGAGTAGACTCACCAATTATGGTTGAGAAGTTGGAACAATACAACGGGGTCATAGAGGTATACTTCATTAATGTAACTGAGTAGATAATTCGTCATTTTAGTTAATTATATGATTAGTTTCATCAATTACGATGTCTGGCTTGCAGGAATTGTTTCTGTATTGAAAAGCGAGGCTCAACATAATAATACTCTTTTGATTGTTATGGGTGATCATGGACAAACTTTACATGGAGACCACGGTGGAGGAACGCCAGAAGAGGTTTGTTACTAACCAATATATATATGCATATATGCTATATATGTTTAAATGTGTGTATGCATGTGGGACATCAATGTCGGGAAAGAGTAGATATAAATATTTTGTAATTCTCGTTGTATACACTTCTCAAACATGTAATACAGGTTGAGACGGCTTTATTTGCGATGCATATGGGAAATACAAACAAGCAGTTTCCGGTACATGTAAGTTTATATATACGTATGTATTTATGTATAATCACACCGTTGTATGATACGTATATATAAACTTATAAACTTTGTATGTATGCATACAAAGTATACCAAGTTTATATGTATGTATAGAAAGTTATATGTCTATACGTATACCAAAGTTAATACATATGTATACCGAAAGTATATGTAACTTATAAAGTGATATATGTATGTATGTATATTGTATACATACATTTACATATGCGTGCTGTAGGACGCTAACAGGACTTGCATCAGCACACTTCCTCAGGTTTGTTCTCTCTTTATGTGTTAATCGAAATTAAATAATTTACATGCAGCTAGATTTTGCAGCTACATTGGCAACACTTTTGGGAGTTCCTATACCTTTTGGAAGGTACATATATCGTGTATTACATATGAAACTATCTACATGCATATACATATATTATATGCCTATGCTTATGTATGCATACGTATTTGTATTGATTTTGAATGGTGTTGACAGTGTTGGACGGGTGAACTCAGATTTATATTCTGTGGTCTGGCCTTTAGAAAATCATGATAATCATCTTCTTCATGGCTACAACAATATCGGGACGTGCTTTGCATAAATTCCTGGCAGGTAATATACACACACACACACACACATACGTGGGAGTCTATATGCACAGAGTAATACGTGTCCATATATGTGTGTATATATATACATATTTACAACTAAAAGTTAAATATGTGTATCGTAAGGTTTTTAAACGTTCTGTGTAGGTGAAAAATATCTTGGACACTATACGGCAGCTGCACTTAAAGGAATTTCCAGCTGCAGAATTATCACGCCTAAATTCTATTTACGAAAATACCATGGAAACTTCAAAAGGTACTTGTGTGCGTGCGTGTGTGTGTGCGTGCGTGCGTGCGTGCAAATCTTTATGTGTTCTATATACATATAAATCTAACCATAAGACTGTAGTGTAACTTGTGAGAACGCACACATAATACTATATTTGACTGTGGTGATGGAACAGATGTAGGAAGCAAATAGCAGGTTACAGTACCTTCCTGAAAGAAGCTGCTGACATGGCACGCTCTCAGTGGACGCAGTTTAGCGAGGTTAAGATGGCAATTGGCCTAATCATGCTAATACTCTCATCCCAGTCCATGCAAAGGCCTTACTCGAGTATATTCTGCCTCTCACAGACAAAATCTTGATGAAGTATTTCCTACAAGGTATATGATGGCCAGCTTATATTATCGGCATTTGTTCCGGCAGTTATCTGTACAACGCTATATTTACTACCGAGTTTCTTTGGAAACCTTGTTTAATCCTCTGTTTGATAACCTTGGTAAGCTCTCTCTCTCTCTCTCTCTATACGGTTTCTACATGTACCTATATACATAAATACATGTAAATATACGTATGTATGTACCATGTGTAACATATGCATTATTTATACATGGTTGTTTACAGTTATGTAATGCTTGGAGGGGGGCTTTTGGGTCAATGCTTGCATATCTAATGTACGGACGGAGAAGAAATGACGAGTTGAAAGCTCATGAACAGAGATGGTGGAGCTATGCTGCAGATTCCAAAACTATTGCTGGAATATTCTCTTCGTTCTTTTACATGCTTCAGCCTTCTATCAAACAGTTTCATCAGTAAGTATGAATGTGTGTGTGTGTGTGTGTTTGTTATCTTAAACTTGTTTTCTTAGATTAACATGGTATTTTTACTTAATACAGTGGCTGAAGGCCATGTTGCAAGTTTCCTTCTTGCGACCGTAGGAATTATATATTTCCGATCTTCTCTCCAATCACAATCCAAGATTCCGCAGGTATATTCTTCTGTCTGTTTATGTATATATACTCCCTGATACTCGTAAGATAATTAGCAAGTACATAAAACTGTTTATATGGCATACACACACACATATACATATGTGCATAGATGCACATCTTGCACGTATATATATGTGCGTGTGTGTAACCCATGTGTTGTAGGCAATTCTTTTTCTGGTGGTGAACCGCGTACTATCTAGCATGGGTTTACTAAGCATAGTAAAGGATACAATTGAAGCCGATACAGTGAAGAACATTTCTAAAGCATTTAATTTTGATACCATTGCGTACATTGGTCCATTACTCATTTTTACATGGTTTTTTGTACGGTACGTACATAAGAATACACACCGTGTAAATCTAATGCCTTGCTGCACTGTGCCCGTAGCACTTATGTACGGTGCCGTCGGAGTTCACTGGCTTATTTCGGATTTAACTGATATGAAGGTATACACATACATGCACACATTTGTATACATACATACATATATGCGTGTATGCATGTATGCATATAGCTACTTTTACAATGTTTTTTTAACTTGAAGTTTTATTTTGAAGGTTATCAAGTTATCTAAGAATATTATATAGAGTTTTCCCGTTTACAACTTCCTCGTTTTGTTTATATGGGGACTTTAACATCGACAGCAATAGTTTCTTCTCGTCGAGTTTACACTCTAGAAGTTCGTTTATTCTTGGTAAGTATCATAATTAATATATGTGTTATATAATTAAATATCACATCTATATTAGTAATATATAATATAGATACACACATACACCTTCATACATATCGTTCACTTGACATATATACATAAGGTCACATACATTTTAAATGTATAAGAAAATGCATATGTACATATGTACATGAACATGCATATATAATTATACAATGTAAAACTCATTATGTAATGATTTAACAGATGCAGTTATTGCATTATTTGGTTCATGGAGTGCTTGTATTTTACTTCTTCTAGGGAGAAAAGCTCCATTAATTGAGCTTCTTGCAATAGTTGAAGGCAAGTACTCTCTCTCTCTCTCTCTCTCTCTCTCTCTCTCTCTCTCTTCTCTCTCTCTCTCTTCTCTCTCCTCTCTCTCTCTCTCTCTCTCTCTCCTCTCTCTCTCTCTCTCCTCTCTCTCTCTCCTCTCTCTCTCTCCTCTCTCTCTCTCTCTCTCTCTCTCTCCTTCTCTCTCTCCTCTCCTCTCTCTTCTCTCTCTCTCTCTCTCTCTCTCTTCTCTCTCTCTCTCTCTCTCTCTCTCTCTCTCCTCCTCTCTCTCTCTATATATATTATTATATATATATATATATATATATCTCATAACTGGTATTACGTGTGGTATAATAGCTTCAAACTTTATCATCAAAGAAGCAAAATTCAGTTTTAGCACATTGGAATTTTCTGGCACTACTTATTTCTTTTTGTACAAACCACAGGTAAAACTTAATTTACCTTAAAAGCATATATAATCAAACTAAATACGTCTCTCTTCTCTCCTCCTCACTCTCCTCTCCTCTCTCTCTCACACACACACACACAACACACACACACACACACACACACAGGTAAACTAATTTACTTAAAAGCATATATAATACAAACTTACGTCTCTCTCTCTCTCTCTCACACTCCTCTCTCTCTCTCTCCTCTCTCTCTCTCACTCACACACACACACACACACACACACACACATATGCATCCATAAACAATTATTTATACACACATATCCATATATTTATGCTTATGTATTCAGGTGTACATTCGACGGCTTACGGTATCCTGCAGCCTTTATAGGGTATGTATATTCATTATTATCAAAACTTAATTATTACTTATTATATTTAATACCAACATGTTGTTCGTATTATTAATGTTAATTTTCCAGGTTTGACGATTTCAATATATATAGACAAGCTCCACTCCTTACTATCGACACATATGGTACTTCACATATTTTACCAATACTTGGCCTTCCTTATCTAGTGTTAACTAGAAAAGAGCCAATACAAAACAAGACAGTCGGTTTTACAAATTGCATCAGTAAGATAACAATTTTAATAATATTAAATATATATAATAAATATTTAGTTATAGTTATTAGACACACACACGTACGTATGTATGTATGTATGTGTGTGTGTGTATTTAACTTAATGACTTCTTTTTGTAGGCGTATCTTTCATTTGGCTTAGTAAGAAGTATTACTACAGTATTTTCAACACTGTGTGTTGCTATAAACAAAGGCGGCATCTAATGGTAAAGTTTAACTAAATCTAATAAAAAAATATATATAATAATATATATATATAGAGAGAGAGAGAGAGAGAGAGAGAAGAGAGAGAGAGAGAGTGGTTGTGAGGTTTTACTGTCAATTAAACTAAATCTTATATATTAATTATGTTTAATAAGTAATATAGTTACTTTATAATTAAATTAAATATAATTTTTATATATAATTAAATTATAATTTTATAAAAATATTTACTTACAGGTATGGGGATTATTTGCACCCAAGTACGTGTTTGACGCGGTTGGACTTTTGTTTACAGACGTTTTGTTTGTATTTGCTTCTAACATTGTATTTCTCATTTGTATAATATGTAAATATGAGTTAAGTTTTGATATATATATGTATTGTTTTAATTTTTAATTTTTAATTTTTAATATTCACTTAATAGATTTATTAAAAACTTGAATTTAAGTATTCGAGTTTAAAAAAGTGTTTTTAATAACAAATTATTATATATAAATGTTATTTTAAACATGATTTAAATCATCATACGTGTCGATTTAATACTAAACCTCAAGAGGTTGACACGTATTAAGAGTTTTATACATACACACGTGTAATATATATATATATATGTATAATATGTTTATACCCTAACTTTATATTAATAAACAATCTATTAATTTTACGAAAAGGTTAAAGTTGATTAGGGTTTGGAGCAGGATTAGGTTTCTTGTTGAGGACGGGCTATGGCGGAGGCATGGATCAAGGAGCTGGACGAGGCGACGCGCATCGCGGACGACATCAATACGAGGATTGATGAGGCCAATGCCAACGGTATGTCCAGGGTGGAGCGATCCCGATTGCTCTCCAGTACGAAGCGGAAATGCGTCGTTTTGGAGAATAAGGTAGGGCGCCTCGATAATCTGCTCCAAAGCACTGTCCGTCATCAGCTGTAAGTGCTTAATTTTCACCAATCAGTACACACACACCGATATAGACACACCTTGCACGCATATGGACAAATTTGTATTCTTGTATATATATAACGGTGTGTGTACATATATATAATTGGCCGTCAGATTGTAAGTTCTATCTCACAAAGGCACAGCCATGCCAGACCTTGACGATCTGCCTTTAAAAATGTAAAATTAGCATGAACAGTAATTAATAGATTTTATATTTTATCTGTTGTATTCCAACCTGTTTCAAAGCTGAGATGGAAGTGCTAGTCTCTTACTTTAACCACCATAACACCATAACCATGATATATATGTATATGTACACAATTCCCAGTATATTGTTAAATCCAACCAGATACATGCAATCATGAATATTGCTTATGCTTATATATAAGTTGCATTAAAAATATGATGCAAATGGCAACTCAATATTAAAACAGTACCACACCATTAAATACCCATCATAGACCAATATATGCATGTGTACATAGATCATTGCATGTATCTGGTTGGTTATTGCATGTATCTTATTATTGCATGATTACAGTTCAGAGAAGGAGTTGTTCCGTCGGCAAGAAAGTTACTTGGCTTGAAACGGAGAATTAAGCAACTTGACTCGAGCTTGAAAAACCTCCCAGAATGCAAGGCAAGTTACTTTTTTGTTAATATGTATGCATGCATGCATTTTATTTGTCTGTTTTGCGTGGGTGCGCGAGCGAGAGGGAGGGAGGGAGTGTGGGGGTGGGTGGGGAGGACAATTATATTGCTAGGGAAAAGCTAGCTAGTTTGCTATATTTTATTTTATTATATATAACAAAACATCTCTTTCTGGTTTGCGTTTTGTAGGGATGACTTGTTTTCTGAGGGCACGAGAATTCCACCTGTCGAAACAAATAAAACTGCAGGCATGGACAACTACGGCCTCACTGCGTACCAGAGACAAATAATGAGAGGTTTCTTAACCATATAATCCTTATGAAGATCAAATATATTAATGTGTGCAAAAATCTAAATATAGGAATTTAAATATGAAGTTTTATACAGAGCAAGACGAGGATCTGAAGGATTTGGAACACAATGTCATTAGCACGAAACACATTGCGCTAACTGTCAACGAAGAGCTAGATCTTCATACTCGTTTGCTGGTAATATATTTTCTATAATCTGTATGGATAATATACCACACACACGTCACAATTTGATATAGTTGGAATGTGTAGATTAAGATATGTTCAAACAGATATATAACATTTATGCTGCTGCTCTCTCTCTCTACACTGTTACAGTGCATGTGTTCGTCTTGCATGTATTCCACGTATATAGGTAGGTATTAGTCTATTCTTGAGATTACATATATGTACACATATGCACATTTATACGTTTCCCGACATATAGATACAGATGATGGCTATGTAGATGCGTGTGTATGTGTATTTGTGTATGGACATAGAGCGGTTTTGAACTTTTCTTAATCTTTATTGCAGGACGATATAGACCAGCACGCTGATCACACAAACACAGCATATTGGTGGTAAGCCAGGCCTATAAATTATTATAATATATCATATAATATGCTCTTTTACATATAGCTTACGCCTGGTTTTTAATCATTTTTCAGAACGCGCAGAAGCGTTTACTTTCGTTGTCTAAGCGTGGAACTTCTTTGGGCTGTCTCTGCATGATGATGCTCGTAATTGCGGGATTAATCCTGGTTATTCTTAAGCTTGTCCATATCTTGTAGCTAACTTGTGTCTTCTATACGTATATAAGTAAATTTGCGTGGAATAAACGCACTTTATGTATGAAAGTATATGTTTATACACGGGCACACGCATATGTATACACACACGTATATTTCATTCAATCCTTGTATTTGTTAACATCTTGTAGCTAACTTTGTGTTTGTTTGTATACGTGGAATGAACATACTTTGCGTACGAAGGTATGTGCATTTAATGTTCATTGACTAATATGGAATATATGCATGCTAAATATGGTATGAATTTATCCACATTAAAAGAAGTGCTCGAATCATTAATACATACATACATACATATACATAATACATATATATATATATATATATATATATATATATATATATATGTGTGTGTGTGTGTGTGCACGTGCTTATCTTATGACAACTGTTAACTTATTTGTCTTGTGTGACTGAGTGCTCCTATGGTTGTTGTTGAGTTGGATCGCTGTTGCTTACACTATGACACGTATGTGTGTATATGTACATATGCCGTTCTGTACATGTATGTAGTTCTCTCTCTCTCTCTCTCTCACACACACACAACACACACATCTTGATGTAGGACTTCTAGAAATATGTTATTGTATTGTACATATGGGGTAGCTGTTAAACTATGATAGATACTGATGTAAGACTTCTAGAAATATGTATATATAAAGGTGGGGTTATTGTTATGGGTAGCTGTTAACAAATCAGATAGATATGCATGTAGATGTCTTATGTAAAAGTTCTAGAGACTATGTATATAAGTATATATACGTATACATATGGTTGTGTATGTGTGTACAAGAGGTCACGCAATAAACTAGCAGACCCTATAATCTAGCATCCTGTCTCTTAGTGGCTGTACAAGATACGAATATTCGGATTAAGACTTGATTAAGACGTAGTATTAAAGTTAAAGTTTTGACGGCTTGTATATGGACGAGTATACACTCAATCTTTATCCTTTATGTAGAAATACAATGCATTCTGTATTTGTGTAATACTTATTTATTATTATTATATATATATATATATTAAACAGTTCATGTGTTGTGAAAGTGAAATCTCTGTAACAGGTTTCACATCATTCCTTGTGAAATTTCATACTTAGGCTCATTTCACGTGTTGAGTTTTGAAACGCGTTATATAGTAAGCTGTATACAGATATGCACACACCAAATGTAGTACTAGTATGGTTTTCTTAGATATGCAAGTTTAATTCTTGTATACATGTTTTAATATATGTTTTAGAGACATGACTTGGTTTTATATCTTCAATTTGCTCTTGTTTTTGTATGTTTTTTCTATGTAGAGTGTGCTGGGCCGGGGTTAAGCGTGGATTTTTATAGTAGAAGCTGTCCGAGAGTGGAATCGATTATTAAGCAGGTTGCTACAGAGAAATTTAAACAGGCACCTACATCAGCTGCTGCTACTGTGCGTCTCTTCTTCCATGACTGCTTTGTACAAGTAAGTATAAGAGTTTATATAAATGTTTTTTTTAAATATACATTATTCAATGTATATGTTTAGTTTTCACCTAACTTTGAAGTATTTTTGTGTTGAATTTCACCTAACTAGTGCAGTATTAAATTCATATAACAGGGATGTGATGGTTCTGTTATTATTGCATCGACCCCCAATAATAAGGCAGAAAAGGATGCGGATATTAACAAGTCTCTTGCCGGTGATGCATTTGACGCAGTTATTAAGGCCAAGAAGGCGGTGGAGACCGTGTGTCCTGGAGTCGTCTCGTGTGCGGATATCCTTGCTATCTTGTCTCGTGATTTCGTCGGCCTGGTCAGTTGTGCGTGCGTGCGTGCGTGCGTGTGTGTGTGCAGGTGTGCACCTGTGATTGAGTGAGCAAAAGTGAGCACTTGTTTAGTTTATACATAACAGGAGTACTTGTGTGTGTGTGTGTGTGTGTGTGTAGAGAGAGAGAGAGAGAGCTATAGATTTTCTACATGTATAAACATGGGATAATAATAATTTAATAGTTAGAAATGTAAACTGATGAAACAGTAAAAAGCTGATAGTTTCACCTCTATACGGCTTGTCTGAGGTGATCTCGTGACTTCTGTAAATTTTTGGCATTATCTTTCTTTCAAGTAACCACGTCTAAACATGCCATTGGTTTCGTGTAGTAGATTTTTATATATAAAATATAAATGTGTGTGTGTGTGTGTGTGTGTGTACACACAATGTATATACTGATATTATGTTATACAGACAGGAGGGCCAACATGGTCCGTGAAGAAGGGCAGACGGGATGGGAGGGTTTCGACAGCACAGAGTGCAGCTGGTAATTTACCAGGGGGAGAGTTTAACGTGGATCAGCTACTTAAAAACTTTGCGAATAAAGGACTTAATCTCGTTGACATGGTGGCATTATCTGGTAATTAATCATTTTATTTTTATTTCATTAACATTTAATTTAATTACATAGTTTCTAATTAACAGGAGCTCATACATTTGGTTTTGCACACTGTAACGAGTTTAGCAACAGACTTTACAACTACAGTGGGAAGCTTAATGTAGTCGATCCCACCATGAGCTTGAGCTTAGCTAACAGGTCTCTCTCTCTCTCTCTCTCTCTCTCTCTCTCTCTCTCTCTCACTCTCTCCACTCACACCACACACACCACACGTTATACACAGGTTGAAGATGGACTGTCCGAGAACGGGTGTTAATCCTAACTTGGTAGAACCATTTGATCCAGTTACACCCTTTGTGTTCGATAATACGTATTATAGAAACTTATTAAGTGGTAATGGTTTAATAACCTCGGATCAAGTGTTATTTGAAGACAAGAGGACGAGGGGAATCGTGAGAGTTTTCTCGAAGAAGAGAGATAAGTTTTTTGGTGCTTTTGCACAGGCTATGGACAAGATGGGGGATATCGAGGTGAAAACTGGGATTCTAGGGGAGATTAGGAGAGATTGTGCTAGGATTAACTGATTTGTTTAGCTTAATGTATATTAATACATGTATTTTAACTTTTCAATATAAAATATAAAATAAATATTTTATTAAATTTTTTTTTACTATATTACTTTGATTATAATGTTTAGTTAATTAAATATCATTGTTTAAGATTTGGTGCGTGTCCTGCTTACAGTGTCAGAAAATGAAATAAAGGAGAATATTCTGATTTATTTACACATACATAATGGGGTACAACCTGGCCTTTTACATTATTATAACAATTATATTATTATTAATTAATTTTTATTCTATTAATTAATATTTGTCAATCATGGTAATCTTGTGACTTAATCTTTTTAGCGTTTGTTTTGTAATGCTTACATTTTTGTGTGTGTTTTCTTGTGTGTGATACACATATATACGACTTAAATATATTTTAAAATATAATTTAATATATTATTTTAAAATATAATATAATATATTATTATAACATATAATATAATATTATTTAGTAATGCTTGGAACGTGTTAGATGCTTAGTTTCTAGTGTAGTCAGTGTTCTTTTATAAAGATGTTTTTGGATCTTTTTCACGTGCGTGCGTGCGTGTGTGTGTGCGTGTGTGTGCGTGGTTCCCTGCGGTCGCAAGCATAAAAACTGGAATGTACTTTAAAGTTGTCTATGCTTTTATACACACTTGCATACAGACATATATATGCAGACAATATTTAAAATACTTAATTTAATAATTTTTTAAATAAAAATTTAAATATTCACGAGAAATGTGCGTGTACGTGCATACATGTGCGTGTATATGTGTATCTTAAGCTAAAAAGCCCTTTGTTTTATCATAATTATATAGAAAGATGCTAAAGAATATTCTAATATTTAAATATATTTACGCGCCAGATGAGATTGAATAAACGATGGGGATGCCGCTACGTGGCGACGTATATGATTTGCAGGTGTTATGTGCATGTTCTAGCCCTAAAAACAGGGAAATAGGGTTTGTGGAAACGCATAGGCACGATGCAGACGCCTATCAAGCGCCAGGTACGTATGTATATATATATATATTGGGGGTGTATGCGTGCGTAGCGGTTAATATGAAATTCTATGAATTTTATCGATACGTGCATATATATACATGTGTGTGTATACATACACAATGTATTATGTACATATGAGTTATATACAATTCTTGCAGCCAAGCGAAGTAGAAGCAGAATTAAAACTCGCATTTCAGGAAACTGGTCTTGACCCGTCTTTTTTGGAGGTAAAATATGTGATGCATGTGTGTGTGTGTGTGTACTTCTATATGTATGCATGTGTTTATATACATAGTAAGTAAACCATATATAAAAGTTTAATATAATAGTAGCTATTAATGCAGTCTGTTTTTCGAGTATTGGACTCCTCGGTGACTGTTGAGAAGCTTACGCAGTGGTTTGTATCCACTAGAGCTTTAAGATCACAGCTATTTAAGCAGAAATCCAAGCCTTTAATATCCAGTGAACCAAGGTAAGCATAATGTATATACATTGGTGTGTGTGTCTGTGTGTGGGTTTGCGTGTGCGTGTGCGTGATTACAGTACATACTTTTGTGTGTGTTTGAGAGACAGAGAGAGAGAGAGAGAGTTCTTAAAGTCTATGGCATATCAGTAACACAATCTATACATACAGGGACATACACATGCCGATATGTACTACGCCTTCATAATTGAAGGATATAATATTAACTATTAAATAATTTATTAATTAATAGTTTGAGATGTTAATTCATATTTTTAGCGACTCTACATCACAAGACTCGAGCCTTGCAGAAAGCTCGCAAGATAGATTACGCAAAGCCCAGGGATTAATATTAATTCTAAATACTTGAGCTGGAAGAAACTTGTATGTTTACACAGTACACAGCATGAAGACTCTAGTGAAAACGAAGAAACACCAACTTCATTAGAGGTAAACCATGTATTATTTATTTAATATGCGATATTACTATTTATCTATATGTATGTGTGTGTGTGTGTGTGTGTGTGTGTGTGTGTGTGTGTGTGACTTTATGTTTAGTTAAATTAATTAAATTTGATATAGGTGAATGTAAACTCAGGAGGGATTGTATACTTTGCAGTATTTGAACAAGAAAATGGTGAAGAAGGGGCAGCATGTTTAAAATTTACATCTTCACGCCTCACTACACAGTCAGAACGCCTTGGTTATGAGATTGCAAGACATCTTGGTGTTGTAATTCCCCAGGTGCGTGTCCATGTCTGTGTAAATACATGTAGAGTTATACATTAAGGTATGGTCATCTAGGTAATATATCAGTATAACTTCCTACAAAGGTTATATGTATATTTTTATTATTTACTATTTTATATGTGTGTGTTATTTCCATATTATCAGGCCAGGCTTGTACGCAATGAATCTAGTGAATGGACGGAGATTATTCAAGCAACTGAGAATGTGAAATCTAAGAATAATGAAGACCCTGAGTGTGTGAAGATATGTGAAGAGCTGCTTGAAGCTTTGGAGCTTAATCGCTGTTTATTACTTATGGGGTAATTAAATTCTTATTTATATAATTATTAACATTATTTAATCTCATATACTCTCATATATACAATTATATAAAGCAGTGTATATTCTATAATGCTAATATAACCTATTTGTTTTGTTTATTAATTTATATAGATATATTGATGGACGTCCGTTGCATAAATACAAGCCGGAGAGTATGACACCGGCCATCGCACAGAGAATATCCGCGTCTCTGGGTAGAATATTGTTACTGGACCTTGTTCTTCGTAACGAAGACCGGTTGCCATGTCAGCAACTAGGCTGGCGTGGCAATACCGGAAATCTTTTGTGTACGGAGAAATCACCAATCATTGATCCTTGGACACGAAGCAAGGTATGTACACACACACACACACAGAGACTTATATGTACAGAGACATTTGTGTGTGTGCGTGTGCGTGAGAGAGAGAGATGATGCTTACATATATGAATTACGTTGGCAGTGGACCTAAAACTATCGAAAGTTCCACCTATACCAAAAACTGGAAAACTGGTAAAACCCAAAAGTTTACCAAGCCAAGCTAGTGGTAGAAAAGTGCTGACTGTACCAGCCGGACAAAGCTTAATTACCCCGGTAAAGTCGTTCATGTGGTCGCAATTGATTCAGGAGTTCCTCGAAGACCGCCCGGACATAAGCGGGAGTTTGACAAGTCGAATATTCCAAGATTCGTTGAGATGCTGGTCAACGATCCTGAGACCGCCTCCGAGGTATTGACCGAGGTCTCCGCTGGGTACTTTGACCGGGATGACTTTCACCTTGACCTCTCCAAGCTGAGTTCGGCCTTCATTTCCGGGTTTAAGGGCGGGTTTAAGGAAATGCTGGGTTTAAAGACGTTTATGTTAAAACTTCACAGGAGGCTTGATTATTACCTTAAACAGTTTGTAGAAGATATTACTGAGAATATTCCTGCTGACTGGACTCCAGAGAAGTCTTCCCAGGTAGTACGTCCTCTTCTCCTTCGTCAGTTAGTCCTCAGTCACGGCTTGGAAGACGTTTCACATTACAGTTGAAGACTTTAACAAACTGGCTAAGGTATGCATAATTAAATATAATGTGTCTATTGCTATTATTTATAACATATACAGTGCATATATGTGTGTTTTTATGCATATAGTCATTATTTGTACATTACCAGTAACTTCTTTACTATGATTGAACCGCGTAATTGCATATACATAATATATATACATACTGTTTAAAGTTTCTATGTACTTACTATTATAGTAAACAAGTATGAGCTAATATGTTAATGTAATTTTAATTGTATTATTAATATTAAATTATTATAATTATATACAGGTTGATGATGGAATACATGAAAGAGTAGAACACTGGGATGATGTATTAGCTTCTGAAGGAAACAAGTTATGCAAAACCCATGGCTTTATCACAGGCTTCCTTGAAGGTTATGGTCCACATAATGTAGTTGATAGCTACGAGCTTAAGGTACCTCTCTCTCTCTCTCTCACACACACACACACTATTATTTACAGATCCGTTTAGAACATATATTGGAAAGAGTGGACCTTATTATACAAGGTGGGGATACAGACAGGCCATCGCGTGTACTTGATAATGTATATGTAGGGGGGTACCTGTGTGGGAAATCTGTACATATACTTAAACACATTGGGATTACACATATACTTTGCCTTTGTCCAATAGAAGTTGGCTCTCCAGATGCGGATATTCTTCAGAGTTTTGAATATAAATCTTTTCAAGTAAGTTTTTAAATATTTAAAGATATAAATATAATCTATAGAATTAAGTAAAACTAAATAAGATACGTTTTATAATAATGATGATGTAAGCTATTTTAGTAAAAACATTAAGTTGATTATTTACAAGGATATTTATTCAATTTAAAATAAAATAATTATACGTTTTGAAATTCATATTTTATTTGAATAATGAACTTGAATTAATTTATTAATCCAAATTCTTTATATGAGTTAATTAATTAAGTAATTGGATAATTATGAGCAGGTTCTTGATATTGAGGAGGAAGATATTGCTAGATATTTTAATGAAGCATGTGAGTTTATTGAAAGCTGTGAGAGAAGCAGTGGGAAAGCTCTTGTGCATTGCTTTGAAGGGAAAAGCAGGAGCCCAACTATTGTCCTTGCATATCTCATGCTCAACAAGTAACTCTGCGTGTGTGTGTGTGCGTGTGTGCGTATCCATTATCACTATATGCATAACTTTGAATCTACAGTACCACCAGTATTTCCTTTGTTGAAACTTTATGTTTTATTATTACATTAATTCTATATTATTATGTAATTATTTAAATATTAAATAATATTTTTTAACAGGAAATACACATTACTGGATGCGTGGAATATACTAAAGGCCACACACGCACGCTCACAACCGAACGATGCGTTCATGAAGGCGCTTGGGGAGCTTGAGAAGAAGTTATATGGAAATAATACGATGGATTGGCAACAGAAGAAACCTGCACTTATTCATTGCCCCATTTGTCAAAAGAGTGTGGGTTTAAGTAATAGCTCACTTTTACACCATATGAACAGGTTTCACCATATTGTAGAGAAGATGTAAATTTTTTTTTTAATTAATAATATTAGAATAATGTAATAAATTTTACTGTAAAATAAAATGGTTTAATATTTAACTAATTAAATACTAATTTGATTAAAATCTGCTAATAAAAGCATATTCCTCCTGTTAATAAAGCATATTCTTGTGTTTAAGTATATATACGAAATTAATATTTAGTTTTCATATATATATTTGAGATTAATATTCAAATTTTTTAACATTATGGACAAACTCTTTAAAAACATTAAATGTAAACATACACACACAATAAATATATATGTATATATATAAAGAGAGTGAGGATGTTTGGTTTGGATATTTATTATTGAATTAAGAAAAATCATTAACATACATATTTAAAAAGAAAAATAATGTATTAAATTTATATTTACTTAATTGATTTATGTTTTAAATATGTTATTTTCTCTTCACATGTTTATAATGAAAGCTTTGTATATATAATCTTATTAATACATATTTTTATTTTTATACACACATGCAAATAATAAAGTGTATAAATTCCATTATAACTCCCTTTCCTTAAATTAGAAATATAAAATTTATATATATATTATATATTATATATATATATATATATATATATAAAGTATTTTTTTATTTTAAAAATTTATATAAAATCTATATATTTTATGTTTTACAAATTTCTTTACACTAATATACATTTCTTTTAAAAGTCTCAAGAACAACATATAAGGTTTTTACTTAAAATTCATTTGTATTAACATTTATCATGTGCATATAAATAAATTTATAATTATTTTACAGCCTAAAATAGTCATGAAAATGATTTTGGAAATTATGTATATGTTATGTTTAATTGTACTAAAGAATGTATACTTTTAAGATGAGTAATAAAATAAAACTTTAAAATAAATACATAAATTTAATACATTTTTAAAAATATGTTGGTTGATCCAAATGCATAATGATTTAATTTTAATGAACAAATGATATATATGCACCAATTATTTTTGCAATTTTAAAGTTTTTGTGTACGTGTAAACATATAAACTTACATTATTTATGTTTCATGTTTATTTATAAAATAAACGTCAAGTACACAACTTTGTAAACATTTTAAAAATTATAAAGAAGTTAAATTAGCATTTTAAAAAAGATATTTATGAATTTAGAGTTGGTATATTTTACTAATATAAAAGTAAAAAACAAAGATATGTTTTGGAAGTGGTTAACGTGTTTTATTTAATAAAATAAATTAAGTAAATATAATTTATGTATTATAATTTATATTTATTTATAAAAACACATCCCTCTTAGTGCACAATGAATGGCGTACTTCGAGAGAACGAAAAAAAATATATAAATTTTTATTTGAAAGCTCCCATTATTCTTTTGTGATTTCTTAATTAAGTAACAAATAAAACATAATGTGATAACTTTATTAATGAAGCTGAGGAGTTTATGTAAGATACACACATAAATATAATAAATATTTAAAGACATTTCTATTATATATAGTATGTTTTTTATATAGTATAAAGTTGTTAAGAAATTCATAAATAAAATAAAGTCTATTGAGTTAAAATATATTTTTTTACATAAATATATGTTATTATAATTCACATTTTAATCATTTACTTTTTCTTTTAATATTCATATGTTTCTATTAATATGAATCATGTGTATATATATCATACTCAAACCATGCTTATTCAAATGTAAATTATTAATTAAAAAAATTTTTAGTTGTATTATAAAATCCAAAAGTACTTAAAAAAGAAAATAAGAAGTAACATCATTTTTAATATATGACATAGGCATTATTTTTATAATTCTATCATATTAAAATATATTACACATGTAAAATGATATATTCTTTTAAGGAAGTTGAAAATGGATTTTAAAAGATATTTATATAAATACATTAAAAACATACCTCAGTCAATATGTTCACATTGTACTATTCCCTGTAAAGTACAATAGTTTGGTAAGATATTGTTATATAAAACATAATAAATTAATAAGATATAAATATAACAAATTAATAAAATATCCTTGAATAAAAGATAACATATTTTAAATAAGTCATATGTACAATGTGACCATTTTGACATGGCTTACCAAGTTTACTATCATCGTTTGATAATTTTATTATATATAATATCTTCAAACCACTTTTTTTCTTGTTTTTTCCTTGTTCTTTATTTAAATAATGCGTAACAAAAAATTGCTACATGAATATCTACCAAGAAATTATGTATAAGGCATGTAAATATATATAACTCAATAAAGCATCTTATAGATTTATTAACATTAAGATGTTATATAATCAATTATGTATGTGTGAAATAGAGGGGTAGAGAAGAGATTTACTTATTATCTAAATGTTATATATAAAAATAAGAAAACACAGACACACACACACAAAATTGATGAATATTTGAATGTATTGATGTGTGTGTGTGTGTTGACAAAAAGAATGTGGGTAATTAGTTTATCCCATTTATCATATCACAAATTTAAGTTTAAATCTCTTCACACACATCATGTATGTATATTTACTTAATTTTTCTTTCACATATTTATAGATTAAACTATATATTACTTTGCTACATAAAAAATTAAATATTCCCCACACAATATTTCATTTGTATGTAATTAAAGGATGTTAATTATCATTAAATCCTTGTAATTTGATTGAATCGATTTTCTAATTTATATAAATTCTAAAGAAATATATCAAACTCATGAATTTACATATATATTGTATGCATACTGTATAAGCTGTTTTTACACATACGTGTGTACGTGGATACCACGTACATATATATACACTCCCGCGACAAATCAGGGATTCTTCGAATATTCCACCCTTTAAAAATTCGAAAAATTAGGGTTCTACCGGCACTTGGCGGTTGTGTTCAACTTTCCTGACCACAAGGTTGTCCAGTTCCCAGTCATCATAGCAGCCGTCAATATATCCTAGAAAGTGATTCCAATGATCTCAGCCGCAGATAAATGAATCAAAGCGACCACGCACCTCCCCAGGCATTAAACATCCAGTAGTTCGTTCTTGCAGAAGTGACCAGGTGACATCATATTTACGAGCATATGTAGAGAGTGCGCTAGACTGGGAAGGAAGAAGGAGCTTAAACATACTCCGACAGAGCACATCGGACAACTCTGCTACAGCAAACATGCTCCTGCGACCATCGTCACCTTCGGTATGAGCGGGTAGTTGCAGAGATTTCGCAAGGTGTTCAATCTGCGCTGACGGGTGAATTCCACGCGCTCTAGTCCAACCAATCCCAACACATGAGCAAAGCTGAGTCCCAGCGACAGCCAGTCATCTCGGCAGCAGTAATCGTCCCACTCATCTCCCAATACGCTGCACAATCCAAGTCGTTTAACACCAGTCTGTGCTCCGTCCCCTAAGTTGCTGGGCTTGATATCCTTGTGAAACACTCTTTGTCCATGCAATGCCTTGACTGCTGATGACGCTTCCTTCCAGCACTTGATAATCTGCTCTGGTGTCGACATGTGCTTCCAGGCAAAAGGGAGCCCCACTCCCTCGAGATCCACAAACTTGAGCCCTGGCCCTGGACCGACCACTCGACCATGTCCCACCATCTTCCTTAAGTTGATGCAATCAGCTGGATCAGCCCAACGGTGCGCACGTATATCAAGCTCAATGTAATCTTCCGAAGACACCTTGAGAACGCTGCACATTCCTGTTGCTGCAAAGATGACCCCGAAGCCAGCACCTGACAGACCTCCACCGTCCCATCCTGGATCTCGTACACAAACTCCACTGGGTCATAGCATTGTGGTGCGACAGCCCGGAAATACTTGAGTGGAACCCCTCCGGTGGACAGGCAGGAAGCAACTCCTGGAGAGTGGTATTCTCAAGGCGATTCACCAATGAGCCTGGGAGATTACTCGCAGAAAGCGTTTCCTCGGACCAATTCCTGTCCAGGCCGAACTTTGAATTGAGCTGACCTGCTATGTTAATCAGCTTCACCTCCCACAACCTGTGCGGAGTTCCTCTCGGAAAACCGGGAGCATGCTCCAGTGACACCAAGCTCCCCACATCAGATGCACCGTTCTTCCTTATATGAAACCGTAGGAAGAACACAAACTGGAGACGAATAATGACGGCAGTCGTGCATTTGTAATCCCCCACCTTCTCCTCCTTGTATTCCAACACGTAGCTAAGCAGCTGATTCAGAGTGTCCGCATTTCTCACGATTCCTTGGGGATCATCTACACTGCCATGACCCCAGACCTTCTTCACATCCAAAGGTATCACGTCCTTGCCGCCGTCTATAATTACCTGTACATCTGGGACAGAAGTTATTTCGATCCGACCTTGTCCGCAAAGAGCAGCTGCCTGTGCCAGTGCCAAGACATAAGGATAATACCTCTTCTCCTGTGTCGTAGAGAGGAACTTTGAAAGAGTTACGGATGCCCCAAAGAGATGCAGCCACTGTTAAAACTAAGTTGAATATACACACAACCGGGCAGGTAGCTCAGTGGTAGAGCACCTGACACCGGTGTGAGAGATCCCGGGTTCAATCCCCGGCCCTGTCCAGATCCATTATGGTTGAATGGCCTGTGGTAGGCCCGGACTGGCAGGTAGGGTAGGGATGTGTGGTTGTGTTCAGTTTAGGGGGAGTGTTAAAACTAAGCTGTCACATTATCTGTGGGAGTGTTAAAACTAAGCTGTCACTTAACTGGTTGTGGCTATGGGGAAGACAAGTCCAATAGCCACAACCAGTTAAGAGTGTTAAAACTAAGCTGTCACTTAACTGGTTGTGGCTATGGGAAGACAAGTCCAATAGCCACAACCAGTTAAGAGTGTTAAAACTAAGCTGTCACTTAACTGGTTGTGGCTATGGGGAAGACAAGTCCAATAGCCACAACCAGTTAAGAGCCGCCACAGTCTCCAGCTTCTCTGTGGGAGTGTTAAAACTAAGCTGTCACTTAACTGGTTGTGGCTATGGGGAAGACAAGTCCAATAGCATTAAAACTAAGCTGAACCCGGTAGGGATGTGTGGTGTGTTCAGTTTAGGGGGGAGTGTTAAAACTAAGCTGAGCTACCTGCTGTGGTGTGTTCAGTTTAGGGGGAGTGTTAAAACTAAGCTGAACCCTGGTTGTGGCTATGGGGAAGACAAGTCCAATAGCATTAAAACTAAGCTGAACCGGTAGGGATGTGTGGTGTGTTCAGTTTAGGGGGAGTGTTAAAACTAAGCTGAGCTACCTGCTGTGGTGTGTTCAGTTTAGGGGGGAGTGTTAAAACTAAGCTGAACCCGGGCAGGTAGCTCAGTGGTAGAGCACCTCACACCGGTGTGAGAGGTCCCGGGTTCAATCCCCGGCCTGTCCAGATCCGTTTTTCAATAGCCACAACCAGTTAAGAGCCGCCACAGTCTCCAGCTTCTCACTGCCGATAATGTCGTTCACAGAAACGCACCTTGTCTTCCCCTGAAACAATGAAGCCTTCAACCTCTTGGATGGTTGCACTGGCGATGAGATCACCGGCAAGGCAGACGCTGCATCTGCAAGCACAGCCCGATGAGGCACGTAAAGGAGGCGATCGCCGGGATAGACAATATCTTCAACAGTGAGTAAGACTCCCTCTACTTCCAGACCTCCGTGGAGCCCGATGCTCGCCATACTCTCAATGATGCTCTTCACCAGCTTCCCAGACGGAGGAACCCGCACCCTTGTCACCTCCGAATGATGCTCTTCACCAGCTTCCCAGACGGAGGAACCCGCACCCTTGTCACCTCCGTGTCGTCGGCCCGCAGAATGGGCACCGTCGCCATAGCAGAAACCCTAATTTCCACCCTGAACCAAAGTTACTGGTAAAATTTCACATTATATTGAAGATTAGTATGATAGAGGTGTAAATACTAAATACGATTCGATTAGGTCTGACTGATACAGGGTATTTATACTAAGTGTCTGTGCTAGGATTAGCACTCTTGGTACCAAGTAAATCATGGTGCCCAGATTAGCCAGCCCCAGATTAGCCAATGCCCATATTAGTGTGTATGAATCCTAATGCCACTTGGCACCTCCATGGCAGAGTATACGTGGCGTATATACATAGTATATACCATGGAACCTTACATCATCCCCCTCTCAAGACATGGCTTCTACCTATCAAGGTGGTCCTCCTCCTTGGACGAGTGTCCGTTGGTGGAACGGTAGTAGCCGACACACATGAGCGACATGTTGTGACTCCCGAACCCCATCACGCCGCTTCAAGCGATACACTGTGTTCCCAACTGTTCTTCAACACTCCAAGGCCCGACCCATCGCGGTTGAAGCCCTGCTGCGTGTGTTTGATCCCCTAACCTTGGAAACTTGACGAGAACCAAATCTCCCACTTGGTATTGAGGTGGCATTCGATGTCGTTGATTGTAAGTCCGACGCTGATACTCTTGTGCACGAGCTAACTGTTCTCCACCTTGAGCATACAACAGAGGAAGGACTTGGTTCAAATGCTCCAACCACATACGCCCATCCATATACCGTGCTTCGTGAGGAGTAATGCCAACTGCTGGTGGCAATACAGGTTCACGACCATACAAAGCTTTGAATGGGGAAATCCCTGTTGACTTGTGAGGGGCTGAAACATAAGCAAATTGGAGATATGGAAGCCACATATCCCAATCCGTATGGTCAGGACGCACATACTTGGCAAGCATGACTTTGAAAGTTCTGTTCAACCGCTCCACCAAACCATCAGTCTCAGGATGATAAGCTGAGGCAAAAGATTGTCGGATTGCAACCGTCGCATCAACAAAGCTACTGCTTCTGCTGCTGGGCCTGGTCCTTGATCCGATAAAATTCGTTCGGGACAACCATGCCTCAGCACCACTTGAGCTAGTAGGAACTTGATGATGGAAGTTGCTGTAGCTCTGGCAAAGCACACACTTCTACCCACCGAGTCAAGTAATCAGAGCACACAATGATGTATCGATTACCGAACTGTGACACAGGGAATGGTCCCATGATGTCATACGCTACCAGCTCAAAGGGGCGAGAAACTCGAATTGGTTCCAGGGTTGCCGCAGGAGGAAGTGTGGACACGTTATGCCGTTGACACTCCGGACACGTATGAATGTACTCATGTAGGTCTTGTCGCAATCGGGGCCAATACAAGTGCTGTCGAATCCTCTCAAGGCATCGTTGGAATCCCATGTGTCCGGACATCGGGTTGTCATGAAAGAACTGCAACCAGGAGTTAATGTAAACTGGTGGTGCCACCACACGACACTCGGAACCGTCTCCAACAAAGACAAGCAAGTCATCCATCAGTCTGAAAGATCGTGCATATGTGCGAAAGTTAAGATCCTCGCAGGGTACCTCACTACTCAAGACTCACGCAACCTCCTGATCCATGGCTCCATCTTTTGAGCCTCCACAATGTCTTCCCGCCTCGGAAGTACGCGATCAGGAAGGGCATCCGGCAACAATGCTACAGGGGCTGCCACTACCACAGGAGCTCGGGATAACGCATCCACATCCGCCATGCTAGACCCTGGGCGATGAACAACCCGAAAACGATACCCTTGCAAAATTAACGCCCAACGTGCAAGTCGTCCCGTCACATTCCTCCTCTTCATGATTGAGTTGACAGCAGCATGATCAGTTTCCAACAATGTGTTGGAGCCATGTAGATATGCATGGAACTTTTGAAAGGCCCATACGGCTGCCAGACATTCCTTGTCCGTGGTGGAATAATTTTTCTCTGCCTCAGTAAGGCTCCGACTTGCATAAGCGATTGGGTACCGCTGACCATTGGGAGTCTCCTGCAACAGATCGGCCCCAACCCGACATCTGAAGCATCGGTCCGAAGAATAAAGGATTTGGCAAGTCCGGATACCGCAACAAAGGTGGAGATCCTAGCAATGCCTTAACATCCTCGAACGCCTTCTGACACTTCTTGGACCACCGGAACTGAGCTCCTTGTTTTAACAATCCTCGCAATGGGGCTGTCAAATCTGAGAACCGCGGAACAAACCTCGCTAGGTATGTTGCCTTTCCCAAGAAACGCTGCAACTCCGCCACTGACTCAGGAGCAGGAAATTCTCGTACAGCTAGGGTCTTCTCGGGATCCGGTTTCACACCCTCTGCCGTGATGATGAATCCTAAGTATTTCAAGGAGGTACATCCGAACTTGCACTTCTGCTCTTTCAACTTCAGCCCGTATTGCACCAATCGCTGCAGGACCCGCTCTAACTGCTGAAGGTGCTCCTCCCACGTAGCAGAGTGAATAAGAAGGTCATCGATGTACGCACGTGCAAATTCTTCAAAGCCCTCCAATAGCTCATCCATCATCCGCTGGAAGTTGCTGGGGCCCCGACCAACCCAAATGGCATGACCGTAAACTCGTACAAGCCGGATGGTGTTCGAAATGCTGTCTTTGCTGCATCTTCAGGAGCCATAGGGATCTGCCAATAGCCGGAAGCCATGTCAAGGATAGTGAAGTACCGGCTATTCCCCAATGCATCGACCAAATCATCCACCCTTGGTAGTGGATATGAATCTGGAACAGAAACATCGTTCAATGGCCTGAAATCAATAGTGAAACGTGTAGTCCCATCCGGCTTCGGAACTAGGTGTGGTTCTGCTGCCCATGGACTTCGAGACTTACGTATCACCTTCAACTCTAGCATCTCCCTCACACAACGATTCAAGATATCCTTCTCCTTTGGAGATCGTCGCCTGAGCCCCATTCTGATCGGGCGAGTTGTACCAGTCGGGATGTGATGCCGAGTAGTCAACAGGGGATTTGCATCTCCTACAATGGGTTTGAATAGGCTCGGATACCTCGCCAACAACTCCTTGATGTCCTTAGCTCGTTGCTCTGGAGAAGGCTCTGCCTTAGGCGCCATCATGCCCTGCAATGTTGCCGCCATGCCATTCGGTGCATGTTCTGTAGCCTGCAATGGGGGGCATCCTGGGATAGACAACGTGCACATTTCAAAATCACATCTTGCCTTGACCGCACGAAGCCAATTGACACCGAGGATGATGTCATGGACTTGGCTCGGCATCACCCGCAACGGAAGTAGATGATGGTATCCTCCTAACACCACAGGCACATGTGCAATTCGATGTGATCTAGCAAAAGACTGCTTATCAGCAAACACTACCTTCAAAGTTCGCTCAGCTGGTACTGTGTGCAAGTGCAAGGACTCCGCTACTGATCGATTGATAGAAGATATACTGGATCCGGAGTCCACCAGGACTGAAACAGGAGTTCCTTCTACCATGCCGGAGAACACAAACATAAAACGCTCGTGTCCAGTAACTCACTCGAGACCCCTATGCCCGCACAAGCATGGAAGAACAAAGGTGCTTCGGGGAAGTGTCGACCATGCGCTGGAATCAAGTTCTTCAGAGGTGGTGCAATGTGCCTAGTGCATGGGTCCTCTGACACCCCATGCACTATGCCTCGTTTTCCGGCTGCGGAAGAGTCTCCACTTCTTCTGCAATCTCGATGGCAGCTACTTGATGTCGATTTGCACATGCTCGTGCAACATGTCCCCAACCTCGGCACTCATAGCACTGAATGTTCCGCCCACGACCACGACCACGACCACGCCGATCAGCAGCTTGGCCTGGGCCCCTCCTGCGGCCTGAGGACTGGTCCTCCATCTGAACAGCACCCACCTCCATCGGAACAGGATCGGATGTCCCAGGAATAGGTGCCGATACAGGATATACACGTTGTGCTGCCCCAATGAGTTCTCAAATCGTGTGCAATCCGCAAGGCCTCCTCCACAGTCGAAGGACCAAATCCCTCCACCAAGCCAGCCAAATCAGGGCGAAGAGCTGGCCATAACAAGCCCAAACGTACCCGTTCTGTCATGCTTGGATCTGCACGATTGACCAAGTTTCGAAACTTAATCCCGAATCGTTGGACGTCTCTCCCGACACTTGCTTCAAGTCATGGAGCTCACGAAAAGCTGCAGCAGAATCCTCGGGCTTACCAAAAGCTTGCTTGAAACGCTGGGATAAGATGTTCCAATCTTGTCGATCAAGAACGGGGACACCATTGTACCATTGCAAGGCAAGTCCTTGCAACACGTTGGGAACTCTCGCAACCGCTGGGAGTCAGACCATCCATGGTAGTCAGCAATCCCTTGAAAATGTTCCCACCAATGGTACACGTCTGCTCCAACTCCCCCTTGAAGAATTCTGGACGAACACGTGGATTGGAACCCAAAAGGTGTGGATTGAACTCTGCGGCATACTAGCATTCTGCTGCATTCCTTGGTGAATTTCTCGCAGCAGAGCAGTCTGATTTGCCACGCTCAATTGCAGTGCATCGAACAACTGCAACCACCTTTCTTCGGTCGCCATCACGACCAAGAACACAAGGGAAGAGGGAGACAAAAAACTAAGCCGAAAAAGGACTACCCAACTCTCCACCAATGAGAGAGGTGTGAATACTAAATACGATTCATTAGGTCTGGCTGATACAGGGTATTTATACTAAGTGTCTGTGCTAGGATTAGCACTCTTGGTACCAAGTAAATCATGGTGCCCAGATTAGCCAGCCCCAGATTAGCCAATGCCCATATTAGTGTGTATGAATCCTAATGCCACTTGGCACCTCATGGCAGAGTATACATGGCGTATATACATAGTATATACCATGGAACCTTACAAGTATAATTGTAAATAGTATTATATTCCCTTACCGTTGGATGTCCGGCAGGCTGGCCGTCGGATCGAGAATTAGGGCACGACCTTGGAGAGAGACGAATATGCGAACCGCGCCTGATATTTCTATCTAATGGAAACAACAAAGGTAGACCATATATTCAAGAATGTGGAGAATCTACCAGCCTAGAGATGACCTAGTTTACCAGGTGGAGTACCTTCAGTACTAGGTTTACCATCTAGGTCTATCACTATGAGGTCTAGGAGTACTAGGGTTACCACCCTGATGACTAGGTTTACGAGGAGTTACACTTGTTCTTCTTGTTAACTTATCTAACCTCTCGTCCATACTTGATAATCTCCCCATAATACCTTCAAAAAGCCCACTTTCCTCTCCCTTCTTCTCCTCATCCTTTGGAGTGATCACATGCTCATCCTAAACATATATATAATAAGTTGTGCGTGCGTGCGTGCGTGCGTGCGTGCGTGCGTGCGTGCGAGAGATGTAATGAGTACTACATACAACTCAAAATTGTATATGCGTATACATACACGTGATATTAATGTATATAACAAGTAAATATCAATAAAACTATATATATATATATCTTAGAGAATATAATTAGCATCACATATATAAATAATAGATGTGGTATACATCTGTTTTAGATGTATATATGTATACAACTCAAAACTGAGACATACATATTTATTGAGTGAAGTACCTGACACATTTGCAAGAAGATAGAACCGTACTCAGTTGCAGCAAGCTGCTTTGGGTCGTCGTACACTTGAACAAGTTTCCTGTTCAAGTCTATAGTAAATATCCGTGTGTGTGTGTGTGTGCGTGTGTGCATAAATTATGGTATTTGTGTGTATGTCTGTGTGTGTTGGTGCTTGTGTGTGTGAGAGAGAGAGAGTACATTCTTGTCATCGAATGCATATCTATGTATAGATATAAGGCTCTCTCTCTGTGTTACACACGCACAACACACACACACGGATGCACGCACGCACGAATATATATAAAACCTGATATCTGCACAGTCAACTCCATGTTTGTGTTTAACGTAATCCTCCATTGCACACCAACTTGATCTCATTATCTCGTCAAACTTCGCTCCCCATCGAAACTCCTCTTCATTGTAAGCCTTGCGTACGACATCAGCTGTACATATACACACATATCAACAACTACACATGCAGTATATGCATGTGCATATAACAGTTATAGCAGCTCTATGATGCTTAACGCAAATGTTAAGCATGTGTGTGTGTGCGCGCGTGAGAGAGAGAGAATGTTTACCCATGACTGTTCGTAAGAAGTGATCTTGATGGACCTCCGAGCGCGAGTAATAGCCTATGCAATAATGTTTATAACCTTCATAAAAGTCCCGGGGTCTGTTTAAATGGTTTAAGTAAAGAACAAATGTATGCATTATAAACCATGCGTGTACATGCAATATATACATTACAATATAGTATATAAGACGCAAATATAGTGTGTGCGTGTATGTATATTCGTATACCTGAAATCCACAGAGTCTAGAATTTCCTGCATTCTTGGTGGTAAACTCTTCTCGCAAGCCAACAGTGTGTCCTCAAGCACGCAATTTATTTCCTACATGTATTCGCTTATTTAATTAATAAAATATTTATCAAACGTCATAGCATACCTTTATATGCATCGGAGTTTCCTCGTGTACCATAGGTACGTGAACTGTCAAATAATACCACTTATATATACATACAGACGTGTTACACACGCACACACAGGTGTGCGTGTGTGTGTGTGTGCGCGCGCGTGTGATATTAATCAATTTACCAAGTGAAGAAGTACACATTTCTTCGTCTTTGCACTCGAGGGCCTTTTTTATTTCTTCTGTGTTCTTGAGCCACTTTGCCCTTAATAAGAAATAACTTAATTAATGAAACTTAGTAATTAATAGCATTGATAGTGAACTATACATTAATTATAACATAATTTATAGTAGCCCCACCGATTAATTATATAAGTTAGTTACCTTCTAACATGGTCTAAGAGCTCCTCCCATATTGCACTTCTTTGTAAATTAGTTGCACTTCCGATTATAATCAAATGGTGTCTAGCTCGTGTAAGTGCAACATTTAACCTGTTTCTGCATGTAGTAAATCCCAAACCTGATGTTCTACAACAAGAACTGTAAAGAGACAGATTAATTAAAGCAAAACTAGCTAGACTTAATTAGAATATTATATATACTAAAATTATTTGTATACGAGAAGCTATATCTAACACAAACTATGATATATCACACTGCATACAAGCATATATGTTTAATCAAATTTAAAATATAATTAGTAAATAATTATCTGGACAATTTACTTACAGGAGAATGATATCTTTCTCTAAGCCTTGAAATGCATCCACTGTTGAAACCTTCATATTTCCACCTCACTTTGAACCGTTGACTTCTTTGTTGTTCTTTGTGCATCATCTGGATAAAGCTTTTGACGTATAAATGTTTCCTATAAAAGAAGAAGTTTGATTTATATTATTAACTAATGTATGTAAACTTTTAAGATTAATTAACAACTGTAATGGTTAAACATATCTTGAGTTAATATTAATAAAGAAAGTATTTAAAAACTTCATTATATAGAATGATATATAGCGTAGTTTCACGCCCCTGGTTACGTGCGTGTGTGAGTGTAAGTGTTCTTGCATTATCATATGTGCTACCTACTGTATATATCTTACAGGTGTATATATATATATATATATATATATATATCTCACGTGTATAGTGAGTAGTTGTATAATGTATGATAAACGTATATAGACGAAAAATGGAACATACATAAGTATATATTATGTTTGTATATGTGAGATAAGTACCTGTGATTTGTACAAAGTAATCACCCCAATACGATTCCCGGATATTCCTCTCGAAAGCAAGGTATCAATAATAGAACATACAATTTCAGCTTCATATGGATTTGAAAACTGGGAATATCCTTTTTCTCTTTTCCATTTTTGCCTGTGTCGAAAAATATCAACGGAGGTAAACCAGGCAATAGGGCACTTCTCTCCACGTCACTGTTATTACATGTTAGTTTTAATTAGTTATATTATATTATACTCAATAGTATCTATTACATATCGTACGTCGTGTTGTGTTGTGTGTGTGTGTGTGTGTGACTGAGGACACAAACATACTAGTTGCTTTATAAGTTAGAATACTGGATTTATACAAAGTATCATGCATGGATGTAAAGAAAACTACATGAATAGACATAGAAGATATAATGTATATGTTGTTGTTGATATGTATATGTTGTTTAGTACTTGATATGAACATAGAATAATAAATATTAAAAAAAACACAAAAATTATTATTATATATGATTACTTACCTGCAGCCATCAAGAAGATAACCTCCATAGAAAAGACGATTAGGCAACCTTGCTAGCCTGAATAAACACGTTAAGAAAATTGACAATAATATATATATATATATATATATATATAGCTTTGTGTGAGCATGTCTGTGTACACACACACAAACAAACAAACCTTGGATGACAGCGATACTGCGTACGAAGAAGAACAGGTTTATGTCCTAGTGCTGCTAGCCTCACAAAAAGTGTCCTGTGACACAAGTATATAGAAATAAAACACACACACACACACAGTGTCTTAAGTGTATATATGAATTAAATACATAGGTACCACATATATTACAGATGTATATATGAGCATACCTTGATAAATTTTCAGACTTGCTACCAATGTTTTGCTTTTCTGTTTGAATAAGAACAGGAGGCAGCTGTTCAGGGTCGCCAACAGCAATAAGCCTGCATAGAATAATATACAGAGTATTATACAATGGTTATAATAACAAATAACATTCAGTGTATAAATGCTTATTGTTATATGTGATAAAAACATAACATACTTTTCGCAACGAAATTTGCATATGGGCAGCAGACTCAGAGGTTCCAGTATCTGAGAGCATTCATCCAGAAAGCAAACCTAAACAAGGAATATAAAATTAATGATATTATTCAATACGTGGGGATGTATCTTAATCTACATCTGTATAGACGTATATGCGTGTATACACCTATATATGGATGTGCTTGCAAGTGTATCTACGTACACTGTACCTTGAAAGTGTTGCCTTGTAAAACATCGTTGATTGTTGAAGAGCATGTAACTCCGACAGCACGCACTTTTTGCAGCATTTTCCTACGTGCTATCGTTTTCCCACTGTTCAAAGCTTTTAGCTCATTTTCAATTTTCTGAAAGTCTCGTAGTTAGAAAGGTACAAAAAAAGCACTATATAGAAATAGTCATGTAGGTATCCACAGAGAACACATACCTGCATATATGTGTGTGCATGTAAGTGTAGTACATATGAAATAAAAAGACAGCTCCCACATACATCTATGTATGTATGTTAATATATATACACGCAGGCATGTATGCACGTTACCAGTCTTTCACTGCCAAGAGATTCTTTCATGAGCTCCTTCAAATCATTTTCCGCAGCATCTTCGTCACCAGGTGCAGCTACATGAACAGAATAACTGCCACAAGAATCAAAAACTTAACCCAAACACAAATGCCCGCGCGCGCAAGAGAACGCGGGGAGGGGGGGGAGGGGAGGGAGTTCAACTGTTACCATAAAAAGATCATTTATCAAGTTCGCCACAAACGAAAAATATTTCGTTTTTAGTGTGTGTGTGAGAGAGAGAGGGGGTGGGGGTGGGGATATGTATCGACAGACTTACGGAAGGATATTACTAGCAATTTTGCGAAGAGAACCGACTCGAAGAAAGTCCTCAAATCCATGCTCCAAGAGACCTGTTAACACCCTACATTTGCCAAATATTACTATAAACTACGTGTATTTGGACTATTTATATGCGTGGTGTGCATGTTATAGAGGCAGTTATGCATCTATATCTATACACGCACGCACACACACACACTACTACGTGTTCATTAATAGTAATTTCCCATTATCCTTTGCATATACTTGTTGAATAAATACTCGTATATATAGTGCATACCTATCAACAGCGCTATTTGTTGCACTCGCGATCACAAATCTAGTTGTTGAGTCTCCTCGCTCCTACAAATGAAAATTAATTTTCATATAAAATATATAAATAATGCAAGTTAAACATATGTTACCTTTAAAATCTCTGAGAGGAAGATAATTAGAGCCACCAACAAATGACCTGCAAGTACCTACGTTAGAAGCATTATATATATATATATATATATTGAAACACAACATCTCTCTCTCTCTCACAGACACAACACACACAGTCACACGCACACGCACACACATTACTTTTGCCGGATCCAAATGGTCCATGGACAAGACAGACGTGGGAATATCGGCGTTTTGATAGGTAAACCATCCACTGACTCTACGCAGCACGATTGCCTAATGAACACAAACATTAGACGCATTAAGCAAATAATAATAGCTAAATCTATTATAATACGTTCAATATACATAAAATGTAATTCTTTAAGGCAATATGAAATAAATACATACTTGTATATGTGGGTAGTAAAATTTACCTGATCGAGGTTTAGCCTGTATTTTAATATTGCTCTTTCAGCTGCACGAGATATATCACTGGGTAATGTAATGTCCTTATATGCATAACTCTGTGAGCCAATAAGAAGTGGCAATAGCGGTGTGCTCGAAACTTCCATTCCCCTGTAAAACATAGACAATAACGTCAACAACAATTCATTTGTTAATTAATAACATTATAGGTAATAGGAATGCATCAATGCATATGTCTGTGTGTGCAATGAGCTTGTATTTAGAATAGGATGATATATCTATATTATGCCAATTATGTTTAATGTAGATACAACATAGCACAATAGAAAAAAAAATAATATTATATACATTTCGAGTGTATTATAGATTATTAGATCAGATGATAAGACATTACCTTATGCAATCCAGCATCATCAGTTCTGAACGAATGTTCGGCCCCTGCAACACATAAATCATCTTTCCTTCTTTTAAAGGCACGGGCTCTCCATGCAGACGTAACTGCACAGTAAAAGTTACACAAGGAATTGACTGTACGTATACACTTACACACACAACGTATTGTGTATATGTATATACATAGCTATGTATAACACGGACATGCACGCACATACACGCTGTGTCTACGTACGCACCTCTATAACTGCGTTTCTCGAAGAAACCGTAAGCATCCGTTGTAGTGACCACCGTGAACTCACTAGCACTTTATTAACAAAGATATATATTATGCAAGGATACATATAAAGCCGTACAGCGAATGTGTTATTATTAAGGTATAAATAAATTACATTAATATTAATGAAATGGTTACATAACTATGCAAATTTATCTTAAAAGTGCAGTTTACCTCGTGTCTTCAGGGAAGCTAGAGCTAGAACTAATAACCATTAAATCCCCTCTGTGACAAGAATCAGTAGATAAATCAAACACATGTACACAGATGCGCACACGCACGCACTCACACAATATATACTTTTCGTATTTTAAGGAACCACTTGCTCTTCCTAGCCGGATTGGATATGTAGCCAGGCTTAGCAGACCTAGGAAAAAAGAATAAGCATCAGCATTATCTAAAATGCTATAATATACTAGAGAGAGAGAGAGAGAGACCGACCTCTTAACTGATTCACAGCTTCCAAATAGATTAATATCATGTTTGCCGTAAGCCTGTTCAAGTTCTTCTATACTACCTGCAAATGTACTAAATGGATTAAAACACAATGAGAATTATTATCACAAACGTTATATAATATTCAGTTCCATTACCTTGTTCACTATATACTTTTCCTTTTGCGGCTTTGAAAGCATTAGCGAAACCAGTTACCTGATAACCATATTAATACATGTGTATGTTTTTATGTGACAACAATAAATAAGCTAATTACAGATCATATTAATAAAACAATCGCTGTGTATGTGTAAGTGTAAGTGCTAGTGTCTATCTGCAGGTGCTCTCTCTCTCTCTTCTCTCTCTCTCCACACGCACACACACACAGAGGTGGGTAGAAGAACACACATAGATCAGATATACATTGATACATCTATAATACGTATATATATATATATATATATTATACTTACAATTAGGCAAATTTCTTCAACCAGTGCTGAAGACATTATCCCTTTGTAATGAGATAATCCCTGAACTTATCGGGAATATTCACATTTCTATGGGGCTGTCCAGTAAGAAACCGCACTTGAACAGGTGCACTCCTATCCATTTTAAACTTTGCAGCTTGAAAATTGCTACTACAGTAACAAATTATAACAAACTACACGTCAACTCATAATTTATTTGATTAAACGTGAAAGCCTCACTTAATTGGTTTTTCAAAAGATGCGTTGGATCTCGAAGACGCCGAGCTAGTTTGTTGCACCGAGTTTCGGTTTTCTCGTTTTAATCTTTGAAGAATGTCTTCAGCTAACATAAAGAAAACAAAGTATTAACACATAACATAACATAAATGGTGTCTTGCATGCCCGTATAATACAATTGGATAGAACAGATGTAAAAGTGATGATAATAATAATATACGCTTGTATAATTACATCTAAATCTAAACTATATACACATTGTGTGTGTGTGAGCGTGTACACACGCACATTAGAAATAGCAGCCACAGATAGAATATGCGTGTATTAATCTGATTTATGTATGTTTGTATCCGCTTGGAAACACGCGCTCCGACTACATTATATGTGTTTGCAGGTGTAGTTAAATATCGAAGTTACATTGTGTGTGTGTGTGTGTGTGTGTGTTGTGTGTGAAAGTTTATATATACACAAATGCAGTGACCGTATTGCAATACAAATAAAACTTACTGGTACGTTTTTGGACAGATGAGCCACTTTTGGCGAATCATTGCAAGTGTCTGTATACAAAATAATAATCAATATTGAATATATACAAATGTGTGGGTGGGTGGGTGGGTGTGGGTGTGGGTGTGTATCACATATATTAACACTTACAACTTCCTCGTTCAGTCTTGAACCTTTTAACAGCTGGGACTGAGGATTCACTGCATTTCCGGCTTGCGTCATTGTAAGTGTCTGTATCCAAAATGCCAATGAATATTAAGTATACAAAACTGTAATATTTGTGTTTTCATGCTTATAATATATATACACACACACACACACACACACACACACACCACATACACATATATATCTTGTGTGACATATATAACATGTATATATGTGTGACTACTTACAAGTTCCTTGTTCAGGGTTATTAGATGCAGTCGTACAAGTGCCCACCTCCACATAATACCTATCAAACTCCAGATCGAGGCCTTCTTCGAGGGCAGTATTTTGCCCTACGAATTTCTCATCTAAGTGTTTGTTTTCTAGATCCATCAACAGAAGCTGATGGGAAAAATGGCGGATTAATGGGGGAAAACAGAGAAATTGGGGATTTGAGTGGAAATGCGTACCTTTTGTTTTTCCTGACGAGAAATCCATCCTTCCTTGCCTTCTTTTGCTTCCCGCTGCGTTGCGCATACATAACCTGCCATTTGCTCATCGATGAAAACCCTTAGGGTTTATACTCTGCCCTTGGCGGGAAATTAGGGTATAAAATGTATGTATTTAAATAATTATAAATGCTTAAACAACTTATTAGTAGAAATATAATTTCATATAATTACAATAAGAATATATATTATATAAACAACACCAACTAATCTTTATTTAACCAGCATATGTATATTTGTACCTATATATATATATATAATTATACTTAAGCGTGCGCGTGCCCCTATAAATTTTATAATTAAATTAATCAGCATTGAACATCAATATAAATTTATAACATACTTATCATTATTTATCTTCTAAGAATTAAAATAAATAATTTTATATTTATTTCGCTTATTTTAAAAGTACAAACAGTGCTATATTTTTAAATTTTACATGCTGTATAATTAAAATTCATGTTCCTAACTCTATCAATCAAATATATTTATAAATCATTTTTTAAAACCGAACCTGTCTGTTGCGAACAGGAATCTTTTATAACTTTATTTTATTGTCTATTTGTTTAAATATCTTTTTATTTATAATAAGTATTAGAGTCTCTTTGTTTGCATTAGTACGTAATTGCTTTGTGTATATTTTCTATTATTATTATAACAAACACTGGTATATCACCCATAATTACGATGTGTATACATAGTGTGGCTGTGTGGCTGTTTATAGATATGTGTATACATATATATAGTGTGTGTGTGGCTGTGTGGCTGTGTGGCTGTTTATATAGATAATATATATGCATATACACAGGCCTCCATACATATATATATAAGAGAGAGAGAGAGAACTTCCAGTAGTGCTCAAATGAACATAACTAAATACATACATACATACATACTTGAATTTATTAATTGAATTTTTTTAAATGCTGGACACACACACATAATATATGTATATATGTGTGTGTCCAGCATTTAAAAAAATTCAATTAATAAATTCAAGTCCTAAAATATCTAAATGGCCTTTATTTCGCGAATCATTACATGTTTTTTGAAAAAAACAGAAAAGAATTAAAAACACCATTTATATATTAATGTTTATTTATAACAAAATATAAATTATAAATCTTACATATATTTTCAAAGATATATGTATACACATATTGTTTCCATACTTAATGGATACATATATACAGACTACCGTCACATACATGATACATGTAAATACTATAAAATTATGTTTTATTTGTACAAAATAATGTGCCTTAGTATTAAGAAAAATAAAAAATGTTTATTATTGTTTTCCTTCATACCCTTCAAGCAGACGCAAGGTACACGAAACAAGGTGGGAGGCCTCCTCACTTGTGGCTTTTCCACTTGCGCTCCATCTTATTCGACCACTTTGATCCACAAGATATATGTACCTAATATAATAAAACATTATATATCAAATATACACATTATACAGTATATAGTTCGTATAACACGCACAATATGTGCTTCAATCGGTCTAATGCTTGGCATCCTGTTATATATATATATATTATATTATAATATATATATATAATAGAGAGAGAGAGAGAAGAGAGAGAGAGAGAGAGAGAGAGAGAGAGAGAGAGAGAGAGAGAGAGAGAGAGAGAGAGAGAGAGAGAGAGAGAGATGTGTCTCTGGTATATCACGGACACAAAAACAGTGTAATGAGTTTACGAGTGTGAAGCAATAGAGATCTGATATAGAATCTATAGGTCAGACCCTACTTCCTAATGGGTATAAATGGACACACACCCAGACACACACACGTACCCAGTGAGGCGATTGGTTACGTGTAATGCCTTGCGGATATCATATGAATCTCCAAATGCGTACAACACGTTCCTGTCTGCTTTCTTACACTCTTTTGATGCACTTATACACATCAGGAACAGCTTTCGCACTGGATAAAATGATAATATGCCTGATTCCACCCAAGACAGCTAAACAAAAATATTCACGATTGATGTGTGTGCATGCGTGTGTGTGTGTGTGTGTGTGTGTGTGTGTGTGAGAGAGAGAGAGAGAGAGATTAGATACCTCGTTTATTTGAAGGTCAGCTTTGGAAGGCAAAGTATTGCGAAGAGGTGAAATCCATGAGTCGACCATTTGCTAGTCATAATATAAAACTAAAGTTAGTACTGATAGAAACATCATATATTCTCTAGTATATGCCCTCAAACACAGTAATTGTATGTATATGTAAAATCCTTGTTTTAATAATATATCACACACAGTCGTACCTCGGCACTTGCACGGAAAGACAAACACACAAGATTTGCACGAGCGTTGTCTTGAGTGGGAAAATGAATGATTCACGACTTGCCTTGTACACTATCGACTTTGGAAATATAACGGCTTTCTGAGCATCTTCTAGTTCCGTGCTTGTAGCAAACACCTTAAAAACAGTATCATAAGCACATACATGTACACTTAGTACAAACCTTGCCGCCATGTTCCTTCATCTCTTTGATATCTTGAAAATAACCACGATTTATGTTTCCATTCTGCACTAAAAACATATACCATCTAATAAAGAATGTACTATGATTGAATATATATAAGACTATCTATCTATCTAACTGTGTGTGTGTGTGTGTGTGTGTCTATATATCTATATATCTATATATATATATATATATATTATAGATAGATAGATAGATAGATAGATAGAACGACTTACATCTTCACTCTTTCCTTCTCGCGAGCCTCTTTGCGAGCTTCCTTCTTATTGGGTACCTAAAATGATAACAGATTTAAACATTCACAACTTATACATTATAGTACATTATTCGAACAAATCATTTTTATAATCACATTTTCTTAATCATGCGAATTAACACGAATTAGACACATACCGCTGCAGCAGTGGAGAAGTATGAAGAAGATTTCCGGTGTGTAGATGCCATAACCGCATTCGCAAGGCGCCCCCCCAGGCGCATCGCCTTCATCGTGAACCCTAATCCTCTGAATTAGGGTTTAGTTTAGGTCTATTTTTAGGGTTTGGTTAGGTATATTTTTAAGGAATAAAATATAGATTTTTATAAACAATGTGTACGTGGTTAAATTAAAATAATAATAATAATAATAAAAATTTTAAAGGAGAATAACTGCAAATGACAAAAATAACCCCTTCATTTCCACTAAACCGGGGCCCTAAAGCTGACAATTTAGGTAATAATATCTTGTGCATGAGTTTCAAATGCACTTAGGACTTTTTATTAAACAAATTTTACATAATTATCAAATTGACCTTTCATACATGCAATATTAGAATATACACGCAAATAATAAATATATTGTTTAATGCTAAAATATATAACATTGTCTAATATAGGTCAGTTTGATAATTATATAAATTAAAGGCTCAATTTAATAATTTTTATAATATAAGTAATATTATGAATATCCTGTTTTATGGGGATCACGATCAACTTGCCGAGATTCTTCACATGCATATCTGTTGCCACGGAAACACAATCTTAAATATTGAAATTAAATTAAAATTAAATTAATTAAATATATTAAATAAAACTATATAAAATTCCGTGTATAGATTCGAAAGTCAGCTCTTCTTGTCACTGATACATAACTTGATTGTAAGTCAGAATAATGTTTCCAAATGTCAATGGGTACTTGTGAGTACATGCACCCCTTAACCGTACTACACGTCACTACGCACGTCGTCGTGTGCATGCGTGTCCCTGGGTGTTTTTGCCTCTACCTATCTATCTATCTATCTATCTATCTATCTATCTATCTATGTGTGTGTGTGTGTGTGTTTAAGGCTGACGTATTATGTGTTTAGTTTAGACCTACTCAAGTAATCGAGTTAAATATGTAAAATAAATTTAATAAATAATTCATATATTATAATACAAAGGCTAGATATACAGTATAAACATACAAATTATTTAAATGCATATAAGAATCAAGGGGGTATTAATTATTATTATTTAAGAAGGCAATAGTGTAAGGTATGTGACAGTTGACTACTTATTGCTTATTTAAAATATTACTTTTTATTTTAAATAAAATATTAATATATTTTTGACATTGTTCAATTTAAATCAGTTTAATTGTTTTATTTAGTATAAATAGAATATATTATTTTTTATTTATTAATTATATATAGTCAGGCCCTTATTTATTTTACTACGGCTGTTTCATCGTGCTATAGTATATAAATAAAGTTAATATATTTAATTAAAATTATTATTTTTAATTATCTTACTTAAGGCAATACTGATTTCGAATATGCCCACAAAATGCCAAAACGTGTTTAAAATTAGTAAACCTAATTTCCGGACGGCCGGACGGCCGGACTGACAAGGTACGGTACCGTATATTTAGTCGGATTTTATAAAACCGCTCATTTCCCCCATATATTAGTGCTTCATTTCTCTCTGAATCTCTCATCAAGTCTGCGAGAATTCATATGTAAATTCACACAGATTTCAGTTAATTAGAAAAGAAAAATGGCTACAATTGTTAGAATTGCAGAGACTAAGGCTATGCTGAATGCTCTTGGTCCTCGCCCAGATGCGCAGCTTGTTAAGGAAGCCCATCATGCTTTGTCTGTCATTGATGAGTACTTAGCGAAGGAGCTTGACTGTCTCGCTCGCGAGAGTATGCCTGCAGAGATTTCTGCTGCAGATTGGGAGTCTCTCATGGTAGATTTATAATCTCTCGTAAGTGGTTGCTAACAGTGTTCATATATGTGCAGTCCGAGAAAGAAGCGCAGGCAATCGAAGCAGCAGAAGAGGAGAAGCTCCCTTACAAGTCTGTCATTCAGCTAGACGAGTTACATCGTCTCTACTCAGGTGGGTACTTATAGACACACATCTGATGTGTACTAGCGTGTGTGTATGTGTATAGAGATGCTCAAGAGCGCGGAATCGTCACCGTTTATGATACCCGGCTCACCGATTCGGAGTCCGATGCGGCCTCTGTATATAACGGAGGATGTAGATGCTGAGACTGGAAAAGCTCTACAGGAGGCTTTTGATTGGAAATCTAATCAGCTTCTTCTTTCCTCACGTCGTGTTGTGTGTCTTCCTGAGGCACTTGGGAGGATCAAAACGCTTTCTATTATCAATCTCTCCAAGAACTCTCTCCAGGTACACATATATACACCACATGTGTATGTTGGTGTGCGTGCGTGTGATAAAATACTAGTGCAGTCAATCGTACACTTTTACAGGGACTTCCAGAGTCAATATCGAGCCTTAGTAATCTCGTGACAGTTGACGTAAGCTCGAATCAGATTGCCACCTTGCCGGATTCCATCGGGGCACTTAAGAAGCTCCGTTTTCTTAATGTCTCCAGTAACACCTGAAGTCCTTACCGGATTCAATCGGACAATGCTAGTAAGTAGCGTGTTTGTGCGTGTACGTGTGTATTAACTGTGTATACATATACGCAGCTCTCTGACGGAGTTGAATGCGAGCTTTAACCAGCTAGAGAAGCTCCCGACGAGCATAGGCTCGCTGTTGAACCTTGAGAAGCTTTCTTTACAGCTGAACAAGATGAGCATGCTCCCGAATTCACTGTCCGAGCTCGCCTCGCTCAAGGTCCTCGAGATACACTTCAACAAGCTCATTGCTCTTCCCTCTTCGATCGGGAACCTCAAGGATCTCGAGGTTCTTAACTGTAGTAGCAACTTCAACAGTCTGGTCAGCCTGCCGAGCTCGATAGGAGACTTATACAACCTCAGGGAGCTTGATCTCAGCTACAATCAGATCCGGCAGCTACCGTTTACCATGGGACGCCTGAGGAAGCTCAGGAAGCTGAAACTGGACCAGAACCCGCTGGTGTTACCGCCGCCTGAGGTGGTCGAACACAGCCTGGAAGCAGTACTGGAGTACTTGTCTGAGAAATGGAAGCTTAGTATGAAACTGAACGATGACTATGAGCCCGGGAGTCGGACTCCAGCTCGGACACCTGCTCGGACACCGGCAAGGACTCCGAACCGGACTCCCAACCACCATCATGGTGGAGGTTCCAAGGTTATCTCTTGGTTAGGAGGTATGTGTGCTGCCGGGAGTGAGTTTAGGCGTCCTAACAAGATGGATAGGTACCTTGAACATCTATAGTTATAACTTTTTATGTAGATTTATGTATATGTGTCAAACTAATATATAAAAATAGTTAATAAAAACAAAATATATATATATATAGTTTGTACACACCATGGACAAAATAGCATGAAGAATTAGCAGACAATGGTCTACATGATAATCATACACCTGCAAGAAAATATCTAGGTGTATAAGGCTTATTATACATACACAGGGTGTTAAACAGTACGTATACATTACACGCACAAGGATACGTATAGGTGTACAACCTATAATATACACACACGTCGCAATCATAGGCATGTCTACGATGTAAAGTACTTTGCTTGTCTCCTAAGCGTTTAAAAAACCATGTATGAGACAAACACACACACACACGGACGTAATAGTGTTGATAATACACCTATACATGCATACGTCAACTGTAGGTTGGTGCGTGGGCTCCTATACGTCGAAAGGGGACATATCAATCAACTATAGTCAAGAACCAACGACAAACTGTAAGTTGGCATATGTGATGTGTATGCGTGCGTGCGTGTGTGTATGTGTGTGTGTGAGTCTGGATGTCGTGATCAACTTCAGCCAACCACTAGAATCTCTACTAAGTTTGGCGTGTGTGTGTGTAGGTGCGTGCGTTAGAGAAGGACGTACCTGTGTTTGGTTTCTGGTCATATATAAGTCAGAAAAGAAGTTATCCAATGTCTATCAACCTATTCAATTCCGATATGACAGACTTCTGTGTGTGTGTGCGTGCGTGCGTGTGTGTGATAAAACTTCAAAGCTTATCTGAAATATATTGTCAAACCTACACACGCTCTTCTACACACACACACACACAAATCAATTCAGACACGACATCCTACGCCTAGTTTTATCACCAATTACACACACAATGTATTATTGCATGTGTGTGCGTGCGTGCGTGCGTGTGTGTTCGACTAGGCTATGTAGTGTACGAGCAAAACACCAAAAAGGAGACAAGATTAACTTTCCAAATATATTCTTTAATTAATATGTAAATTCTAAATATTTAATATTTTGATTTGATATAGTGTTACTATATAAATTTTTTAATAATATGTAAATTTAAATATAGTGTTATTGTATGAACACCTACACACACTAAATGCACGTCATAGTATGTGGGCTTTCGGCAAACATACTTGTCAAAAAGAAGTTTTGAAATGTCTATCGGTCAATTCAGGCACACACACACACACACACACGTCTGTGTGGTCGCGTGTGTGTGTGTGTGTGTGTGTTATCTTGACGAGGATATCCTTGTGAAGTATAAATGTGTTATCGTGTCAACAGCCACACACACATAAAGCATGTATATATGTTATTATATAAGAAACTGTGTTGAGATGTCAAATGTGGTCCCTAATATAAAGAAAACATAAATATGACAATAATAATTATTGGATATGTTCATTGTGTGTGTGTGTGTGTAGAAAGATTCTTTACACAGAGAGAATTAGCGATGTGTGCGTGCGTGTGCGTGTGTGTGTGTTACATACTGTACCAAAGTTAACTTTTACACCAAGAGAGGAGATGAAGTTAACTTTCTCACCAATAACAATAATATTTAATATATAAATAATATATTCTAAAATGTATTATTTAAGATAATATATTCATTTTGTTTGTATACATATAAATTAAACTTAAGATATTGACAAAATAACATTGCATTTGATCAAGACATTTTGACAAACATAATATTCAAGTTGACAAGGGTACCTTCACATCTGTGCACTCACGGACGTGCCTGCACACACACATATACATGTGTGTGTAAAACATGTCGTGTTTATTATATATATTTCAAAGCTTCTTTTTGACATACACACACGCGCATACACAAGAGAGGCATATGTGTGTGTGTGTGTTATCCTGTTCAAATTGATTTTAAAACTGCTTTTTACAACATGTTTTGTCAAGCATATGACCCCAGAGTTGACATTCATTTATGATAACACACGTATACGCTATTTTTTAATAGAAGGTTTAACAAATACGTATTATGTACACACACACACACACAACAAATATTAATTTATTGTTTAATATTTTATATACATAAACTACTTATATTGCACACTGTGTATATACGTTAAAGAAATTCTTAGTATGTTAAAAATAATGCAAAAGTAAAATAAATTATTAAACATTGTCTTTAATAAAAAACTAAATTAAAACAGTTTACTTTAATTGTAACGCTCAAAAATAATTAAATATGAAATTTAATCCATACTTATTAAGTAATGTTTATAAAGCAAATATTTAATTATAAGGCATCAGATACAGTTACAAATAAAATTGAATAATTATGTACAAGCATGCAGAGCCACAATTATTAAATTAATTATTATTGTTATTTTATATGCATTTGTAAGATATTAATGAATATTAATGTATGTAAAAATACACGTGTGTGTATTGTCTTAGTATAACTACACACATGTATATCTGTTATTATATAAGAAACTTTGTGTTGAGATGTCAAATGTGTATAAGAAGTTTTGAAATGTCTATCAATCAATTCAGGCACAAGATGTACACACAGTCTGTGTGGTCGCGTGTGTGGGTGTATGTGTGTGTGTGTGTGTGTGTTATCTTTACGAGGATATCCTTGTGAAGTATAAATGTGTTATCGTGTCAACAACCACACACACATAAAGCATGTATATATGTTATTATATAAGAAACTTTGTATTGAGATGTCAAATGTGTGTGGTCCCTAATATAAAGAAAAACATAAATATGACAACGATAATTATTAGTATTTGTCAAATTGGATATTTTCATTGTGTGTGTGCTGAAATATTCCTTTTAAAATTTATAAAAAATTTTATTTAATTAATATTGTTGGAATTATTACTGCTAAAATAAAATGGTAATAAAACTTTAAACTATATACAAGTGATCAATATAAATCTGGAGAATAAGAACACGTATGCACACGCGTAAACAAAACATATACAGAGGCGTGCGTGCGTGCGTGCGTGCGTGTGTTATATTACTCTACCAAAGTCCAAAGTTAACTTTACACCAATGGAGAGGAGATGAAGTTAACTTTCTCACCAATAATAGTAATTTTTAAAATATATATATTATTTTTGAAGATTTCGTGTTTTAAGGATGGTTTATTAATATTTAAACTTAATGAATTAAATAGCTTAAATATAAACCATATTAATTTAAAATAAAAGTAAAAAAAATAAAAAACCATATTGTATATTTGCATAGCGAGTGTGTACATGTGTGTTATCATAAATAAAAACCTCCCTATGTCAACTCTGGTGTTGACAAAAGATGTTGCTTCAAAAGGACACGCACGCACGCACGTATGTATTTGGGCATGTGTGTGTATAAGAATTATAGCAGTAGAAATATTATTGAGTCAACACCTACACACATGTACGTTGTCATAGTATATGTCAAAAAGAAGTTTTGAAATATCTATCAATCAATACAAACACGACATTCACACACACACACACACACCTGTGTGCGTGAGTGCGGACACGTCCGTGAGTGCACGTATACGTACCACACATATATATAGTGCGTATGTGTGTATTCATAGTGCATATTAAGAAGATGTCAAATGTGTATGGTTTAATATAAGAATATATAAATAAAACATGGGCTTTGACTTACAAATTTTCATGTGAAGGTACTCGTACTCCACGTCCAGCCTTTCCATGTATGCTTTTAATTCTATATTTTATAATTTCAAATAATTATTAAAAATAAAAAAACTATTAAATAAATAAATAAATAAATAAATAGTTTGAGAAGGTTTAGAAATAGAAATCATATAATACCTAGCATATTCTTAGTATCTACGAGTTTATATATTCTAAGTATCTATTCCTTCTTAATATTAAAGTGCATTATATATGCTTCATGAATGGTGAATTAATAACTAAATAAAATATACACACATAATATTTATTAAATATCTTATAGTGATAAATAGCTGATGTGTAATTTTATAAGTTAAAATTTCATTAAGAAAATTAAGAACATTTTTGGTGTCAAAAGATACAGAATCATAATTAATTAAATTTTAATTAACTGAAAAATTATATATAAAGATCTTTTTCACTAATATCTTACAAATGCATATAAAATAATAAAAATAATTAATTTAATAATTGTGGCTCGGCATGCTTGTAAATATCTGTTAATTATTCAATATATATAACTGTATCTGATGCCTTATAATTAAATATTTTCTTTATAAAACATTACTTAATAAGTAAGGATTAAATAAATGAAAGTAACTTCGAAAGTAATTATTGTTTGATGTCTAAAGTTTAATAATGATGCGTTACAATTAACTTAAACTGGTGTTTTTAATAATTGATTAAGCAAATTTATTAAAGAAAATGTTAATAATTTATTTTATTTTTGCATTGTTTTAGTAAAACCTCAACTTTTTAACATGCTAAGAATTTCTTTAAACATATACACACAGTGTGTTATATAAGTAGTTTATGTATATAAATTATTAAGCAATAAATTGATATTTGTTATATTTGTATACATAATACGTATTTGTGTGTGTACTTACCTTTATACTATTATAGACTGTGTGTGTTCTTACACATGGATTGTGGATTAAATTTCTATTATAAAAAAATATGTGTATTATAAGCGTATTATTTTTGTAAACTTTTAACTTGTATATAGTTTAAAGTAATGCTTTTAATTTCCATTACAATTTAATTTTCAGAAAATTTCCATACATTATACTGTTCGCGATGTTCATTAGAATTAAATTAGATTGTTCAAAGTCTTACTTAATCGTTGTGTCTGTCCTACACACACACATGTGTGTGTGCGGCACGTCCGTGTGTGCACGTATGTAAACGTACCACACATACATATAGTAGTTTAGTTGTGTCATGTCATGGGCATCCCATCTCGTCGTGTGTGTGCGCTTGTGTAGATATAGAAAGAAGAAACATTCATATGCACTTTACACATTAAGAAGGAATAAATACCTAGAATATGCTAACTATCACCTTGTAGATACTAAAGGTCATGATTTCTATTTCTAAACCTTTTTTAAACAATTTATTTAATAGATTCTTTTAATATATTTTTAATAATTAGTTTTAAATTCTAGAATATACAATTAAAAGCATACGGGAAAGGTTAGACGCGTAGTATGAAGCTTCATATATTATCTTTGTTTTGATTTTCTATAATGTATATATATTTATGTAGTGTTTACTTTAAGTAACGTTTTATTAATCTACCTAGTTTGATTATGATTCTATATTTTATAATTACATTGAGACTGCGTGTGTTTGTGTACCCACAACAGATGTGTGTGTTGTGTTGGATAAGGATGCATGTGAATTAAATAATTAAACAAAGTATATGCCCATAATATTTAATAAACATGTTATAGTGATAAATAGCTAGTCTGTAATGTGTAAATTAAAATTTCATTAAAAAACATTCATGGTACATGATTAAATTTCAATTAATTGATAAATACTAAAAACCAAGGTTAAAACATGTATTTCAAAAATTATCTATAAAGATCTTTTTTCAAAATAAAATAACAAAATAAACTTAAGTTAATTAAATGTGCCTGGGCATAGAATGGTTCATAGTCCGAAAATTTTAAATTCTTTAATTGAACATTTTAATATAATTTTAGATATATTAAGAAAAATCAATCATAAACTCCGATTTAAATTCAAGAATATTCTCTATTATCAAGCTTAACATAAAAGAAATTACTTTGTGGTTTTATGCAGGTAGAATGTTCAGAAGTTATTCAAAATTCAATTTATTAATTTTATTAAAAAATGAAAATAACTTCGAAAGTAATCATTGTTTGATGTTTAAATTTTTAATAACTATGTACAATTAAATTAAATTGGTGTTTTTAATTTAATATTTAATAATTTATTTAACATTAAATTTATTAAACAATATTTAATAATTTAGGGTAGGTTCTCCCTTAATCATAATTAATTAAGTTAATTATTTTAATATGCATTTTGAAATATAAATGAAAAGACATCTCGGGTTAATACATTTCATCTAAATACACGAATGATATATATATATATTTCTTAAATACATTTTTGTTCTGGATTTTGAATATTTATTAATTAATTAAGTTTTAATTAATTACCACTAATACAATAATTTTTAAATATAAATAATATTTCTATTAAATAATTATTATTTTGATAATAAATTCATTTGTATTTTAAAGATGATTTACTAATATTTGAACTTAATGAACTAAATAGTTTAAATATATAACATCAATTTTTTGGCACGATCACATGAAAATCTCCCTATGTCAACTCTGGAGTGATATGCTTCACAAAACATGTTAGAAAAGCAGCTTTCAAATCAATTTGAACATGATACACACACATGCCTCTCTTGTGTATGCACGTGTGTGTATGTCAAAAAGAAGTTTTGAAATATACACCACATGTTTTACACACACATGTATATGTGTTTGTGTGTGTGTGGGGCACGTCCGCGAGTGCACGTATGTAAACGTACCCTTGTCAACTCGAATATGTGTGCCAAATGTCTTGATGAAAGACATATCTTGTCAATATCTTAAGTTATACCAAAAATATTGTAAAATAATACTTGTCAAATTATGTTATAATAGTTAACATTAACATTAATATGTAAAGTGTCAGTTTTGAGAAATTGATAAGTTATTTTACATTTAATATACTTGATAAAAGTTTTAGAACGTAAATACTTTGTATGTTTTCTGAATAATAAAATAAAATGGAAACTAAAACCAGAACCTTTAAGAAAAGTAATTAACTTTAAACTATACAGTATATAAGTGATTTTTTTACAAGAAATTAAAGTTTTACAAAATGTACACACATACAATACATAAATATTTTCAAATATTGTAATTTTAAAATAATTATTAAATTATGTGAAAAGAATCTATCAAATATAATTATTTAAGAAAGTTCAGAGATAGAACTACATAAAAATACTATGCATATATATATATAGAGTGTGCCTGTGTGTGTGCAGTATAACACTCCGTACACTATGTGGAGGATATCCTACAAGTTAAAACCATATATAACATATTACATAAAGATGAAATTCAACGTTTTAAAGTTTAATTTTATCATTTTATTAGTTTTAGCATTTATATATATTAACTATGTGTTCTAGGTGTTGGATAGTGATGTAGCGGTATGTGGAAGTATAAAATCAGATGGAGATGTTCTTAAACGGGGCTTATAAGATCTCTCTCTCTCTCTCTCTCTCTCTCTCTCTCTCTCTCTCTCTCACACCACACACACACACACACACATACACTTGATCAAAGGAAGTTCAAAGAGTTTCCGAAAGTTTTCACAATGTCACACAGAAATGTTATAGAAAGGATGTCTATTCATTTGGGCGAAAGTCATAAAATAATACAAATGGATACACGATAGTTTTGAAGTTGCCTGCACTTATGTAGCAAATGCCTATAACGTTTGCATCAGGGACTTCTGCTGCTCCCTATTAGTATCCTTCTTACCACACTGCATATGCAACTCTCTTTCAACTGGCTGGCTCACCGAATGCGATCTCTTATCCACCCTGCAGTGCCTTACTACCCATGGATGTTCTTTATTTGCTGGAGTGTGAGCCTCTTCTCAGGCTGCAGACATAGAATCTCTTGAATAAACACCGTGGCTTCGAATGTAAGCCCACACCACTGCATAGAGGTCACGGGCAAGTCCTCGAAAGCTCTCAATCTCGTCTGTACCTCTTTGGATTCCAACTTCCCAAAGGCAACTTTCCCAGAAAGCATTTCGTATAGAACAATTCCAATCCCCCATACGTCTACAGATTCTTATACTCCTTTCGGCCCCATCTCAGGCGCCTGTACCTCTCCGTTCCGATGTCGTTCTTCATTGTCTTTGCGCAGTCCTTGTCCGCAAACACTCTTGCACAGCCGAAATCAGCAAGCTTGATATGGTAGGGCTCCTGCTTGCTTGTGACCAGTATGTTGGCAAGCTTGATGTCTCTGTGCACAATCCCTTGACTATGAATGTGCTCAACAATCTCTGCTAGCTCTCTTACGATCCACGCTGCTTCTGGGGCGCTCAGCCTCTTCTTCGTGTGCACTAGATCCTCGAGAGAGCACTCGCAACGCTCCAGAATCATGTTGTAATGATTCTCATCTACAAGGCACTCGATCAGCGACACCACGCCCTTGTACCCTTTTAGTTTCCTCAAGGCATCACGCTCTGTCCGACCATGGTCCTTTGTTAAGCCAGCGAAAGTCTTGCACGCAAAGAGCAGACCGTCTTCCCTGCGCTTGACAAGTGCAACACTGCCTTGGCCGCCCTCGCCAAGCTTCCGCTTCACCGTGTAGAAGCTCTTCAGCACGTTTGTAAGCTTCGAATGCGCCCGTTCTTTTATCTTCATGACCAATAGAATGCAACCCTAGAGGTAGATGTTCCTCTTATACCCGATTAAAGGTCAATGGGGATATACCCATGGCATCAAGAAATATTCTTGTCGAATATCTGGCTCAGTCTATAAACACACTAAATACATCAGTTCTGTAATTCTATGTTGTTTACTTAAATAAGTATTAAGACATTGGTTTCTAATTAAATGCTACGTAGATGAAGCTTTCAAACCACTTATATGTATATAGTAACTTTCTTAACAAAAACTTCCTCCAGCCAAACAAACCAGCTTAAACTTCTCAGTTTCACAATGCGGCCTGGTATACACCCACACAACGTATTGGAGAGTGAGTTCCTGTCGTCAAAAGCCTTCCATGGACTGGTCTCTAATCTTGGTAACACCAACTCACGGTTTACTCTACATCATCAAAGAGTGCGTCAGTCGTGGGTGTCACTCGAGTCACCTACATCTTGACTTTGGTCACCTGCATAATACCCCTCAATTAGCCACTAATATAGTGGCTCCACAAAAGTAAATACAAGTGGCAGAGTTAGGGTTAAGTTAATTTTGTTAAATTAATATGTGAAATATATAGATACATTTTATTCAAAATATGTCAATGTATTTTACTCCCATGTTTTGGTTGAAATCCAACATGGTTATAAAGTATTTTGAAGGCTTCTTTTTTCGATGTTATAAATCTCTTCCTCCACATGTACTTGGGAAGTAACTTGCATAGAGATTTCTGATAGTATCATATCTTGGTAATGATCTCTTCATTACTCCCCAAATTGCTTCTATCGTATTAGTATGAACACTTGTAATTGAATCAACGAAGTTTTGTGAATGGTTGTATAATGCTCATAATTTAATTGTGCCAACTATTCAGAATCATACCCAGCCCAACAACCACTAAAGATAATACTACCTCTTGTAATATATTGGTAAAGAAGATCTATAAATGTTTTTTTAGTTCGATTTGTTATTAAAATCATGAACATTTTATTTGAGTCACGTTCCATTCTTTGAAAACTCATTAACCTTGAACTTGTCAATCGCTGCTGTTTTATGTTTTTCAAATTTGCTTTCATTTATTTTCAACTATCTTTCTTGGGCCACCTATTACCTCACTTGTTTCTTAAATAACTATAATGCATATATCATGACAGAAGTTGTACTAATCCGAAGTTGTATGTTCATTTCCATTCTCACACTGTAGCCATGTTTGGTCATGTGGCATCTTAATTGACTAACAATTCTAAGCATGTGAATGAACTCCAACTTATGTTTTGAAACCAAGTACCTAATTGAATACCACTAGTGTTGCCACATCATTTACTACATTGCCATTTGATGCCATCCTTGCTCTTGCAATTGAAACCAATCCTCATTTCACGTTGACACTTATTACAAACACATTTGGAAGGAAGCAAACCAATCTTTTAACACAATCGGATTGCATCCGAATTTGTAAAAACAACTTTACAAAGTTGAGTAAAATTGGTGAATTTAATCTCCCCTTTTCTCAAATCTAATAAGAGCCATAAGAAATGAATAAAAAAAAAAAAAGCAAAAGATAATAAAAAAAGTAAAATAAGAACTCACATAGAAGCAATGTAAAAATCCTTTTGTTTTTGTTTTGGTTTTGTACTAAGTTTCACTTAATAATAACCTTAATTTATTAATAAAGAGGTGCCATTTTATTTGGTTAAATCTGGTTACATTTGAGGAATTAGGGCGTTACCATATTTGGGGCAGTGGCCCTAAATTAGTGGGGGAGGGGGCGGGGGTATTATGCATTCTAGCTTCCCACTCTTCATTCTAACCCAATCCCATTCTCACATGAGAACCATAAAGAAGAATTCCACACCGCATTTATCTTCTTTCATACATATTACTGTCACTTCGTATATGCCACAAGGACTTGGCCCTAGGCTCTCGATCTTTATTGGTCCTCATGTAGAGTAGAGATGTGTCCAGCTTGGATCCAATACAAGTAGTTAGTATAAACAAGTGTATAATGTTTTATTATGAAAAATAAAATGTGGTAGTTAAAGGTAATAACTGTCCGTTCTTCTACATGTTATTAGAGTGTCCCTTTGATCCTGGGAGCAAGTAGAGGCATGTAAATCTCATGAGCAAACCACAACATAGTGACAAGATAAGAAATACTCAACCTTAAGATGAGTGAATGCCTTTTTGTATAAGAAAAAGAAACGAGATCATCTCAAAGCAATTGAAGATTTCATTCCTAACCAAAGGTGGTCATAATTAATCTGTTTAAAATAAATTAGTAAAGCTCTTCCATTCTTATTTTTATTGGCACTACGAAAGATTTTGATGAGTGAGCATAAGAAATTAAGCAAAGTGGGATGATCTTTATTCCCTAATAGATCTAATATATATATATATATATATATAAGTCATTATCTAAATTGGTGCTAAGTCTCCAATATATATACAACTTACTTTTTATATTGGTAGTAAGTCTCCAAATCAGTGGTGCATTACCTAAATTAGTGGTTCATGTTCTATACATAACCAAGGGTGAGATATGCAATACATGTCAACACTCCCTTTCAAATCTAATCCTTACACATACATACTCTTAAAGCTTGTTTAAGCTTCATGTTGGTAATGTTTATGTATTTCACTCTGGTGTGGCATATGATGTCTTGGCATTGTATATAGATGATAATGTCATGACTAAAAGCTAGTGCAGTATATTGAACAATAGTTTCTATCAACTTTTGAGATCTTAAATAAGCTCTATTTCAATTATATTTGGTGTTTAAGTGTTCGATTGTTGGCATTATTGAGCTTTCTTAAGCTCATTATACTGAAGAGATCTTGGTGAAGTTCAAAATGTAAGACTATATGCCAATTACTATGCCAATGGAGACTAGCTCTTCCTCTCAACTGAGCAAAGTCCTACAGGAGAATAGTGCCTTATCGACAAGCTGTTGATTGTCTCATTTATTTAGCTACAAGACCAAACTTGGCCTTTGCAATAGGAGCAATGTCAAGGTTCTTGAAAAACCCTGGTAAGGCACACTAAGCAATTGTGAAGCAATACCTTTGTGGCACAACAAGGTATGGTTGAGCTACAACAACATACTAAGTGGGATCCTTAGTAATTCAATATATCATGAAGTTGGTAGCTTCACAAACTCAGATTGGGCAAGTGATAAAAATTCAAAGAAGTCAACCTCTAGATACTTATTCTTCTTAGATGGAGGACTTATCAGATAGAGTTGCAAGAGACAAGCAACAATCGCTCTTTTATCTATTGCGGCAGAGTACATTGGAGTAGCAATAGTGGCACAAGAGTTAAAATGGTTAATAGATTATTTGGAGCATATACAAGTTTTAATGGAGAAACTTGTCATGTATTTTTATGATAACAAGAGCGTATTAAAATTTTTAAAAATTCAAAGTTTCATGGATGTCATAGTTTTTACTATGACTTTACATTTACTTTGGATCAAACTATGTTGATAAGCCTTAAATGTAGTGAGAAACAGCCTTGCTTAATGCACTTAGTTGTTTAGGGATATGTTAACATGGATAAACTTTTATGTGTGCAAAAATCACTATTTATAGTACATGAAAAACTTTCCTAATTAAAGGATATGAGATTTCGACCTAAAATAACTCTATATATATATATATTATTTCATCTCTAAGGTCAAGGATAGAATTTTATTTTGGCCATTGCTATGTTATAGCAATTATAAGATAGCTTTCTCATACACAAGATATATATATAATAATATATATAATATATATATAATATGCACTTGCATTACTAAATGGTTACAAGAGATAGCAAGTGTGGAGACTTACTTCTCTCCTAGAGATCCTCTCTTCTCTCTCATGCATTCCTCTTCATAGCTCTCCATAGCCTTCATAACCTTATCTCTCTCCCCTTCTTGCCATAACCTGCCCTCACCGAATCCTGTCATGCTCTAACTGTCATAATCGTCTATTTCCTATTTGATAGGATATTTCCTACTACCGTAGGATTTTTTTTGTACCTGTAGGATTTTTCTTACTGCACCTTTCCTACGAGCTTTCCTCCACCGTAAGAAAGTTTGATGTATGCAATTCTTACATGCTCTGTTTTTGGTCCTTAACATGATAGTTCGACCAGATGTTACTAGATACCTCAAAAAACTTTAAAGGAAGGTAGCACTTACCTTTTAGTCTTACCTATGAGTTTGGCATGTCGAATATGGACCCCACGCCCTAAACCCCTCGAGTTAGGGTTTAGGGGTTAATGGGTCATTAAGTTAAACTCCCTAAGTATATTCTTATTGAAAATAAGATTTTGTGCTAGTCCACTTTATTCCAAGTAAGATTTCAGGGCGTGGGTTGTGCCAGTTCCTTGGCCTTGTTGTGTTGACTATGTACTTAATCTAGCTTATATTTAATTTAATAATAGCCAATACCAAAATATTGTACTGAATAAAATATAGTCGAGCATGGCAATTCTCTCCACCCTTCCATCCAACATGTTTGACAATGATGTCCACAAAAAATTTGTTAAAATTGAGTTCATTATTCTTTTATCGGTGCATGCTTTAGCTTGTGTCGTTAAGGCATAACCCTTGTTATGTTGTTTTTAAGGGTCAGAGGTTATGGCATGTCTCCAGCCTCCTCCTCCATGTCAAGCTAGGTATAGCGCTCACCGCTACGCAAGCACATCCATGTCCTTGTCCAAATATGGGTGTGGGATCTTGGCTAACATGTTTTCATTACTAAGTTCTTAAGGGTTCATAAAGGAGTTTTGGAGTTGGCATTAGAAGCCATTCAATATGTGACACTAGGCCAGATGGCACATGGTATAATGCCTAAGATATGTCCTTTGGCATTGTATCATGGGCTTAACGCCAAGGGGTTGGATACTCTAGCAAGCAAGCATGCTTGTGCTCACAAGCCTTGGGCATTGGCTCAAAGGAAGTTATGTCTTGTAACTGGGTGTGCTAATGGCACTTATCTAGGGGGAGTTCACTTTGGGATCTAGAGGTTGAACAACCTAAGGAGCCCTTTCGTGAGGCATTTGCGAGGTCGTGTACTTAAAATTATTCAAACCTAACCATAGAGTATTTACTTAACAGAACAATTGTGTTCGCCTATGGGTCTTCATTATGTATTAGCCCTATGTTAGGATATGACTTGGCCACTCAAATCCTTAGGAGTTAATGGTGGTTCAAAGTACCCCTTAATGCACATGCATGTCTCCTTAATGGGGTTAGGGCATGAGCCTGACTAGGTCATTTGGGCAGGATACTAAAGTCTACTTGGTTTATTCTTTAAGGTTTGGGAAATAATCATTCTAAGAACTTTGGATAGGACCCTAAGTCTTATGCCTATTTAGGCATTTGAATTATTTATGGGTTATCTTGGAAAATTTAACGTTTGCTCATGCATGTATTAACGCTAAATGGCCACTTGGTAGCCACGTGTTGGTCCTTTGGATAAAAACTTTAACAATAGACATACCAAGCATTTCGAGATTAAGGTTCACTTGTATGTGAGCAAGTTGCCATAGGAAGATTATCACTTATATTATATATCAACCTCATATATGCCAATATATATTTTGACAAAGCCACTTGGTCGTAAGAAGTTTATCTAGCACATAGATAAAATACAAATACTAGATCCTCTATGAGTAGGAGTGTAGAGTAGAGATGTCTCCAGCTCATATCTAGATATGAGTAGTTAATAGATGATGTGTATATAATATTTATCATGAAAAAATAAAATGTGGTAATTAAGTGTAATAATTGTCGTTTTTTACACCCAAGTGCCCTGCCAAGCAAAGCAATAACATAGTATGTGTTCAAGGCCTCACTGGTGCTCTCCTAGTTAAGTCCATCCAAAAACTTTGTCAATCCATTGGCCTAGGAATGCATCACCCCAAATCAAAATGCCAATGCTTAGGGAAATTCTAGCAGAGACCTTGTTACATGTAATCCTCCCCAAAGAATACAAATTAGTCTGATATTTGGAGTCCCACTCGAGACCAAGCTTGGCAAGAACAACTCCAACATGCCGATTGTTGTACATTTCAAGTTCAAAGTCAAATGCACCTTGCTGAAAGACAAGTCTTGTTGTACACAATGGATTACTTCGAACATATACAAATCAATACACATACATACATACATACATATATATATATATATATATATATATATATATATATATATATATATATATATGTATTCTTGAACACTAAAAATTAATGTGGCAAAAAGATATATACCTCTACAATACAAATTAAAGATTGCAATGGTAAAAAGGATAATAAGTTCTTTCTTAAATTTCGGAATGTTACTCACTTAATACACATGACAAAGCTCATTTCTCTTGCTACACGAACCTAATGTGTTAGATAATTTAATCTTAAAGGTGAATAAGTATATATAAATATGAATAGTATATTGTAAATATGTTATAGCTGCAGATTATTTCTTGTTAAAAAATGTTAAAATATTCTAATAATATCCTATTTAATGATGCTGTAGTATATTTTAAGAATATGTTTATATTTTATTTTAATTTTAAATTCGTTTAAATTTTTTATGATAGAAAAATTAAAATATTTTAATAACAGTTTAATATAATGAAATATATGTTAATTGAATTTTACATTTTAATTTTTATTATATAAGAATTTAAATTCTACTAATGTTTAAGCTATGAAGGCTTAAATAATGATCAATTATATGTGTATGTACTATGTTATTTTTATATGTAATGAAACTACACATCTCTAGTGTGGTGTGTGTGTGATTTGTTTGTGTGAGATATTGATGTTTTTAACAGATCGTACCATTATTATATATGTTGACTGTGTGTGTATACCCAGTGTGTGTGTACAAGTATCTGTATGACATTGTATATTTAAAGACGGACAAGATGAGAGCCTATAATAATAAATTCTGAATTTTATTAAAGAATAATTTAAATGTGTAATACACATGTAAATGTATTATATAAATCTAGAATTTCTTATCTAAAGTTCAGTGTTGTTCTTTAAATTTATAAATACAAAATGTATATTCTAAATGCATGTGTATTTGTATATATAAACTATTCACACACACACACACATTAAAACCTATTAAATATGAATTTTACTTTAAAGATCAACTAATATAACATTTATGTTTTGGATAGTGAATTAATTATGAGTTTTTTTATTAATCACCAAGACATATATATGTAGTTTAAAATAGTATTTAAAATTTTAAAACTAAAATTATTTAATGTAAATAAAAGAAGTCTTTTGATAATGTTTATTTACATCTAAGTTATACATGATTGATTGAATTTTTAGATTTTATTTAAACTTGAACTTATTAAGCAATAATATAATATAAAGTTAAAATGTGTGCGTGTGGTATACCTATATACATTTGTACATGAAAGAGTGTATGTACCACACATACACAGTAATCATGTTAGATGAAGGTAGTTCAATTTTTATTATAAATACAAGATGTATAAGCATCTGATTTACATGATCACACACACACACACACTCTAGCAAGCTGTTCAAAAGCATTTCCGTTTGTGATGATAAACAAAATATCTCTCTTGTGGACACACGCACACACGTCAATGCAATGCTATTAAGCTGTTTACAAGCAACGTATTTCTGTCTACAATAAGCACAAATGTACCAAGAATATACATGGAAATATGAACACTCCTCTGTGTGTGTGTGTGGAGTACTCTAATACTGAAGAACTAGTCTGGAAGCCAAGTAAAAAGCAGGACTTCAGCTTGGCAAGGTGATTCAAAATCGTTAGATAGAGCTTCTCGAGGCTTGTACAGTTTGCCAAGCTTAAGGAGAATATCCCCTTGCTGACTTAAGGTCCAGGCAATGGTTGTTACCCAGTGCTGCATTTCTCAGTACCTGAAAACATAGAATCTAAGTTATGTTATAGACATATATATACTCATCAAGCTGTTTCCTGTGTACAAACAATACAGGTATGACAGCTCAATAATATACACGTGTCTCACTCTCTCTCTCTACTTAAACATATACAGTTTTTAAAGACATCTACATAGTTAATCAAATTGATAATTAATAATTTAACTGTCATTCATATAATTGTATATTATGTTAAACATATATTTCTACATTTTTTCATGTAAGTCAGCAGTGCAAAATATGGTCATATTTTGTAGTTATATGAATGCATGTCAACATAGGTTATACCATGCATGAATATATAACACACACAAGCTGGAAGTAATATATAAAAATGCATGCATACATATGCCAATATATGTATATCCACACGCACAGACCAACCACACAGATGGTCGTACGAATCTCTTTCTTTTATGCAATACCATGCGATGCATATATGTATATAGACACATACATACATAAAGCATGTCTCACGCACACACACACACACCTTGCCAACACTTGGGACATCACTACGGATGGAAATCGTCTTCAATCCTCCAACCCCTCCTCCTTGCCTTTTTCCTCCCCTTCCTGTTCTTCTCTAGAGCGAGAAATCTCAGCCCCGAGGAAGCATTGGAATTATCCTTGATCGGCTCACCATCCTGCAGGAACGAGGGACACCATGTACATACCTTCACTCTCCAGAAGATGTGCCCCCAAGAACCCAAAGTGAAAACACCATTGCACCTCCACAATTGATACATATATAAACACACACGCGCACAATATGCTACGATATAAACTTCAATTAAAAATCAGTAAGACAAAAGACAATCAATGGCGTATACACAAGAACAGTTCCTGAGAAGAAATCTAGCCTCCAAACCCATACAGAGTCCTGCCCTGCCTCTTGAGCGCATACACAACATCCATGGCAGTGACAGTCTTGCGCCTGGCGTGCTCTGTGTAAGTCACAGCGTCCCTGATCACATTCTCCAGGAAGATCTTAAGCACACCACGGGTTTCTTCGTAGATCAAGCCACTGATACGCTTCACGCCTCCCCTCCTCGCCAGGCGCCGAATTGCCGGCTTTGTGATGCCCTGGATGTTATCACGGAGTACCTTGCGGTGCCGCTTGGCGCCTCCCTTACCTAATCCCTTCCCTCCCTTGCCTCTTCCGGACATAGCGAATGAATCCTGGAGAGAAACCTAATTCTGCGAGAGACTTGCCCTAGGGCTGTTTAAATATCGGAGGGAAAAGATTATGTCCGTCGGATGGATAAAGTCCTAAGTTCAATTTCTTACGTCGGATTTAGACGGACGGTTTGGATGAGAACCCATCACGCGGATCGCCACACTGGCACAAAAGTGTGTTTCTTAGGTCAGCATATTTCTCATATTACCCTTAATTAATCTTAAGACCTTAAATGAAGGGTTTAGGGTTTTGGAGTGAAGTACATTTTCCTAGAAACAGGGGGCTAGGGTTGTGTGTCTCTTATGGAGGATCTGGTGGAGAGAGTGGAGATCTCCGGGGCAGCGATGGCGCTGGTGATGAGGGAGCTGGGATCGTCACGCACGGATTGCGACGGGCTGCTCTTTGGAAGATTGCACAGGAAGATGATCCAGGATCTGCAAGACGATGGTGCAGAGTCCTCCTTCCGGGCGCAGGTCACGGCAATAATCACTGGATGCTGCTGTACAGGTATGTGTGTGCTGTTTACATATGCAGATAAAGCACCACAGATGCACATTTCATATATGGAGACTGAAAGTGTTAACCTTTCAGACACGCATCTGTGAATGTTTACAAACAAACATATAAATCAAAACACATGCACACACGCATAGATAACAATAAACAGTGAATAAAATAACGGTTCACGTGTTTGTGATCTACGATGTAAGCTGTTGTACGTTTAGAAGACGAACAAATACACACACGCACATGGATAGACATGTACATGTTATGTGTTTGTGTATAGATAAGCGTAGACACATGGCGACATGCACAACAGATAGCAACTGTAGCTAGTTCACGAGTGCATGTTTATGACCTTTAATGTATACACATATATGCGTCTGTATGAGAAGAAATAACAACCATTACATCACAGATACTATCAGTAACTTGTTTGTGATGCGTGATATTCCATGTCTGTTAGGAGAAAAGCGTGACATACTAGATAGTTGTGATATTTCCATGATCATCAAACATCATCTACTGTGAAATAATTAGATAAGTTGTGTTATGCACAGGGACGCTTATGAGCTTCTACGATGGAGTAGGGATTATAGATGATCCCAGGCTTCGGAGGTTGATAGGGAAGCGACATGAGAAATGGGGCGGGGATCCTGTCATTGGATGGCTTGTTGGTAGAAGGAATTGCTCAATGCGCCCTTCAATGCGGGAGAATGTTGTCACTGCGAATTTGATGGCTCTTACTCCTGATTCTTCACGAACCGAATCGTTCAATCCAGCTGAAAAGCAGGTACTTTATATGTTTATATGTTACGCATGCACATTTTCTTGCATGTTCAAGTGCAGATAGATTATTTTACCGTAAATAGAAATCTCTGTCTCTGTGTGTGTGTGTTGTCTGTCTGTCTGTCTCCCTGTCTATGCGTACGTGTAAATACTTTTGGTATGTTGCGGATGCCGCTATATGCATATGTATAATCTGATATATATATATATATATATATATATAGTGTATACAGAACCAGCATGAACAACAGAACCCAAGTCTGGGATTGCCATACTCAAGCAGCAGTACAAGCAGCAGCAGTGCAGAATCGATCGTCAGCATCAGCCAGGATCTCCTACGGCCGGAGTCCCAGAATTTCAACCCTTCCTGTTTATGCTTCTTACGGAGAACGCCAGCTCGGATAAGTCTATACATACGCACCAATACAGGATATTCCAGTATCACGACCGGACATTTCAACCACGTCCCCTTGTTATACGGAATGTGGGAAAGGCTGAGCAAGGTGGTTTGTACGGTGGCTTTGTACCCGTGTCGCCATTTCCATACTTCAGCTCTTCTCATGGAGAGCAGGAGGTCGATAGCTGGAGATCTGCAAGAAACATTGACAAGCGAGGACGAAGGTAACATCAGCTAGTAGATTAATTTTTGTACTTATTTCTCTCTCTCTCTCTCACACACACACACACATCATGCATGTATGTATGTATTATGTGCGAGTTATTCCTTTCTATAATATAGATCCATAATATAGATGGATCTATATAGATGTTAGCATCTATATATGAAACTTATTTCATTTCATATGGAAACTAAAAATATAAACTAGCGTAGTATAGACTACAGTATATTCAAGTACGAAATATAAGTAGCTAATGTCATAATTTAAGTACCCACGCATTCACGCTATATATTTTAGTGAAGTTATTTATTTATTTTCTCTCTCTATTTTATTTTTAATTCTGCTTTTATGTTTTGCGCAGAAGGCAGCAGGCATTGTTGGACATGTATGCAGAAGGATTTAGCATTGATCAGCTTCAGAGTATTGCAAGATGTGGAGGCGGCACACATGAACTGGAGCTTCTCTACCATCGAATGCTCTCCAAGATGCAGAGTGCCCTCGATGGTGAAGTTCGTCAGACTTCGGAAGCTCTTCGTAAACAGGTATGTATGCATACACATATGTTTACACACACACATATGCCCTCTGCCCATCTATAATACATCTATTGCATGTGTATACATGTATATTAGGGCCCTTACCAATTGTGTGTGTGTGTGTGTGTGTGTGTGTGAGAGAGAGAGAGAGAGAGAGACATGTAATCCGTTTACACATAGACGTGTTGAAATGCATATACACACAAAAATATGTGTGTGCGCGTGTATGCTTGATATATATATATATATATATATATATAGAGAGAGAGAGAGAGAGAGAGAGAGAGAGAGAGAGAGAGAGAGAGAGAGAGAGAGAGAGAGCTAGCTAGCTACATTAATTTATCCTTCAGGAGCAGTTGAATGCCAAGCTTAGAGCTTCCACAGAGTCTCGGAGATAACTGACACTGGAAATCCGTACTGTTTTGTCAAACGGCCGGGTTACGAATGAAGACCGTACATAGAATCAGAATTTCCTTGAGGTATTGGGTTGCATTCTTCTTGTTATCATTTTGTATTTCTTTTACGTGGGCTCTCATTTTGTCCACCCTTTTACGGTTTTGTAAGAGTCCCAGCAATGATTATATTACCTATTAATCACTTGTGTATTTCTTTAATTAAGCATTCAAATATACTACGAATATGCTCTTCCAATCGTTTATTAAGAGTAAATTTTCTGGATTTAAGTGCCAAGGAATATTCTGCTTGGCATAGCCCTAATAAAAGACAAGTATATTCCGTTGCATTTAGTATTTCGTTGTCTTTTAGGGCAGACAGGGTTTACGGGAGCATCTCTCTCGCGGGCGTGGCGCGTGCGGTCGAGTCAAGTAAGCGCTTGTGTTGTAGTTGCCGTCAGCTTTTACGTTTTCTGTTTAGGTTTCTGAACGATGCCGTCTAGGAAGAAGGCGCGGGGTAAGGCACGGGCCGAGGCTAAGGCTTGCAAGCAGGAGGTTACCTACAAGGAGAATGTTGCCGGTCAGATGAAGGAGTTTAAGGCAATGCCTCAGGTGTTGTATGATCGGGCTTTTGCTGAGGCACTTTGCATCATCTGCGAGAAAGGTAAGATCTTGCATTTAAACTAAACTATCTATCCAATGAGACCTCTTATGCAGACGGGTATGTATATGTTCCCCAGATATATCAAGCAGTGCCGGATACCTATGAGGCCTCTGTGAAGAATTCTTCTGGCCATATTATGTAGGCAGGTGGGCACCAGATTATTGTCTAACGATTTTGCTTCACTCATTTTATGTAGCATGTGGACGTTCAACATGAAACAACTTCTCGTTTTCGCCCAAGATGAAGTGGAAAGGCGTCGCCTTCATGATCCTTCGGTACAGGTATCACTGCTTCTTATAATTGCTCAAGGTGAAGTGGCAAGGCTTTGTCCTCTTGATTCTTCTGTATAGGTAACTCCGGAGGAGTTGATTCTGCGTGCCAGGAATTTCCAGTCTTTAGAGTACAAAATTCAGAAAGAGGAGGAAGTAGTCAAGTCTGTTGAAAAAGGGGAGGAAGAATCATCTTTCACGATTACTGCTCCCAATTGGTATACCACTGCCTTTTGTTATTTACAATATTTACAGAGTTGACTTACAAGTTTTATTATTTATATTCAGTTCTGCTAATGTTGAGGGAGCAGCCAAGTATATTGAGAAAGGGGAGAAAGAAGAAGTGTCTCCCAGGACTACTGCTTCCAGCAGGTACTTGGAATGCTTCAAATTATTTATAAAGTTGACTTACGAGTTTTGTTGTTTATTCAGTTCTGTTAATGTTGAGGAAGCAGAGTCTATGGAGAAAGGAGAGGAAGAAGAAGCGTCTCAGAACTACTGCTCCCAGCAGGTATGCCATATTATTTATAGAATTCACTTATGAATTTTGTTGTTTATATTCAGTTCTGTTAATGTTAAGGAACAGTCAAGTCTGTTGAGAAAAGGGAGGAAGAAAAAGAAGAAGCGTCTCGTAGTAAGTACGCCAATGTTTTTTGTTATTTATACGAGTTTTATTATTTATATTAGAAATGGGAGGAAGAAGGTATGCAAATTATTTATTATTTGCTATATACTATGTAAATTATTTATTATTTATGCTATATACTAGTTGGTGTCCACAACTTTACCTTTTTAACTTTTGTCTTTAAATACCTCTTGACAAGATTTTTAAGTATGATAGTTTAATAATATAATACCTTATTAGATTTTACAAAGCACTATTTATAAATTTGAAATTTTATTTAAAATAGAGACTATATTAAGTTTTACAACTTCATAAATAATTTTGTGAATAGAGTCAACTTGATTTTCTGATTAATTAATTACAACTTGATTTTCTTAATGAATTGTATGTCTTTGTCAAAATAATGGTGCATTATATTTATAAAGAAGTTCATACATTTGTGATCATTCAAATCTTTTAGTTTATATTTAAGATCTTGCATTAAAAGAGTTAATAAAGTTTTATATTTAATTATGAATTATATATTTACATTAACTTTTATTCAAATATAAAGTTTAGATTTGAACTTCTTTATCAATTCTACATATTTTAAAGAATTAAAAAAATAATAAGTATTATTTATTATTTACTTGTTATTCTTTAGTTCTTTAGGACATGTAAACTTAATAAAAAAGTTTAAACCTGAGTTTTATATTTAAATAAAGATTGATATAAATATGTAATTCATAATTAATATAAAACCTTATTAACTTTTATGATTCACAACCTTAAACATAAAAGAGAATATTAAAAAGGTTTAGATGATTATAATTTATTATATGAGATTTTTCACAAATATAATATGATATGCACTATCTCTTTTATAAGGGTATTAGAAAGATTGATGCGAATGTAAAATTTAATTATAAAGCCATTTTAAAAATTGATGTAGATATAAAAAAAATTTATAAAATTATTTTTAAGGTTGTAAAATTTAATATCCAATTTAGTAATCTCTTATTTAAACAAGAATTTCCAGAGCTACGGATAGTGCATTTTGTAAAATTTAATGAAGTATTATATCATTAAAATATTATATTTAAAGATTTTATTATGAAGTTTTAAAAATAAAATCTAAAAATACTATTAAAAATTGACATAAAGATTCTTATTCTTTCTCATATGTCAGATGAATTTAAATAACATTTTTTTTCTTTTGTTCTTTTTTTTTTTTAATTCATTTGTTTTTTAAGAAACCCTTTCATTGTTACCCATGTAATTATTAATTTTTATTAGTTTTTTTTTAAAAGTTTAATCACTAATTTAACTTTTTCTTTTTGCACAATAGTTACACCAACTCTAATAAGCTTTTGTTTAAGATTATTTAATTGAAACGGGGTAATGCGGAGGTGGTCGGAGTTGCGTTAGTATTATTGGATTTTAAAAAATTTCTCAAGTTAATTTAAATAATTTCAAACAATTGTGATTCAGGTAATGTATCAAGAGTTTTTAAAAGTCATATTTCTTGTCGCACTTGTATTTCTTACCCTTTTTTTAATTAAACGATAATAGAAACTAAGGCCTCTTTTAAATCTTTTTAAGGTTTTCTTAACAAAATTCCCGCTTCCTCTTTAACCTAAAACACAAGTTCAAATTTATAGCGTCAGATGCAAATGGACGGACTGGATGTGGAACAACTACGCGAATGGCCACGCTGGCACCTGTTTTTTCTTTAAAGCGTTACGTTCATAGATAGTGATACAGATTTCTCCTACGTTTCTGTCGCGGATTCATCCGGGAAGAGGCAAGGTTAGGCAAAAGGAGGCACCGCAAGGTACTCCGTGATAACATCCAGGGCATCACAAAGCCGGCAATTCGGCGGCGCCTGGCAAGGAGGGGAGGTGTGAAGCGTATCAGCGGCTTGATCTATGAAGAAACCGTGGCGTGCTTAAGATCTTCCTGGAGAATGTGATCAGGGACGCTGTGACTTACACAGAGCACGCCAGGCGCAAGACTGTCATGCCATGGATGTTGTGTATGCGCTCAAGAGGCAATGCAGGACTCTGTATGGTTTTGGAGGCAGAGTTCTTCTCAGGAACTCTCTTGTGAATTATCTTTTATGTATCTGATCTTTAATTGAAACCTTTGTAACAAATGTGCATGATTCTTGGCATATTTTTATGGCATATTTTAGGGTTTAACCAGCGATTGTACGGAATTCGGACAAGGTGTACGGAACTTATGAACAGAGGATTAGGGTTCTAAGAACAGAGGATATAGGGTGGAATGAAAGTGCTCGAGGGCGAAGGAGGATACAGGCTCGCCAGTGAATTAGAGGCGAGATCCGTGTGGAAGCAATGGTTGGGCGACGAGCAACTCTATATGGAGCTCAGATCGCATCTTATGAATGCTTCAGCGTGGGCTGCATTTATGAGGAGTTCCAGTAGTCTCAGGTTGCAGCTTAAGGTTCGTGCGCTCCTGTTTGACAAGGCGCTAGGCTTCCCAGAGGCGCCATTGCCGCCTACTCAGTGAATCCCAATTGTAAGCTTGTGTGTATGTGTGTGTGTAGGGCAATGGACTATACACACGCAAGACAAGAAGTCGTATAAAAATGGATCCCAGTTGTAAAGCTATTGTGCAATAGATACACAACTAAATACATACTAAGACAAATACATATTATATTTTTGCATACATACACAGAAATGCATACAGTGATAGCTTTTGTGTTCGTTCAGATTTTCAGCTGCAACCAGATAGTGTGTATTTTTCACTGGAAGAAGATGCTTCTGAAGCTAGATTTATGGCTACAGGAAAGGTATGTTTTACTTCATGTACACTTGTGTGTGCGTGTGCTTGTGTGTGAGTGTGCTGTGTGTGTGTGTGTGTGTGTGTGTGTGTACATACTAAAGAACGAATTTGTATGCAGTATGGTTTGGACAGTCGTGATAACATAAGGTGGGCAATTTAATCATACTACAAAGGTTGTTAATCACATTGATTGATCTGGCTTACTTAATGACAGCCATCAAGTAGAGATCAAACAGAAGACACAGCAACGAAAGGCCACTGCTAGTACACCTAAGCAGGTTCTTAATAGACATACTTCCATTATGTATTATTATTATTATGATATGTTTAGTTACAGGCTTCTGCAAGTACAAACTTATAACTATCTTATGTCTCTCATGTTTTAGATATAACTCTCTCTCTTGTCACGTGCGTGCACACACACAAACTTATATAGTTATCTTGCATATGTTATGTTATTCCTTCAATTTCCATGCACACAGATATTGTTCTAGATATATTAAATGCAATACTCGTCTTTGATTTGATACAAATGCAAACATATGGAATGTGTATAGATAATCTTTATGTTTTATGTGTGTGTGTGTGTGTGCGCGCTATCTGACGTGCATTTATTAATAATATGGTGTAGTTTTATGTGTAAGTATGAACATTCTTATATTTTTCTTTATATAAAATAATAGATATATGACGCATACTCATACACACATCTGTATGTCTTTAACATGTGAAACATACAGGGGAGGACAAACTTTCGTAACGTTGACCATTCCAAAGGGTACAGCAGAGTAATCCCAACCATAGATTCCGACATCGATGGCTCAGATTTATGGTACGACCAATGGTACGACAAGCAGCTCCGGCAAAGAATACAGCATATATCAAGGCGTTTACAGCAGCAGAAACTTCCATTTCCTGATCAAGATGCTCTAAAACGCACCCCTGAAAGCATGGCCAACTTCTTAACGTTGTCTGCCGCTGCTGAACGTAGACACAATCCGTTCCTCACAGGTCTGTGTATATGTGCGTACGTATGTATATTTCTCCTTGTGTACGTATGTCGGATATGTGTAAAGAAACATTTGCTGTGCTTAATGTTTGGTTGGCTTGTGCATGGAGGTGTCTCTTTCTCTCTCACTCACACACACACACACACATTGGCCCTATGACATACATTTAGGAACGCATTTGCCAGTATGTAATGTACCTATGTAGGTATAATATGTCATAAATACACACAGACATATATATTAGGTAAGATATTATATTGTTAATATATATACACACACATCTTATATTGGTTTTTCTATTGACAAGTTCGTTAAGCAGGCCAAGAAATAACAAGTTCTACAGACTTGGATTTGAGTATTCTTCCAGAATATACTTTCTTCTCCAATTCCGTTCCGGAAAATCCATGCCCGCAGCATCTGAGCCGTCCGATCTTCCCTACAGCATTGAAACTTGCAGTTCATATCCTGAAGCAGAAAACTCTTTACTCTCTAGCCCGCTCGGTCAAAAGGTTAGCTTAACTTAATTGATATGGTTGAGTTTAATGTGTATTGTTCATGTAAATATATACAGTAATAAATATGTAGCTATATAGTCATTAAGTAGTTACTATCAATTTATATCTTATACAAGAACTTAAGATAACCAAGTTCTGAAATAATAACGCACTTTCTCGCACACACACATTGTTATTGTTAATATGACAATTAACGATTATGTGAACTAGGTGACTCCATTAAGAAAACCAGGGTTATCCAAGGAAGAAGCAGAGGCATTAACAAAGCAAACAGTAGGAAAGATTCTGGAATCTCAGGGTTTCGACAGTGTGAGGCAGACATGTTTGGATGTATTGACAGAGGTAACAGCCTGCCATATGCGAAAGCTTGCGAGATGGTTAAGGACACTCCTGGACAGCTACCAGAAACATATCTCAACGGATGAGATATTGAGAATGTTTCTTCACAAACTTGCAGCACAGTCTTTTCGGCTTGATCACGATCCTACAAACAGGTGTGAACCAGCGTAGTGTATGCATATCTTGTAAGTTTATTTGCATATATGTGTGTATACACATACACAAGTCGCTGTACCATTCCATTCAAAAACCCAGTTCTCTCTCTCTCTCTCACACACACACACTCTCACACACGGTATCTGTGTTTGCTGGTTTTGGTGTAAAGAAGTTTGGTAGTTGAATGGCAATAGCTTTGTGTGTATAGACCATTTTAATAGGGGCATATACGTACTACAAAACAACACATCTATATTTTCATGTGCGTTTCTGTATATGAGAGGCACTACATATAAATAAGATATAAACACACATGTGTTATTCATGTGTGTGTAGGTGTATTACACTGTAATATATCAGACACAAAGAGCTAATAAGTTGTATTTTCAGTTTAAGGGACTTGCAGAATATGTTAGGAGCGAAAAAGCCCGTTTGTCGCCATTGAGCAACCATATGCAGCAGTTGCAACAACTACAGGTAAATGAGCATGAAACTTTTTCTTATTTATACTATTTATTGAATAAGTTCAGGTTTTTAAGTGACTATTTATAAAACCCCAACTCTAAGTTAAGTAAACATTGGTTTTTTGTAGGTCCAGTTTAAATATTATAAATTGCAACAGAAAAATTAGTACAAAATATTAAAGTTATAAATTATTAAACTAAAGTTTTTGACAAGACTTGTTAACTATTTTATTACTAATATTACATTTTACTTAGGGCCGAGGTCAACTAACAGTTCTTCAGCAGCAAAGCATGTACTTGGAGAAAGTATTCAAAAGGAAGCAATTGCCTTCACTTAGAAATATTAAGAGAGAAGATAACCCGGTTATGGACAACATGAAGTCGTATGGTACTACCACTCTCACAAAGCAGCCATGGATTTCTCCACAAATGCCGACCATTTCACACCTCATGCCTCTCCAACAACAGTACGTGTGTGTGTGTGTGCGCGTGCGTGCTTGCTTGCATGTGTGCATGTTGAGTCTCTAGTTTTATTTAAATACTTAACTCTCTGTTGAGTGTGTGTATTTGTATATGTATATACCTCTCTCTCTCTTGTTGTGTGCCTAGTTGTAACTTTATTTAATACTTTAACATTGTGATTGAATTTTGTTATTATGAAATGCTGTGTTCATTATTATGAATTGATATTTATAACTAACTACATATCTTTATGTAGTAGAAATACGAAGTTTACAAATGTAAGGATGGACGGACTACAGGATATATTAGCTTCTGATGCGAAACAAGAAACTACAGAGGATCTTGAAGGCAACCTTGGGTCACCAAACAAGAGAAAGCGCAAGGTAAGTGTGTGTGTGTGACGGTGTGTGTATGTGCGTGAGAGGGAGAGAGAGTACATGCATATACGTTTGTATATGTGTAATACCTACGTACAGAGTAATAATAATATCTAAAGTGTTTATGTTTACTAATGTGCACTAATACAGGATTATTAATAAATCAACTGCGGAGTATTTGGCAGCACATTGTTTACTTGTATTCTTACCCGGTAACATATTATTTGTATTTTATTACACTCACCAAAGTAATATAGGCATTTGAAAGTCTTTTACTTCATGTGTGTGTATATATATATGACACTTGTGAACCTTGTGTGTGTGTAACTCATACACCAATTCATCATAACATGTTTAATAATCATTTATAATTTGTTGTTGAAATGTAACAATTAACTTACTTTCCTATGTTATAAGTGAAAGTATAACGATAGTGATTAAGTTAATTGTGCAAAAAGTTAATAATAAATAAATTAATTTGAATTTCTATGTATCATATGTCTTTGTGTTATAAAAAGAATATATCTAGATATTAAAGTCTTAGTAATTATATTTTATTTATAAAAATTATTATGATTAACAAATTATATTAACAAAACATAAGTTATCACACTTGTAGAATGAGATGTAAATATAAAAATATGATGTTACTATGTTAATTGAACCAATTAATATTGATGTGTGCTTAAAAAAACATATGTCATCTTAATTAAAAGATTCATTCAAGTGTTAAAGTTAATGCAAATTTAAATTAATATTTAAAAGTTATTTATACTTACATTTATTCAATTTAATCACTTATTTATTAAAGTAATGTTTAATTAAAACTTGGCATGATGTAATATTTATATGTATTATGTGTGTGTACATATTTATGTTTTTCTTTTGAGAGACCATATACATAATGCAATTTTAATTTTCTTTTATTTTTGATTTGACATATAAATCTTTATCTATCATTCATTTATATTAGAAGTTTTTATTTTGTTATCAAATTCAAATTGTTTTGATTTTTTAACATAAGATCTAAATAATAAAATTGATGTTAATGTATATTAAACATTCTCTTTTACAATTGAAAAACATTTAAAATAGTATATAAGAAAAAATAAAAGACAGAAACTATAAGGAAATTTAAAATTAACATTGCTACTACTTTTTTTAAAATAAATTTTATTAAATATATTAAAAAAATTCTTATTTATTTAGTATTGTAAAAATACATTAAATAATTAGTTAACTATGTTAACTAATTTAAATTATTTCATTATAGCATTCATTCAAATGAACTTAAGAATTTGAATAAATTATTAAAAATGAAAAGATAAAATAAATAGAGTGAACATACCATATTAGTTATGTTAAACATTTAGTGCATAATGGTAGATTTCTTTATTTTTTTATTTTTATTTTTTTTATTTAAATTTATATTTAATTTGACATGTGTGTCAATAATTCAAGATATATAAGAATAAAACCTTTCTTCTATACACCTTAATTTTTATTATTTTATTTTTGAATCTTGTATTAATGTTTTAATACTTTGAAAATTTATTTACTTATTCAATTTAATTAATCACTTACTATAGTAATATTTAATTAAAACTAAATTTTAACATATACTTCATATGTACATATTTATGTTTTTATTTGTTAGAGAAAGACCACATACACTATAATTTAAATTTTTTTATTTTTAATTTTATTCAGAACTGAAAATTTATTAATTAAGCTTCTTGTGACGATCAAACGAGAGTATACAACATATCAAGACGATTGAGGTAAATGTAAAATCTATTTATAAAGTTATTTTTAAGGTTGTAAAGTTTGGTGTTTGGTCTAGTATGTTTTCCTTGGGTAAGGCACCTTGTCAAATCTGACAGAGTAGTATATCATTAAAATATTATATTCGAAATCTGACAGAGTAGTATATCATTAAAATATTATATTCGAACAACTCGTTAAAAGGTGCTTGAAAAGAAAGATTAAAGGGTGTCCACGGCTGCAAAAATCGATATAAAGATGTTTATTCTTTCTCAACTGAATGGATCTAGGTAGGGTTTTTTTTTTTTTCTTATTCATTTGTTTTTTTAGAAAAGTCTTTATCATTAAAGTATTCTAGAGTAAACATTGATATCTTTAGCAGGGATTTGTTTACTCTCAAATTCCCATATATTTTTTAATTGTTAGCCCTTTTTTTGTTTTAGTTATTATTATTTTTTTAACTGTTTTTGCACAACAGTTACACTAAGTTTTTATTTAAACTTATTCAACTGGAGCATGGTATCTTAGCTTTTGAGGATCAAGAATGTAGAGATGGTCGAAAATGAGTTAGTGTTATTGGACTTTGAAAAAGTTTTTAAAGCTGACTTGGACAATCTGAAGGCGATTATGATTTAGGTGACATGTATTCAAGTTTTGAATACGTTGACTGATTATAGTCGCTTTTATATTGTTCAAGTCAGTTTAAGAAACTTTTTTAAAGTTCAAGAACATTAACTTAGTTTCGACCACTTCTACATTCTTAACTTTCAAAACTAAGATATTCTGCTTCAGTTGAATAAGCATAAACAGAAGCTTGTTAGAGTTGGTGCAAAAAAAAGGAAATTAAATTAGTGACTAAATCAAAAATAAAAGGGCAAACTATTTAAGAGTTTAAGGGTAAACAAACCTTGCCGGACACTTTAACGATGAAGGCTTTCATGAAAAACAAATGAATGAGAAAAAAAAGAAAAAAGCTTGATCTAAATCCATCCGACAGTTAGAAAAGAACAAACATTTTTACATTGATTTTTGTGGCAGTAGACATCAATCGTACTCCTTTAAGTTTTGTCGTCAAGCACCTTTTGACAAGATTTTCAAGTATGATATTATAACGATACAATACCTTATTACAAGATGCATTACTCATCAATCCGGAAACTCTTGTTCAAAAAAGAAGACTATACTAGACCAGACATCAAACTTTACAACCTTAAACTTAACCTTAAACTTTACAAGCTTTGTAAACAGATTTCACATCTACATTAACCTTAGACATGGCTTTGTGAACATATTTCACATCTACATTAACCTTAGAAATGGCTTTGTGAAGATTTGCATCAACCTGGCAGATTTAACATTTACATCAACCTTAGAAATGGCTTTGTGGAGATCTGTATCAACCTTAGAAATGGCTTTGTGGAGATCTACATCCATCTTCTTAATGAGTTGCATGCCCCACTGAAGCGACAGTGTATATTCTCGTTCATCTCATCGTACTTGAGGAACAAGCTGAGGGCAATGGACATATACACACGCATGATAAGAAGTCGTATGAAAATGTATCCCAGTTGGAAAGCTATTGTGCAATAGATACACAACTAAATATACATACTAAGACAAATACATATATACCAAGAAATATATATTTATTCATATTTTTGCATACCCCGTATATACACAGAAAACATACACATATGCATACAGTGATAGCTTTTGTGTTCGTTCAGATTTTCAGCTGCAACCAGATAGTGTGTATTTTTCACTGGAAGAAGATGCTTCCGAAGCTAGATTTATGGCTACAGGAAAGGTATGTTTTACTTCATGTAAACTTGTGTGTGGTGTGCTTGTGTGTGTGTGTGTATACATACTAAAGAACGAATTTGTATGCAGTATGGTTTGGACAGTCGTGATAACATGAGGTGGGCAATTTAATCATATTACAAAGGTTGTTAATTGCATTGATTGATCTGGCTTACTTAATGACAGCCATCAAGTAGAGATCAAACAGAAGACACTGCAACGAAAGGCCACTGCTAGTACACCTATACAGGTCCTTAGACACACTTCCATCATATATTATTATTATTATGATATGTTTAGTTACAGTACAAACTTATAACTATCTTATGTCTCTCATGTTTTAGATATAACTCCGCCAAGAAATAACAAGTTCTACGGACTTGGATTTGAGTATTCTTCCAGAATATACTTTCTTCTCCAATAAAATCCATGCCCCGCAGCATCTGAGCCGTCCGATCTTCCCTACAGCATTGAAACTCGTTACTCTCTAGCGCGCTCGGTCAAAAGGTTAGCTTAACTTAATTGATAAGGTCGAGTTTAATGTATACTGTTCATGTAGATATATACAGTAATAAATATGTAGCTATATAGTCGTTAAGTAGTTACTATCGCTTTATCGACTGTCCAAACCATACTGCATACAAATTCGTTCTTTAGTATGTATACACACACACACACAGCACACTCACACACAAGCGCACGCACACACAAGTTTACATGAAGTAAAACATACCTTTCCTGTAGCCATAAATCTAGCTTCGGAAGCATCTTCTTCCAGTGAAAAATACACACTATCTGGTTGCAGCTGAAAATCTGAACGAACACAAAAGCTATCACTGTATGCATATGTGTATGTTTTCTGTGTATATATGGGGTATGCAAAAATATGGATAAATATATATTCCTTGGTATTATATAATTATATTAATAAACAATGCTCTCTATTAATTTTACTAAAAGGTTAAAGTTGACTAGGGTTTGGAGCAGGATTAGGTAAGAGGCATGGATCAAGGCGACGCGCATCGCGGACGACATCAGTACGAGGATTGATGAGGCCAATGTCAACGGTATGTCCAGGGTGGAGCGATCCCGATTGCTCTCCTGTACGAAGCGGAAATGCGTCGTTTTGGAGAATAAGGTAGGGCGCCTTGATAATCTGCTCCAAAGCGCCATCAGCTGTAAGTGCTTAATTTTCACCAATCAGACGATTTGAATAGAATGCACACACACACATGTAAACAACTATCATGATATAGACACCCTTGCACGCATATGGAAAATTTGTATTCTTGTATATATAGGCATGTACGTATATATAATTGGTGTGTGTACATATATATAATTGGCTGTCAGATTTAAGTTCTATCTCACAAAGTAGAAATTTGTCATGCCAGGGTTACCATAACACACACACACATATATATATTACATGTGCCTATGTATGGAAAACTTATCTTATACGTGTCAAACCTGCCCAACGAAATATACTAAAATGCAACGGAATATAACTTTGTCCCAAGCATGACAGGGTTTAGGGATTTGGGAGAGCGAGCGAGAGAGCTTCTCTGTGTGTCTCTCTCTCACGGGCGTGGCGCGTGCGGTTGGAGCAGTCAAGTAAGCGCTTGTGTTGTAGTTGCCGTAAGCTTTTACATTTTCTGTTTAGGGTTTCTGAACGATGCCGTCTGGGAAGAAGGCGCGGACGGGTTGAGGCTAAGGCTCGCAAGCAGGAGGTTACCTACAAGGAGAATGTTGCCGGTCAGATGAAGGAGTTTAAGGCAATGCCTCAGGTGTTGTATGATCGGGCTTTTGCTGAGGCACTTTGCATCTACTGCTTGAAAGGTAAGATCTTGCATTCAAACTAAACTATTTATCCAATGAGACCTCTTGTGCAGACGGGTATGTATATATTCCCCAAATATATCAAGCAGTGCCGGATACCTATGAGGCGTCTATGAAGAATTCTTCTGGCCAGATCTATGTAGGCAGGTGGGCATCTAATTGTCTAACGATTTTGCTTCACTCATTTTGAACGATGTAGCATGTGGACGTTCGCGTTTGATGTGGAACAGCTTCTCGGTTTTCCCAAAATGAATTGAAAGGCGTCCTTCGGTACAGGTATGCTGCTTCTCACAATTGCTCAAGATGAAGTTATCTCTTTATTCTTCTGTATAGGTAATTCCAGAGGAGTTGATTATGCACACCAGGAATTTCAGACTTTGCAGTACGAAATTCAAAAAGAAGAAGAGGAAAGGGGAGGACAAATCATCTTCCATGACTACTGCTTTCAACATGTATGCCACTGCCTTTTGTTATTTATAATATTTACATAGTTAACTTAGAAGTTTTTGGTTTTATATTCAGTTCCAGTGTTGTCGAGAAAGGGGAGGCTACTCACAACATGTATGCCACTATCTTTTGTTATTTACAATATTTACAAAGTTGACTTAGAAGTTGTGTGATTTTTTTTATTCAGTTTTGATATTGTGAGAAAGGGAAAGGAAGAAGCCAAATTTGGTAACGTCGAAAAAGGGGAGGAAGAAGTCAAATTTGGTAATGTTGAGGACGAACCATTTTCCATAGCTACTTATGCCACTGCCTTTTATTATTTACAATATTTACAGAGTTGACTTAAAAGTTGTGTAGTTAAGGGGAGTAACAAGTTAAATCAGTAATGTAGAGAAAGGGGAAAAAGAAGTCAAATTCGGTAATGTTGAGGAAGAACTGTTTTCTGTGACTACTGCTTCCAGTAGCCTTTTGTTATTTACAAATTTACAGTGTGGTTTATATTCAGTTTTGATACTGTCGAAAAGGGGAGGAAGAAGCAAATTTGTTAAGAAATGGAGAAGAACGTCTTTTATGACTACTGTTCCTAACATGTATTAGACTCATGAGTTTTTGTTGTTTACTGAATCATCTTCTAACTAATGCTCCCAGAAGGTATGCCTTACAATATTAACATAGTTGACTGTGGTTTTATATTTAGTGAGAAAGGAGAGGAAGAAGCCAAATCTGGTAATGTTGAGGAAGAACCATCTTCTGTGACTATTTTTCCTAGCAGGTATTCACTGTCTTTTGTTATTTACAAATTTACAATTGTGTGGTTTATATTTAGTTCTAGTATAGGGAAAGAAGAAGCCAAATCTGATAATGTTGAGAAAGAACCGTCTTTTGTTACTGTTCCCAGCAGGTATTCACTGGCTTTTGTTATTTATAAATTTACAATATTTATAGAGTTAATTGTGTGGTTTATATTAATTATAAAGGGGAGGAAGAAGCCAAATCTGTTGAGAAATGGGAGGAAGAAGCCAAATATGTTGAGAAATGGGAGGAAGAACGTCTTCCATGACTATTGTTCCTAACAGGTATTGGACACATGAGTTTTGTTGTTTATTGAGTTGGACTTATGAATTTTTATTGTTTATATTCAAAACTAAAGATTTATTAGACAAGCTTCTTTGAAGATTGACGAGGGCATGGAGCAGGTAATGTAAAATCTGCTCACAAATCCATAGAGCATATCAAGACGATTGAGACAGATGTAAAATCTGCTCACAAATCCATTTCTAAGGTTAGTATAAGGTCTTTCTTTGAACAGGAATTTTCAGAGTTACGGATTATGCATCCTATCAAATCTGATATGATAGTATATCACTAAAATATTATTCTTAAATGACTCACTAGGAGATGTTGAAAACAAAGTTTGGAAAGGTTTGTTATGTACTCAAGGTTGTAGATATTAACATTAAGATGTTTATATTTTCTGAGCCGCAAGATAAATCGATGTAAGGCTTTTTTTTTTTTTTGGTTTTTTCTTATTCATTTATTTTTCAAGAAAGCATTCATTGTTAAGGTGTTTCAAAGTGAATATCTGTATCCTTATGGGGGTTTGTTTATCCCTAGATTCTTAGGTAATTTTTAATTTTTGATTTTTTTTTTTTTTTAATTTAGTCATTAATTTATTTATTTTTTACATAACAGTTGCAATAATTCTAACAAGTTTTTGTATAAGTTTATTCAACTTGAATGGGGCATCTTGGTTTTGAGGAACAAAAATGTGAAGGTGATTGGAACTGACTTAGCATCGATGGATTTTAAAAAGGTTTCTGAGACTAACTTAGACAATTGAAAGCGACGATTATTTAGGAGAATTACGATTAATCAAGAGGAGTTCTGTTGTCTCCTGAATAACAATCGCTTTCAGATTATGCAAGTTATTTTAAAAACCTTCTCAAAGTCTAACAACACTAAGTAGTTTCGATCACTTTCACATTTTTGTCCTCAAAGCCAAGATACCCCATTTAAGTTCAATAAACTTATACAAAAGTTTGTTGTTATTATAACTGTTGTGTAAAAAATAAAAAATTAATGATTAAATTTAAAAAAAAAAAAACTAAAAATTAAATTATCTGGGAATCTGAAAGAAAACAAATCCCCATTAAGGATACAGATATTTGCTCTGAAACACCTTGACAATGAATACTTTTTAAAAAATAAATGAATGAGAAAAAAAAAAAAAAAGCCTTATTTCGATTATCTTACGGCTCGAAAAATGTAAGCATCTTAATATTAATTTTTATAGCCTTAGGTACGAAATGAACCTCTCTAATCTTTGTTTTCAAATACCTCCTAACGAGTCATTCAAATATAATATTTTAGTAATATACTATCGTATCAAATTTAACAAGATACATAATCCATAACTCTGAAATTTAAAAAAAAGACTATACTAAACCTTACATTAAGCTCCACAACCTTAAAAATGAATTTATGAATAAATTTTATATCTGTCTTAATCGTCTTGATATGCTCCATGCCCTCATCGATCCTCAAAAGAAACTTATTTAATAAATCTTCAATTTTAAATATAAACAACAAAAACTCATAAGTCCAACTCAATAAACAACAAAACTCATGTGTCCATGAAAGATGGTACAAATTTGGCTTCTTCCTTCCCTCCTTCCTCCCCTTTCTCAACAAATTTGATTCTTCCTCCTCTTCAGAATTGAATATAAACCACACAATTAACTCTGTAAATATTATAAATTTGTAAATAACAAAAGCCAGTGAATACCTGCTGGGAACAGTAACAAAAGACGATTCTTTCTCAACATTATCAGATTTGGCTTCTTCTTTCCCTATACTAGAACTAAATATAAACCACACAATTGTAAATTTGTAAATAACAAAAGACAGTGAATACTTGTTAAGAACAATAGTCACAGAAGATGATTCTTCTTTAACATTATCAGATTTGGCTTCTTCCTCTTCTTTCTCACTGAATATAAAACCACAGTCAACTAATGTTAATATTGTAAGGCATACCTGCTGGGAACATTAGTCATGGAAGATGATTCGTCCTCCCCTTTCTCAACAGACTCCTCCTCCTCTTTCTGAATTTCGTACTGCAAAGTCTGAAAATTCTTGGTGCGCATAATCAACTTCTCTGGAGTTACCTATACTTCATGTTAAACAATTCTGAGAAGCAGCGATACATGTACCGAAGCGACGCCTTTCGATTTCATCTTGGGCAAAACTCAGAAGCTGTTCCATGTCGAGCGTCCACATGCTACATCGTTCAAAATGAGTGAAGAAAAATCGTTAGACAATTAGATGGCCACCTGCCTACAAAGATCTGGCCAGAAGAATTCTTCACAAACGCCTCATTTGAGGAACATATACATACCCGTCCGCACAAGAGGTCTCATTGGATAGATAGTTTAGTTTGAATGCAAGATTTTACCTTTCAAGCAGTAGATGCTCAGCAAAAGCCCGATCATACAACACCTGAGGCATTGCCTTAAACTCCTTCATCTGGCCGGCAACCTTCTCCTTGTAGGTAACCTCCTGCTTCTTAGCCTCGTGCCTTACCCGGCGCCTTCTTCCCAGACGGCATCGCTCAGAAACCCTAAATAGAAAACGTAAAAGCTTACGGCAACTACAACACAAGCGCTTACTTGAGTGCTCCGACCGCACGCGCCACGCCCGCGAGAGAGAGACACACACGGAGAAGCTCGCTCTCACAAATCCCTAAACCCCTGTCTGCCCTAAAAACAACAGGCTCGCCATGGTTGGAACTCTATATGGAGCTCAGATCGCATCTTTTGAATGCTTCGGCATGGGCTGCATTTATGAGGAGTTCCAGCAGTCTTAGGTTGCAGCTTGTGCGCTCCTGTTTGACAAGGCGCTAGGCTTCCCAGAGGCGCCATTGCCGTCTACTCAGCTGAATCCCAATTGTAAGCTTGTGTGTGAGTTGTATAAAAATGTATTTGTAAAGCTATTGTGCAATATATACACAAGTAAATATACATACTAAGACAAATACATATATACCAAGAAAGAAATATATATTTATTCATATTTTGTATATTTGCATACCCCAGAAAACATACACATATACATAACTATGCATTCAGTGATAGCTTTTCAGTTTAAGGGACTTGGCAGAATATGTTAGGAACGAAAAAGCCCGCGCCATTGAGCAACAATATGCAGCAGTTGCAACAACTACAGGTAAATGAGCATGAAACCTTTTCTTATTAATAAAGTTCAGGTTTTTAAGTGATTATTTATAAACCCCAACTCTAAGTTAAGTAAACATTGGTTTTAAACTTAGTTGTAGGTCCAGTTTAAATATTATAAATTGCAACAGAAAAATTAGTATAAAATATTAAAGTTATAAATTATTAAACTAAAGTTTTTGACAAACACAAATTATCAAAAAATTTATTATTAATATTACATTTTACTTAGGGCCGAGGTCAACTAACAGTTCTTCAGCAGCAAAGCATGTTTCAAAAGGAAGCAATTGCCTTCACTTAGAAATATTAAGAGAGAAGATAACCCGGTTATGGACAACATGAAGTCGTATGGTACTACCACTCTCACAAAGCTGACATAGATTTCTCCACAAATGCCGACCATTTCACACCTCATGCCTCTCCAACAACAGTACGTGTGTGTGTGTGCGCGCGCGTGCGTGCTTGCATGTGTGCATGTTGAGTCTCTAGTTTTATTAAATACTTAATTCTCTGTTGAGTGTGTATTGTATTTGTATATACCTCTCTCTCTCTCTCTCTCTCTCTCTCTCTCTCTCTCTTGTTGTGTGCCTAGTTGTAACTTTATTTAATACTTTAACATTGTTGTTATTATGAAATGCTCATTATTATGAATTGATATTCATAACTAACTACGTATCTTTATGGAGTAGAAATACGAAGTTTACAAATGTAAGGATGGACGGACTACAGGATATATTAGCTTCTGATGCGAAACAAGAAACTACAGAGGATCTTGAAGGCAACCTTGGGTCACCAAACTAGAGAAAGCGCAAGGTAAGTGTGTGTGTGTGGTCAGCTTTTCATCTATGATAACACACGCACACACGCGTAATCGTGCCAAATATATATTTAAACTATTTAGTTCATTAAGTTCAAATATTAGTAAATCATCTTTAAAACAAGAAATGAATTTATTATCAAAAATAATAATTATTTAAATATTAAAAATTATTTAACTTCATTTTCTCTACACTTGGTCACACTTCGGTTTAAAAGATATTCTTGTGCATGGCTGATATTATTTTTTGTTTATATATATATATAAGTTATAATATAAAATAATATATTATATACGGATGCTCGTAATGCACAAACGTACAATATATACTTTTGCAATTTTAAAATTTTAATGGTAGAGATATATAAATAAGTAATTTGTAGATGATCAGATTATGTTTCTCATCGACTATTTTACATCTATAATTTAATAGACTTCTGAAAAATATAATGTAAATTACTTGATATACATAAAACTGCATCGTCAAGGTCGACTCAAGGATCCAAGTTCAATGCAACTATAGAAATTTTCTGAAAATTAAAATGTATGGACATTAAAACCATTACAAGTGTATACTAGTGAAAGTTTAAACTGTATACAAGTGATAAAACTTTACAAAACATATACGCTTATACTACACAAATTTTAATCCACATGTAGGATAACACATGTAAGAACAAGCACAGTTTATAATAGTGTAAAGGTATATACACTGTGTATACGTTTAAAGAATTTCTGAACATGTTAAAAAGTTGAGTCTTACTAAACTAATGCAAAATAAAATAAATTATGGGACGCTTATGTTGCCCTTGTATTAATAGTAATAATTAAAACTTAATTAATTAGTAAATATTTAAAATCCAGGACAAAAATGTATTTAAGAAAATGTATTGTATAGATGAAATATATTAACCCTCTTTTTCATTTATATCTTCAAAATGCATATAAAATCGTTAAAATAATTAATTTAATTAATTATGATTTATAATAGAACCTACCCTAAATTATAAATATTGTTTTAATAAATTTGCTTGTCAAGAAAGTAAATGTTAAATAAATTGTTAAATATTTAATTGTAACCCATAGTTATTAAAAATTTAAACATCAAACAATGTTACTTTCGAAGTTATTTTCATTTTATCAATTTAATCGATTGCTTATTAAGTAATGTTTATAGAGCAAACATTTCAGTTTAATTTAAGTAGAGCGCATAAAAAGAGTGTCTCCAACAAAGAAATAATGTATTAAAAATTTAATGCCAAGTTTTAATTAGGCAAGTAATCGATTTAATTGAAATTAAATTTTGAATAACTTCTGTAAAACCCACAAAGTAATTTCTTTTATGTTAAGCTTGATAATAGAGAATATTCTTGAATTTAAACCGGAGTTTATGATTGATTTTTCTTGATATATCTAAAAATATATTAAAATGTTCAATTAAAGAATTTAAAATTTTCGGACTATGAACCATTTGCCCAGGCACATTTAATTAACTTAGTTTATTTTGTTATTTTATTTTGAAAAAAGATCTTTATAGATAATTTTTGAAATACATGTTTTAACTTGGTTTTAGTATTTATCAATTAATTGAAATTTAATCATGTACCATGAATGTTTTTAATTTTCTTAATGAAATTTTAATTTACAAATTACAGACTAGCTATTTATCACTATAACATGTTTATTAAATATTATGGGCATATACTTTATTTAATTCACATACATCCTTGGGGGATCGGTTGTGTGTACACAAACACATGCAGTCTTATAATTTAAACTAAATATTAAAAAATATATTAAAAGAATCTATTAAATAAATTATTTTAAAAAGGTAAATCATGACCTTTAGTATCTACAAGGTGACAAATTAGCATATTCTAGGTATCTATTCCTTCTTAATGTGTAAAATGCATATATGAATGTTTCTTCTGTCTGTATCTACACAAGCGTGCACACACACGGCAAGGGTGTAATTTTAAATGCAAATGTGGCAAATATTTGTGTATTGTATGTTTTGTAAAACTCTAATCTCTTGTAACATTAAATCACTTGTATATAGTTTAAAGTTTTTTCATTTTTTTCTTTTTTGGAGACTTTTATCAATTATAAATGTAAAAATAACTTATCATCAATTTTAATAATATTAATGTTAACGATTATAATAATACCTGCACAAACAAATGAAAATTTCTAATTTGATAAATTAGGCTACGTTAAGTCTATTCATTGACAAATAATGATTTTGTTATATTTCGTTTATTTTTAATATCTATTATATGTATGTATGTATGTATGTATCTATATATACATGCACATTTGACATCTCGACGTGAGGCTTTGTTTTAGATTGCACTATGAATACACACACACTATATGTATTTATGGTACGTTTACATACGTGCACACACGGACGTGCCCGCACACACACATGTGTGTGTGTGTATGTAGGACAGACACAACGATTAAGACGCTGTTAAATAATGCAATCATTCTTATAAAGTATTTTACATTTATCATTTAAAAGGATAACGTAAATTACAAAACAAACTTATAAAACTGAAAAAATATAAGACTTTGAACAATCTAATTTAATTCTATAGTATTTGTATATGTTATACCTCTCTCTCTCTCTCTCTCTCGTGTTGTATGCCTAGTTGTAACTTTATTTAATACTTTAACATTGTGATTGAATTTTGTTATTATGAAATGCTGTGTTCATTATTATGAATTGTATTTATAACGAACTACATATTTTTATGTAGTAGAAATACGAAGTTTACAAATGTAAGGATGGACGGACTACAGGATATATTAGCTTCTGATACGAAACAAGAAACTACAGAGGATCTTCAAGGCAACTTGGGTCACCAAACAAGAGAAAGCGCAAGGTAAGTGTGTGTGTGTGACGTGTGTGTGTGTGTGTGTGAGAGAGAGAGGAGAGTACATGCATATACGTTTGTATATGTGTAATATACCTACGTACAGAGTAATAATAATATCTAAAGTGTTTATGTTTACTAATGTGCACTAATTACAGGATTATTAATAAATCAACTGCGGAGTATTTGGCAGCACATGGTTTACTTGTATTCTTACCCGGTAACATATTATTTGTATTTTTATTACACTCACCAAAGTAGCATTTGAAAGTCTTTTACTTCATGTGTGTATATATATATATGACACTTGTGAACATTTGTCGTGTGTAACTCATACACAATTCATCATAACATGTTTAATAATCATCTACAATTTGTTGTTAAAATGTAACAATTAACTCACTTTCCTATGTTACGAGTGGAAGTACAATTGTGCAAAAAATTAATAATAAATGAATTAATTTGAACTTCTATGTATCATATGTCTTCGTGTAAATTTCTTGTATTGTAAATTATAAAAAAGAATATGTTTAGATATTAAAGTCTTAGTAATTATATTTATTTATAAAAACTATTATGATTAACAAATTATATTAACAAAATATACTTGTAGAATGAGATGTCATAAATATAAAAATTGATGTTACTATGTTAACTGAACCAATTAATATTCATGTGTGCTTAAATAAACATATAGTCATCATATCCATTCAATGCAATTTTAAATTAATATTTAAAAGTTATTTAAACTTAAATTGGCATGATGTTAAATTTTAAAATATTTATATGTATTATGTGTGTGTACATATTTATGTTTTTCTTATGAGAAACCATATACATAATATAATTTTAATTTTCTCTTATTTTCAATTTAACGTGTAAATCTTTATTTATTTCAAAAATAATGCCAAATCTGAAATAATTTTTCTTCATATGTTTTCATTTCCTCTTCCACTTGTCTCTCTTCCTTTTACAGAATTATCACGATATCCTATGTGTACTTCTTTATAGTGTCACAATGACTAGTCTCTAAGTCAAGAGTAAGAACGAATTTTGACTATTGTTTTAGTAAACACATTCATTAAAAGTACACATAGCTTTTACTCAAGGGATTTTATAATATGCACCTTCTATTCTCACATGAATATAAGAGAATAAGCATAGAAACCCTTTCTCCCTTGCCAGTGCCACATTATCTTTTTCCTTTTAAAACTTTCTTTTCCTTTTTCTTTCTCTTTTTCTTTTAAGTAAGGATTTTCTTTTATACAATTTTTCTTTCAAATTACCTACAGACTTTCCTACCTTTATTCTCATGTTTTATGCTCCCAACTTTCTACCTTTAACACACCCGTTTGTAATAATTGCACACACCATTCTTGTTTCATGTGTTGCCTCTACTATTGGCCTTTGAACCACCAAGAGCATCATTATTGTTGTCAGCCTTAAAACTACCAAAGGTTGAATTGCTCTCTCCTCTCAACACTTGAGTATATTATGTTGACTTCAAATTAGAACATGTTATAAAGAGAGCATTTGATGTTGTGACTTGTTGAATGGGTTCACTTGGATCATTTCCTTGAGTAAAACAACTTGCATCTTTACAAAACTCTTTTATGTATTATCCTTAATGATTTGTATTTGGTCTAACCTGCAAAGAATTCATCAATATTGCACATGCATCGTCATCTTCCAATTTGACTTTCAATGCTCTCAATTGGGATATTATTAACTTTATTATGTCAAGAAACACCGCTCCATTCTCATATATAATCATATTCATGTTGAAGAGCTTTCCCTTCAAATCCATTATTGCCATGAAGGTGCTTGCTTGATTCTTAAAAAATCTTTATAATTCACTCTAATTCTTTACAATTTTCTTTATCAAATTAAGATGTTAATGATGAAGTCTCCCCAACCGAATTCTCATTAAAAAATGGCCTTGTCATTTCTAACTTGTCAATCCTCCATCTTAGAGAATGATTTAATCACATGTTATACTTCAATTTTTTAAATAATTCTACAATAGTTATTATAAAGGAAAATGAAAAAAATCTCTTTTGACCAATTTTCAAAATTAATGTGTTGACATGTGTTGCATATCTCACCCTTGGTTATATATGGAATGTGAACCACTAATTTAAATAATGCATCATTAATTTGGAGCCATTAATTTTGAGAATGAGTCGTATATATTTTAGATTAATTAAAGAATAAAGATCATAACACTTTATTTAATTCTTGTGCTCATTCATAATTCTTTCATGATATTAGAGCAAGTTGTGTATTATTCTTGAGTGCGATCATTGTTTGTACTTGTGTTTCATATGGATGGTTCCTTTAAGCTTGATGATTGAATTGTAATTAAGGTTGTTCAAGGGGAAGAATTTTCTAGCATGGTTAAAGCTTGTAATTAAGGTTGTTCAAGGGGAAGAATTTTCTAGCATGGTTAAAGCACATGCAGCAATTGTTAAAAGTTGAAGACAAGTGGGAAGTCATAACATGTAATGTTTCATAAATGATCAAATAAGTAAAAAATGAGACTTTAGCTTCCCTTGCAACAAAAATCAATACTTCTGATGATAAGAAATGGGTGTTTAAAGACAAGTCTGCTATTGTCTTGATCTCTAAAGCTCTTGATGATGATTAATGTGCTATTGTTGCTCCTAAAAATTTAATCATTCATAGAATTCCAAAAGGCCTTGAAGAAAAAAATATGATGATATAACAATTATTAACGATGAAAGGAGAGTTGGGGGTTATTAAGTACAAGTATGGTAATGACTTTTACAATCATATGATACCAATTGTCAGAGTTTTTACTTGGTGCCACAAAGGCGGCTTGTTAGATGCCAATCTTGAAATCTCCTCTCTGGAAACCCCATGAAATCTGGTAAAGTAACCCATATTAAGAAACCAACCCTTAAGAGCTTAAACCCCAGCTGACCAAGTCCACGAACGAGGTTCACCTTGTGAATCAGGATACACGGACTAACCAAGCTATAGGTGTCGTTCTTAGCTTGGCGTGGTTGAGGCAGCTAGAGCAAGGCCTCAACCACTAGTTTTATGGAACGTAAACTTAGGCAATGCCTTTGAACTTACAAGCATGTTTTTGGACCAAGGAATTTAACTAACTCCTCGAAAGTGACATACTCGGTCACAAAGGTGAGATCCTGCCAATGATAAGGTAGTTTAACTCAAGGTGGGACGTACTTTTGTCGTGTAGAAGTTAAGTCGACACAACAAAGGGTTACGCCTTGACGACACAAGCTTAACTTGCACTAGTAGGAGGTTAACGAGCTCTCTTTTGAACCCATGAAGCTTCACTACACATACTTTACCTTATTTATGTGACGGAGCCCCCTCTTGTTTTCTTAAATGAGTAAGTGGGCTGGCATGGAAATGCCAGTTTTTAATGAAAAGAGATGCCTAACCTAAACCCTAAACCTAACCCGTAAGAAGGGGTATTAGGGCGTGGGGTTAGGTCAACCCTAAATGGTGTTCCTAACCCTTTTGACAACTTTACGTTTGTGGAAAACTTACTTTGGAACGTCAAACTAGGAGAGTTTTTTAGAAGGTAAGTAATATCTTTGCTTAGAGTTTCTCGAGTTATTTAGTGACATCCCGCCGAACTACCCCTAAACACCTAAGTGCACTAATCGGAACTGTTTCTTATTACTTCTAAATTCGTCACACAACTCGATAGGTAACAACAGTCAAACCCCAAAGTAAATAGTAAAAACTATGATAAGTTATTAAATCATTTCCTTTTAAGTTTTAAAGTTTCATGTATGTGATAATAAATGTTTGCAAGACATTTAATGAGGCTGTCAACATATATGCACAAAAGTTCAATAGTTTCAATTCCAATAGTTCCCATGATGTGGCATTTGCTATGGACAAGAGAGTAAATGCAATTAGAGATCGAGGCATGAGAGGAAGAGGCTAAGGACATGGATTTTGTAGATGGAGAGGTCGTTGATGCTATGGTGGTGTGCAAAACCAAGGTGATAACACATTGCAAAGGTGGAGTGTTACAAGTGTGGTCAGGAGCATGGAGAGGCTGAGTATTTCTAATCTTTGTCACTATGCTGTGGTTTGCTCTACTTGCTCCCAAGACCAAAGGGAGTCTCTGATACCATGTAGAAGACCACATTTTATTTTTCATAATAAAATATTATATACACTTGTGTCTATGGCTACTCATATCTGGATCCGAGCTGGACACATCTCTACTCTACATTGGGACCAGTAAAGATCGAGAGCCTCCTTGTGGCATATACAAAGTGACAATATGGAAGTCGATAAACGGGTCTTGTGGGCAGACAAGCAGGATTCTTCTTTGTGGTTCTCGTGTGGGAATGGGATTGGGTTGGAATGAAGAGTCAGGATTCAGGTGATTCCAGTGACACCCGTGACTGAGGCACTCTTTGATGATGTAGAGTATAACCGTGAGTTATATAAGTGGGTGTTACCAGGCTTAGAGACCGATCCATGGAAGGCTTTTTGCGCATGCTGTGAGGCTAAGTATGATCCGAACCGGGCCAATGCGAACGTGGATCTGCTCAGAAGTTTGACGACGGGAACTCACTCTCCAATATGTTGTGGTGGGTGTATACCAGGCCTGCATTGGGCTAATCTCATTGGTTTGTTTGGCTGGAGGAAGTTTTTGTTTAATATATACATATAAGTGGTTTGAAAGCTTCATCTAGGTAGTATTTAATTAGAAACCATACAGAACTGATATATTTAGTGTGTTTATAAATTGTAACAGGAATGCATGTGTTAAATGCCGACAAGGATATTTCTGGGTGCCATGGGTATATCCCCATTGACCTTTAATTCGAGTATAAGAGGAACATAATTTACCTCTAGGGTTGCATTCTATCGGTGATGAAGATAAGAGAAGCGCACTCCAAGCTTACAAACGTGCTGAAGAGCTTCTACACGGTGAAGCGGAAGCTTGGAAAGGGCGGCCAAGGCAGTGTTACACTTGTCAAACGGAAAGAACGGTCTGCTCTTTGCGTGTAAGACTTTCGCTGGGTTAACAAGAGAACATGGTCGGACTGAGCGTGATGCTTTGAGGAAACTAAATGGGTACAAGGGCGTGGTGTCCTGATGGAGTGCCTTGTAGATGAGAATCATTACAACATGATTCTGGAGCGTTGCGAGTGCTCTCTCGAGGATCTAGTGCACACGAAGAAGAGGCTGAGCGCCCCAGAAGCAGCGTGGATCGTAAGAGAGCTAGCAGAGATTGTTGAGCACATTCATAGTCAAGGGATTGTGCACAGAGACATCAAGCTTGCCAACATACTGGTCACAAGCAAGCAGGAGCCCTACCATATCAAGCTTGCTGATTTCGGATGTGCAAGAGTGTTTGAGAACAAGGACTGCGCAAAGACAATGAAGAACGCTATCGGAACGGAGAGGTACATGGCGCCTGAGATGGGGGCCGAAAGAGAGTATAATGAATCTATAGACGTATGGGGGATTGGAATTGTTCTATACGAAATGCTTTCTGGGAAGGTTGCCTTTGGGAAGTTGGAATCCAAAGAGGTACAGACGAGATTGAGAGCTTTCGAGGACTTGCCCGTGTCTTCTATGCAGTGGTGTGGGCTTACATTCGAAGCCACGGTGTTTATTCAAGAGATTCTATGTCTGCAGCCTGAGAAGAGGCTCACACTCCAGCAAATAAAGAATCATCCATGGGTAGTAAGGCACTGCAGGGTGGAGAACAGATTGCATTCGGTGAGCCAGCCAGTTGAAAAAAAGTTGCATATGCAGTGTGGTAAGAAGGATACTAATAGGAACAGCAGAAGTCCCTGATGCAAACGTTATAGGCATTTGCTACATAAGTGCAGGCAACTTCAAGACTATAGTGTATCCATTTGTATTATTTTATGACTTTCGCTCAAATGAATAGACATCTTTTCTATATCATATTGTGAGATAGGTAGTGTGTGCGTGTGCGTGTGTGTGATATTGTGAAAAACTTTCGGAAACTCTTTGAACTTCCTTTGATCAAGTGTGAAACCTTTAATGTGTGTACACGTGTGTGTCTGTGTGTGTGAGAGAGAGAGAGAGAGAGCGTATAAGCCCCGTTTAAGCCTAGAACACATCTTAAGTAGTTAATATATATATCAAACATAACTAAACTTGTTGTATGAAAACCCTCACCTTCTTGGTAGTACTCCAAAAAATTTCTTATTGCCTGCTCATACACATATAACTCTGTGGAAGTTTTGACATAAACTATTACGCTACACACACACACTAAGTTACCTAGTATAGTTGATATAGAGATGAACTTGGCGCTGCACTTATGAGCATAGTCTTATCGTGGTGGTGGAAATGCACCTGCGTGTGTTTACACAGACACATTCACACACACACATTCATACATATATACACGATAACAACGGGGTAATACACACGTATACAGATACCTGGAAAAGATATTAGTGCTTTGCCTGGTGATATCAATGAGACCATCATCATAGTCAGAGAGGGTACACCAATCAATCCAGATATTGCTCGAGTTCGGTTTGATTTGTATCCCACCTACATCCTCCTTGTAGCTCCTGTGGGAACATTCAAGTAACACACACACACACACACACATTATATATACATACATACCAAGTTGCAGATAATGACATGTTCGCAGTTCTTCAGCTGCAGGCCGTGTCCCACGATTCTTATTCTCTGTCCTTGACCATCACTTGTTTTGTACGATGGAACACGGATAGCAGAGTACAATACAATGCATCCATATGTGTGTGTGAACAAAGATTATACCCAGAGTACGGAATGTGGACCTTATGTTTAACGTAACAGACTCCACTGTTACGGACTCCACCTTGGACAAGAATTCTAATCCATAACCCAGTGAAGTGTGCTTATTACTTAAATAAGCCATCTCAAATCGATTGTTTATGTATATATAAAAGTATCAATGCATTGTTTTATATAACTGTATCATATACATTATAATATCTGTTATATATGCCCACACGGAAGAGTGTGTGTGTGTGTGTGTGTGTCTGTCTCTCTCTATATATAACTAAATCTCAATGTGTAATCACTTTCCTGCTCGAAGTTATTCAGTAACGACACCACTATGATTTAAAACTGCCTAATGAATTAGAATTTTTATTGAGTTTATTATACATTAATGCTAGGATGTGAGTTCAACATTTAAATCATGTTCTACCTCTTTTGTGTTGTTGAACACCTTGATTAAACTTAAGTTCATTAATATATCATTAGAAAGATGTTAATTATTGATTAACGTGACTCATTAAAATTTGAAACAGTATAGCTTGCAGAGAAAATGTTATATTTAAGAAAAATAAATTGAAAACATTGACTTTACCTAAGCTGCTGCTGTTTCTGGAGCAGGAGCTGACGGAACATACCAACCAAGAGCAATTTCAACAGCTTTCTTGGCACGAGCAAGACGGGACTTTCTTCTCTCCGTCCAGTGTTCTTGTGCAGTGTATTAACCTTAATGGCTCTGTCGATGACGGAATATATGCCTCCCCAATTAAAACTTCTATTGGTTTTAGATCCTCTGGCTGTGCAGCACTCGATTTCTTCTTTAACTCCGTCAGTGCCAAGAATACCTGTTACTTAAAACATTATATATCCATACAAGTGTCTGTCTCTCTCTCTCTCTCTACATATATATATATATATATATAAATATCAAGACAGTCCAGTGTATATTTAGCACTGTATTTTCTATAAGAGTACGTAATATACTAATGAAACGGCCACAACGTATAACATACTGCATGTGTGATATATATATGGTGGTGTGTGTGTGTATGTATAGACACACACACACACACGAATGTATGTATAGAAGAATATACTCTCTCTCTCACACATACAGACCTTCTTCATGCGGGTTTTAACCTCAGATTTCCTGGACTTGTTATATATACGCCTTTGTTCAGAAATCCTTGCACGCTTTACAGCAGATGGGATTTTCTTCTTCGCAGGGGCATCCTCGTTTTCCTTGGCCGCTGCTGTTACTACCAATCTTCGCAACCCTGTTGATGATGTGCTCCTTATACTCCTCGGGAATGATATCTGCGTTGTGTGCACTAAACCAAGAACTCAAATCGTAAGATACACAACAGACACACACGCACACGCACACTATATATAAACATATGCAGTTGTACTCTTTGTAATACATACATATATGGATGTGTATGTATGCAAAGTTTACTTACAGCGTGAGCTAATACAGTATAAATGACAATCGTAAGGTATAAGAAATAGTAGTAACTTTTAAGAATATACTAGAATATGCATTTCCTAGTTCAAAAATAAACTCTTACTCGTTGAAAGGTAGAGAACGTTGTTAAGTAACCATAACTCAGTAAAATCTGAGTACATATTACTCGTCTTGTTATTGTTACTTTGTGTGTGTGTGTTAGAAATTTAAATTTAGAAAACCAGCTAGATTAAGATTGCACACGACATTTGTCATAACATACATACACACACACACACACACACACACACACACACATAAACACCACAACACAACACACGCACACGGTATATATGTGTGCACATTTTCTTGCAAGATTTATATATTCGCTTACCTAGTTTATTGTTGCCGAGGAATAATGATTTGCAGCTGCTGCCCCCGCATTTCTCCGCAAGCAGGACAGTGAACACGGCGGCTGCTGGTACGCCCACACGCTCGCCATAGCTTATCCTCTCCCTGAAGAACCCTAAAGACAGAGGTCCGTACCCTGTTTGGAAAATAAAGTACGGATCTCAAATTAATTGCAAACAAATGTAGATATAAATTATTCTCAGAATATTTATTGCAGTTTAAATATTTAATTTACCATTTAATGATTCAAATAAGACGCACCTAAACGAAGAATACCTAATATTAATATAACATTTAAGTGATTTAAATATTAATATAAATATTCTGTATTTTATATATATGTTTAAATATATATACTATACATATACGCATTAAATTTATATACTACGTTGTTTAACAAAATTAAGAATTTTATTTTAAAAGTTTGTTTTAAATTTAAGTTAAATTTTTTAGGGCGAATTAAGAAAGAATATTCAGCTAAAGATGCGAATTACACGTGTGTACTCCAGCTGGGAATTCGTTATACAGTTATGTAGTGTATACAGGGGAGGAAGAAGCAGAAGTACTACCGTTAAATCCTGGGTAATGTATTTTATAAATAAAAACTTAAAACTTTGACAAAACAGTAGAACCTGTTTCAATTAATACTATATTAATTAATAGTTATTATCAATTAGTACAAAGTGTTGGATTCGACTAAAATACATGCAAATATAAATAAACTAATACTGTATAAATTAATAACTTAAATTAATCAAAACACAGCACTATATAGTCTAAACTATATATACATATATTTACTTTTATGAAATCGATGTATTTTCTAATAGAACAAATTCACTGGTTAGATCTTGTGTATATAATATACACGATTATCATGTACATGTATGCCATCAAATGTCTAGCTGTGCTTATTGACTCAAGTTAATATAAGTTAGTATTATCTTTTAATATTTGTTCATAATTTATAACACTTGTATATAGTCCAGACAATATACAAGTCAACTCATGAATCTTTGGGGAATGCATTGCAAATAAGCATCTAGATAGGCATATTCTACCACATTGCTTATTAATATATATTTGAGCAACCACGATCAATACCAAAAGACCTGCACAACGGTGTATACGCATGAATGCACGTTGTCTCCACACGCGTATATGTCTCCATATATATAAGTTTGTACATTTCCCACCTTCAAAAACAGCTTAATCAAGCTAATTAGAGGTTAATTAGAATGGCTTCTCTCCACGCTCTCTTGGCTCTATGTGTTCTCTCTCTAGTTCTTCTCACCACTGAAGCTCAAAAGAAGAAGTCTAAGGTTGTGTATGCAGGACGTTTGAACACTGCATATTACAATGGAAAATGCAATGCATTCTCCGCCATCGTTAACAAGCACATGACAGACGCCATCAAGGAAGATCCGGGTGTCGCTGCAGATATCCTCCGCCTGCATTTTCACGATTGCTGGGTTAGAGTACGTACACGTGCGTGTGCGTGCGCGTGTGTGTTAAATTCTCTATCTATGCAGGGTTGTGATGCTTCCGTGTTATTAGACTCAGTTGACAACAACAAGACGCTCCCAGAGAGGCTAGCACAGCCTAACCTCTCGCTGGAAGGCTTCGAAGTCATCGATGAAATCAAGAGCGAGCTTGAGAAAGTCTGCAAAGGAGTTGTGTCTTGTGCAGATATCCTTACTACTGCAGCACGCGATGGAGTTGTCCTGGTGCGTGTGTGTGTGCATGTGCGTGCGTGTGCGTGCTCATTAAAACTCTCTCTCTCTAGGCTGGAGGTCCTTCATGGGATGTACCTCTGGGAAGGAAAGACGGGAGAATCTCAGATATCAAAGATGTTCAACTTCCGGAACCACATGATAGTGTGGACACATTGATTGGAGAATTCGCTGCCAAGGGACTGATCTCACCGATTTAGTTGCATTCAGGTGTGTACACATACACACACATACATCATCATGTATACAAATATATATGTTAGGTGCACACACTATTGGTCATGGAAGCTGCAATTTATTCAAGGAGCGTCTCTCTGGTGATCCAACAATCACTGTATCTTACGCCAAGTACCTGAAGAAGTTGTGCCGGAACCAGACGACTGCTATGAACGACCCGGTGACACCGAACCGATTCGATAACCAGTACTACAAGAATGTACAAAAGTTGAAGGGTCTCTTCCAGTCGGACGAGGAATGAACTTTGATGGACGGACTAAGCCGCTTGTTGACGGATTCGCAGGCAACAGTCGGAGGTTCTCGTCACAGTTTGGTGCCTCCATGTACAAGTTGATAACTCTGCCGGCTTTCCAATCCAATGTTGGTGGCGTGAGATCGGTGTGTTCCATTGCAAAGTAATGGGCGAAGCATTTTTTTACAAGTACATAATTTGTGTGTTTGATGAATTCTTTAAATTTTTTTGACATAATAAAGAAAATACATTGATCGATGTAAAACATGTACACTATGCATATTAATGTATAAGCACTCTTTACATATAATATGTGATGGATTAAATCTCTATAAAATAAATTTATAATTTCTTAAATCGTATCAGTATAGAATATTTAATATTTTAATATATAGTTCATTAATTTATAAAACAATATATAAATATTCAAACTTTAGCCTAGGCTTTTTCCCTTTTTAAACACAATTTAAACTTTAAAAAAATTTAAAAACTCTCTTTATAATTTTCTATTAATGAAAAAAAATCTTAATTAAAAATAAGCTATTAAGTATTAAAAGTTATAAATTAATGCATGGATAAATAGAAAAATCATAATATATTAAAGATTATAAATTTATAAAATATAACATATTAGAATGTCAACTGTATATTCATACTTTAATCACTATACACGCGTTAGAATGTATGCATGTACAGTTAACACTGTAATATGGTATACCCTCACTACATCCATACTGTATGTGTACATATGTATATACATATGTGTAGACACACACTTTCAAACATGAAATAAGGTCACCAACCTTTGACTTTGCATGTCCAATATCTTGTGTTATTTTGAGAAGCTTACGCTCGATCGTGCAATGTGAAAGTTCTATTTATAACCTTTACATTTTTAATAATATCCATGTGTAACCTCCACATTGTGCTTAATGATATGATATGTAAACATTGTTTCAATTTCTTATTATACATATAAACATTACATTATGATCCCCATTTTTTGTAATGGTTTGAATCACGCTCTCACACACACACAAATTGTATTTTATGTTATTATATATTATTATTACTATATAGATTATAATACTAACTTCTATTAAGCACATACTCAAGAAGAGTGTTTTATTATATCACATGCATATGGAACATAATATTGTTAAAACTCCATCTTTTGTTTTAGTGAGTTAAAACATTATTAATGGTTTAATATATATTTTAGTATGTTTTAAATATGTACCCTCACATAAAAATTAAAAGTAGAATTTATTTTTAAAGATTAATAAAAGTATTTATATATATATATATATCACAATATAATATAATTATTTAAAAGTTATGACTTATTAACATTTGCTTATTTGTAATAATTTACTAATTCTCTCGTTCTATTTCATTTCAAATTTCTTAATGAGTTAAATGTATATAGTTAATTAACCAGATAATTTAGAGATAAAAATATAATAAAGTTTTATATTGAGATTTATCATGTGTTAAAAAATATTGGAGCATATAAATTTACATTAACAAGTCTATATCTAAGGTGACATAAAATAATTTAAAAACTTATGGCATATAATTGTATATTCATACATGTAGATTTATACTGTATTGTGGCAGGTAATTAAATGATATCACTGTTGTAATTATTATGGACTTAAAAACAACTTGTTATAACATATATATAAATGTTTTTTAAAAATTATTAGTACACATGCCCGCCCAATGGGCTTAATTATTTAATAATTTATTAATTAATAAACCTGTAATTCAATTATTATTCTTAACTTGATTAGTTTATTTTTAAGTTCATATATTTACTCATTAATCCTTATCTTAACTTTATGAGTTTATTTTTAAGTTGGTCAGTAACGAGTTATTATTTTTAATTTGGTGAATTTGTTTTAAAATTAAAGTTTAGCTCAATTGTTATCCTTAACTTAGTAAATTTATTCTTGTTCATATAAATGGATTTAACTATTTGATTGAGTTGTTATTCTTACATGACCTTTTAACTTTTAAGTTTATTTGTGATTAGATTTAATTACTTAATGATCTTAACTCTATTATTATCTTTAACTTAGTGAATTTATTCTTAAACTAGATTTTAATTAATTATTATTCTTAACTTAGTGAATTTAATTTTATTATCTTTAATATGATAATGTATGCCATATATAATCATGCATGACCTATATTTAATCCAACAGCCTCGATAAAGTCATGTGGGTTTAAGATTTAAAATGGTAATAAATGAAATAAAAATTTATTATTTACTTAGTTATTATCTTTATCCTGATAAATAATGCAGTTATTATCCTTAACATAGGAAGTTTATGATTAAGTTCCTATATTTATTCATGCATGGGCTTAATTATTAACTTAATTATTATTTTTAACATGGTGATTTTATTCTTAAGTTGGACTCTTTATTCTTGATTTAATGAGTTTATTTATAAGTTGAAGCCTTAACTCATATGTACTTAACATGGTGAGCTTATTCTTAATCTGGTTAACTTGATGAGTTCAATATTAACTATGACATTCTAACTTGATGAACTTATCCTTAAATCTTAAATTTACCTATGTAAATTTAATGTTCCTTATCCTTAACCTAATGAATTTATTTTTTAAACCCTAAATCTTATTGTTATCCTTAATCCAATGGGACTTTAATTCAATTATTATCTGAGTTCACATTTAACTTAATTGATATATTTAATATGGTGAGTTTATATCAAAACACATGCCATGTAATGCATGACTATGTTTGATCTGTCAATCTTAATAATGCCATGTGAGTTTAGAATTTAAAATGATTGTTTATGATTTCAATAGATTAATAATGTGCCATGTGCGTTTATGATTTAAAACGATTGTTAATGAATTCAACAATTTTAATATCGTTGTGTGGGTTCAAAATTTAAAAATGTGTTGATGAGGTTAATGGCACTAGAGTGCCACACGAGTGTAAGATTTATAATGATCGTTGATGAGGTTAATGATCACATTAGTGTCATGTGAATTAAGATTTAAAATAATAATTAATAAAATTTAATGGACTTAATAACTATGTAGGTTTAAGATTTATAATGATCATTGATAAGATTAACGATCACATTAATATTATGTGAATTTAAGATTTAAAATGATAATATAATAAAGTTTAGTAGACTTAATAATCACGTGGGTTTAAGATTTATGATGGCCATTAATGAGGTATTCATGACACCCATGCATAATATAATAAACTTATTATATAAGATAACAATTTAATGTAGATATTTAATTAAAACATTTTTATTTTCTTTTAATTATCATTTCAACTACCCATATTTTCAAACTTATTGCTCATATTGAAGGATTAAAATTTTTAAAATTTACATTTTTATCTTTTAAAAGAAATTTATATACTTCAACACATTTATAAAATTAAAATATGCCATCAAAATAATTTCTTTAGAAACATTAGTAATAACAATTATAATTATTTCAAACATCTAAAAAATAATTAAAATGTAACTAAATTTTGATACCAAATATTTAAAAAAATCTACAAATGTTATTTATTTGTAAATTATTAAATATTTCATACTTATTATTATATAAACTTAACCTATCTAGAAGGTAATTTTCAAAAGTAAATTTGTAATATCTAATATCAGCATTTATCCATTTAACACCTTTCATTAATATTAATGTATTGTAAAACATTTAATATAACAAATTCGATCCTCATCAGAGTTAGAGAGAGAAAGACCTCTCATATGCATGCATACACCAAATATTAGATCTTTCAAAGATGTACTCATCTCCAACACGATCGGTTCCTGCTGAACTGCATATATGTACACACACAGATGTGTGTGTATGTGTGTGTGTGTGTGTGTGTGTGAAATTGGTGCATGTATGTTCTCTCCTTCTGTTCAAAGATTAAAAACTTACAACTTAAGTCACCTGTATATGAACATGGTAAATGCTTAATAATGTGTTTAAACACAGAATGCTTTATGTAATCAAATAATTGTTTAAGATGCTCAGTCGTATATACAGAGAGAGATTTAAGATGCTCAGTTAATCTGTCCAAATGAGACCTGATATCCCACCCAACAAGAACCCCCACACACACACAAATGTATACATAACATACAAGGCATAATATCAATATTCGTTTGAAGATGCTATAATGTAATAGCATAAACCCGTTCTCTCCAGATGCGGTGTGTGTGCGCGCGTGTACAGATTCACGTTTATATACATACACAGACACGGGGAATCCTAAACCATTATTACATATGCTCACTCATATAATGCAAAAATATCTAACTTCCCTATCACGGTATGTGTGTGCGTGTGTGGGAGAGAACACAGCCACACACATGCATACACCAGAGACTGAGGGAATCCTAAAGCCATAATATAAATTTTTGTTTGATGCTCACTCCTATAATGTACATTAACATAAAGCCATGCAAACCTCACAAACTACACACTACTGTTCTTTCCAGATGCGACCTGTGACTCTAAGTTTCAACTCTTTCCTATCCCCACCAGAGAAGAACAAGGCCATGTTCCTCTGAATAATTAAACCATCATGACTATCTCTAACCTTACGGTGGCTGTCTCGTATGCTGCGTGGTACTCCCTGCCACGTGAGTTTGCGTCCGTTTGCACCCACCTCCAGACTGTAGCTGAAGTTCTTTGCCTCGTTGTCGTCCCCCATGAAGCGTAGGAATGCCATGTACACTGGTGCTACCCCCAGCTGGAATGCCTCAAAGTGTAGACAGAAGTGCTGTCCAAAGCAATTGAACACCTGCACATGACACCAATTATAACATTAACACGGAGCATAATGACGTTATATACGTAGCTGTATCTGTTTATATAATCATGTGTATACACAAGTGTATAGACATAGTAAATTGCTGTGCACAATATACATGTATGTATGTATGTGTAAGTAGATAAGAATAATTCATGTATGCTTCTGATACACAAACATATACATGCCACACACACACACACATACCGTGAGCATCCAAGTAGCATTCTCGACTTCCTGGGGGTTTGACTTCACATATCTATGGTTGAAGGTGCAACCATTGTGCATATCAACCTTGTGATCATCTCTAAGATGCGCAACAAGCGTAGGAATATCCCCGGTCACGGAACATTCCGATCCGGCATAAGGGCATTATATGGCCTGAACGTGACTGAGACTCGTGCTTGAGCTTGCTGTAGTATGGAAATATCTCCGGACAACCGTGGCTCTGATACCGGCAAGGTAGCTCCAGTGACTCAGCTACTTTCTCGAGGGCTAAACAGCGAATGTTACCAAGCTCGTATCGGCATGTTGGACACCGGTTATGAACTCGGACCTTGCATGTTGAGCACAATGTGTGTCCGTTTGGGCACTGAAAATAGAGAATATACCATCAGCATATATGCACATGCACTGATATATCGATATATACACATACAAGTGCACATATGTATATATATGATCTATATAACATAACAGTTAAATGTATATATACATGCGAGCAACACGTTCAGCTATAAACGGGTATATATGTAGCAATATGATAAATTATTGTACATATCAGTCATAACGATGAATAATCATCTCTCTCTCCCTCCCTCCCTCCTTTCCCTCTCTCTCTCTCTCTCACACACACGCACGTAATGCATGGAACAAGAATATATTCTAAAGCTTACGCATTACAATGTACATATGGAAGCAAAGTATAGTACCCACGATATATTCTTAACGTAGTACACGAAGCAAGAACAAATTGTACACTTTTCTTTTTTATGTTGCTAATGCTCTGCTATTTTAAATGGCTCCGAACCTTAGAATTATTTATACATATATGATAAACTTAAAAAATAAATGTAGAACATGTTTCATGTAATTTTACCTGATGGATCGGTGGATACATGGAATTGGTGCAGACTGGACATTCGAGAAGCTCATAGACGCTGCTAGACGGAGATCCACCGAACTTCCCGGAGAGAGCAGCAAACAGGACCTTTGGGAGGCATCACAAAAGTGGCGGAATCAGTCTCAGACACATCCGGCATCTCGCTTTCAACCTGTGGCGTTTCCACAACCTCGACATAGTTCGTGCTTGGCATCTTCTCAAAGATCTATCCAAAAGGTCCGATTTTAACCCTAGAAACCCTAAGACTGCTTGTTTTTCACCGATTCTGCCACGGATTGATGGAGATTTGATGAAAATATGCGATTTCAGACCTGTCACAGCCTCGATTCTTTGCTAGAATCGCTAGAAACCCTGACGATGCCCGTTTTTACAGATTGTGCTACTTCTTGTCACGGACTCCAAAATCTGTTTGCCCAAAATCTGCGATTTCAGACCTGGAATAGCCGCGATTCTTGCTAGAAACCCCAGTACTGCTCGGTTTCTTGCGATTTCGTGCCACGGATTGATACAGAAGAGGGAGAATGCATGCAATACAAACCCTACATGCCTGAATCTGTGCAAATCTGTACCTGTTCTTCTCGCGGATTGGCGAAGAACACGAAGTAGGATATACACATACACGACAAAGGCGGATTAAGGAAGATCGCCGCAGGGGCTAGAAGGCAGCCCGCACAAATGCCGCCCTCTAATCCTCCGCTGCGTTGTATCATGCTTCATCGTGGCCGTTTAATCCTATACGGTCCCGATTAATCCACTCTATCACTTTACTAAACTAAAAGTCCTAAAATTTGAATTTTGAAAATTTTGAATTGTTTACATGTAAATGTTCTTCACTTGTGAATTTGAATATATCTTTTAAAAAAATTAAATTGAATCCTGTCTGCCAACCCAGCATGGAATAATATTTGTCTTTGTAACTATGAATATTTTTTGAATTTGATTATTAGTTAGATGTCAGTATATTTAATTTCTTTTCTTTATTTTACTTTAACACAATTGACAAATCATCAGACATTGAAGATGGAGACTTGTACAATTAAATTAACCGTATGATATTGTTTGATTAAGTCAGCTTAAAAGTAGACTTCTATGGTTAGAAAGTATAATTTCCATTGTGACAAGGTTTGCGTCAACCTAACAATATAATATTACTAGATTTTCACGGTAATTATGTCTAATACTTGTATAGTTAAAAAGTATAATTATGTACCCACTAGGTGACAAGGTTTGCGTCAACCTTGTTAACAGAGAATATTACTAGATTTTCACGGTATATTCTGTGTAATACTTGTACAATGCTGTTCCGTATCTTATAATGTACAGTCGCAAGTTGCGAGTGGGTAGGTGCAAGTGCACCAGTTGCATTTCCAGTGATATTTGCATGTAGCCCACGTACAGACGGGTTAGGGTTAGGGTTTATGATTATATTAAGTGCCTGTGATTGCTGCTGCTGTTGCAGTCTTGTCCGGTCCATAGACTATCAGGTAGTTGTCATGTTGGAGCATTTACATAATAATAACAATTCGGCTTTTTACATAATAATTCTTTACGATTAGGGTTTAGGGTTAAATAAACCCAACCATAATCCTTAAACCCTTAAACCATGCATTGTGATGAATTTCCCGGGCAGAAAGCCGAGTCTACAGTTCATAATATCAGCAGTGGAGAGTCTAGAGAAGCGTCAATATGCACCAGATGGAAACCTATATGCATCCCTCATACGCAACTGTGGTGACTGCAAAGCACTCTCACAGGGCAGGCGTGTACATTCGCATCTCACCAACCATGGATTCGGCAGCGACAGATTCTTGGGAAACCTCCTCGTGCAGATGTACGGTAAGTGCGGTAGCCTCGAAGAAGCTCATACGACCTTCCGTACAATGCCTCACAGGAACAGGTTCACGTGGGCAATCCTCATGTCTGCATATGCCCAGAATGGACATTCCTGGGAAGTAATCGATCTCTTCCATGAGATGGATTTGGAAGGCATCCGTCCAGATTGTGTAAACTTTGTAAGCCTGCTTAATGCATGCTCTCATGCAGGCGCACTCTCGGAAGGCAGGCTGATACACTCTAGAGTATCGCTACTTGGATTGGTGGGCGACGAGTACATGTCTTGTGCACTGGTTACCATGTACGGGAGATGCGGTTTGGCATCGGAAGCAAAGTCCATCTTCGATTCGGCTCCGAGGGGAGACGTTGTCACGTGGAATGCAATGCTTGCAGCATACGCCCAGAATGGGCACTATACAGAGGCTATGAGTCTCTTCCGTGACTACACACGCTCCGGTGTCTCTCCTGACAACGTGACGTACATCACGGTGTTGTACGCGTGTGCGTGTCTTGAGGATCTCGACGAGGGCGCGAGGATACATTCCTCCCTCGATCCGAAACAGATCCTTGACGACCCTGTACTGTCAAATGCCCTTCTTACAATGTACTACAAGTGTCAGAGTGTGGAGGTCGCCGAGGAGATCTTCGAACGGATGTTGAACAGGACGGATGCGACGTGGAACGTGGTTGTTTCGGCAAATGCACAGTCTGGGCAGCCGAGGAACGCCATCCATCTCTACAGGAGGATGAGCCATGAAGGGTTCCGACCCGGTGAGATTACTTTCATGAGTGTGTTAGATGCATGCTGCCTGCTCAAGGACCTCGAGGAGGGTAAGAGAGTCCACTCGTGGATGACTGAGATGGGAATTGATCGCCAAGTTATTATCGGGACCAACCTGGTTAACATGTACGGGAAATGCGGCAGCGCTCTAGAAGCGAGACGTGTGTTTGATACCCTGAAACGCAAGACACTCGTCACATGGACGGCGATGATAGCAACATATGCACAGAATGGAGAGAGCCGCGAAGCACTCGACACGTTCTACTGGATGGAAGAGATACAGGAAGAGTGTCATCTCGATAACATTGCACTCATTACCATCATAGATGCATGCACGAGAGTTGGGGATTTACAAGAGGGACGTAGAGTACACGAACGTGTGAAACACTACGGGCTTGAGATGGATCTGCTCGTCTCGAACTCACTGATTACCATGTATAACAAATGTGGTAGTTTATCGGGATCCAAGGTGATCTTTGACAATATTAAGAACCCTAATATTGTCTCCTGGAATGCCATGCTGGCTGCATATTGTGAACATGGTCTCAACCAGGAAGTGGTGGATTTCTATGGAAAGATGGTAAACCTCGGTGAGCTTCCTGATGATGTGACTTTCGTGAGTCTGCTCTTTGCGTGTAGTCATGCAGGGTTATTTGAGCATGGATTACTGCAGTTTTTGTGTATGAAAGGTGACTACGGTGTGGAGTGTAGATTTGAGCATTATATATGTGTGGCGGATCTACTGGGGCGTGCTGGCAGGCTAGACGATGCCGAGGAACTGCTGGATAAGGTTCCAATAAGAGATGCAGCTTCGGCATGGAATACGCTTCTGAGTGCGTGCAAGATGCACTCGAATGTGGAGAAGGGGGAGAGGGTTGCGGAGAAGATATTTGAGCTTGATCCGCAGGCGGCTCCTTCGTATGTGTTGTTGTCTAGCATGTATAGTGCGGTGGGGAGGTTTGCTGATGCTGCCCGAGTTAGGAGAAGGATGGAGGAGAACTGTGGTATGACCAGCTTTAAACTCAAGAGTTTTGATTAATCACCGTGTACGTACGTTGTTTCGTGCGTGTGGAGATAAAACTATGGTTTGTTTGGTGTTTTGTTTGTGGTTATACACTAAACACTTTCACTAGGTACTCATGTAAGTCTATCTCAAGGATAGACAGTTTTGAATACAAAAAAGTAGTTTATAACAGTGGGCGTAAGTACGCGTGTGTGTTGACATTATTGATTATACATGAGCTTATTAAACAATAAATTAATGGAGGCAAATACCAAAAATAAACTTTTAAGTCAGAAATTTTACATATATGTATATGTATTTATAAAATTATACGGTTATGGTTATGTGAAAAATAATTTTTTTGATTTCAATGCAAGGATGGTATTTGGTTTTAAAATCGAATCAATTTCAAAGGAGAAACTTGTAAGGTTCCATAGTATATACTACGTATATATGCCAGGCATACTCTGCCATGGGTGCCATGTGGCACTATGATTCAGGCACACTAATTTAGGTGTTGGCTAATCTGGGCACCATGATTTACCCGGTAGCAAGAGTGTTAACACTGGCACAAACACTTAATATAAATACCTTATATGAGTCAGACCTAATCGAATCATATTTAGTATTCACACCTCTTTCATTGGTGAAGATGTTGGGCAGTCCTTCGAAGGCTTAGGTTTTTTGTGTTTTTTTTGTTCCCTTTCCCTTGTGTTCTTGCAAACGAAGAAAGGTAGTTGCAATTGTTTGATGTACTGCAGTTGACCATGGTGAATCAAACTGTTTTCCTACAAGAAATTCACCAAGGTATACAACAAAATGCCAATATGTCGCAAAGTGCCAATCCACACTTTTTGGGTTTAAATCCACGTGTTCATCCAAAGTTCTTCAAGGGGGAGGTTGGAGCAGACATGTATCATTGGTGGGAACACTTTCAAGGAATTGCTAACTACCATGGATGGTCTGAATCCTAGCAGTTGTGAAAGTTCCAATGTGTCTACAAGGACTTGTTTTGCAATGGTACAGTGGTGTCCCCGTTCTTGATCGACAAGATTAGAACATCTTATTCCAGCAATTTAAGCAAGCTTTTGGTAAGCCCGAGGATTTCGCTGCAGTTTTTCTTGAGTTCCACGACTTGAACAAGTGTCGGGAGAGACCGTTCAATGATTCGGGATCAAGTTTCGAAACTTGGTTAATCGTGTGGATCCAAGCATAACAGAACAGGTACGGTTAGGCTTGTTGTGGCTGGCTCTTCACCCTGATTTGGCTGGCTTGGTGGAGGGATTTGGTCCTTCGACTGTGGAGGAGGCCTTATGGATTGCATAGCAATTTGAGAACTTGTTGGGTGCAACACAATGTGTGTATCCTATACCGGCACCTATTCTTGGAACTTCTTTGATATCTGATCCTGTTCCAATGGAGGTGGGTGTTGTTCAGACGGATGACAAGTCCTCAGGCCGTAGAAGGGGCCCAAGCCAAGTTGCTGATTGGCGTGGTCGTGGGCGGAACATTCAGTGCTATGAGTGCCGTTGGGGACATATTGCACGAGCATGTGCAAATCGACATCAAGTAGCTGCCATCGAGACTACAAGAAAAAGTTGAGATGCTTCCTTAGTTGGAAAACGGGGAGTAGTGCATGGGGACCCATGTGCACATTGCACCACATCTAAAGAATTTGATTCTTGCGCATGGTCGGCACTTCCCCGAAGCACCTTTGTTCTTCCATGCTTATGCGGGCATAGGGGTCTCGAGTGAGTTATCGAACACCAAGCATTTTATGTTTGTATTCTTCGGCATGGTAGAAGGAACTCTTGTTTCAATCTTGGTGGACTTTGGATCCAGTATATCTTTATTAATTGATCAATAATTGAATCCTTACATTTGCACACAGTACTAGCTGAGTGGACTTTAAAGGTAGTGTTTGCTGATAAGAAGTCCTTTGCTTGATTGATCACATCGAATTGCACATGTGCCTGTGGTGTGAGGAGGATACTACATATACTTCCGTTGTAGGTGATGCCGAGCCAAGTCCATAACATCATCCTGGGTGTCAATTGGCTTTATGAGGTCAAGCAAGATGTGATTTTGAGACGTGCATGTTATCTATCTTAGGATGCCCCCATTGTAGGCTACATGACATGCACCACATGGCATAGCGACAACATTGTAGGGCTTTGTGGCGCCTAAGGAAGAGCCTTCTCCATAGCAACAAGCTAAGGATATCAAGGACTTGTTGGCGAGGTATCCGAGCCTATTTAAACCCATTGTAGGAGCTGTGAATCCCATGTTAACTACTTGACATTACATCCCGCTTGGTACAACTCACCCGATTAGGATGGGGCTCAGGCAACGTTCTCTAAAGAAGAAGGATATCTTGAATCATTGTGTGAGGGAGATGCTAGAGTTAAAGGTGATACGTAAGTCTTGAAGTTTGTGGCGGCAGAACCACACCTAGTTCCAAAGCCGGATGGGACTAAATGTTTCACTATTGACTTCATACCATTGAATGATGTTTCTGTTCTAGATTCATATCCACTACCGAGGGGATGATTTGGTCAATACATTGGGGAATAGCCGGTACTTCACTATCCTTGACATGGCTTCTGGCTATTGGTAGATCCTTATGGCTCTTGAAGATGTAGCAAAGACAGCATTTTAAACACCATCCGGTTTGTACAAATTTACGGTTATGCCATTTGGGTTGGTTGAGGCTTCCATCGGATGATGGACAAGCTATTAGAGGGCTTTGAAGAATTTGCACGTGCATATATTGATGACCTTCTGATTCACTATGTTACGTGGGAGGAGCACCTTCAGTAGTTAGAATGGGTCCTGCAACGATTGGTGCAATACGGGCTGAAGTTGAAAAAGCAGAAGTGCAAGTTTGGATGTACCTTCTTGAAGTACTTAGCATTCATCATCACAGTAGAGGGTGTGAAGCTGGATCCCGAGAAGACCCTGGTTGTACGAGAATTTCTGGCTCCTAAGTCAGTGGCAGAGTTGCAGCGTTTCTTGGGGAAGGCGACATGTTTAGTGAGGTTTGTTCCGCGATTCTTAGATCTAACAACCCATTGCGAGGATTGTTAAAATAAGGAGCTCAGTTCTTGTTGTCCAAGAAGTGTCAAAAGGTGTTCGAGGATGTTAAGGCACTACTAGGATCTCCACCTTCCCGAGCTCTTGTGGTAGTGGCAATCCCTATGGCATTGTTGCCAAATGCCCTCCTTGATCGCGTCCTTCTGAGGCAGGAAGACATTATGAAGGCCCAAAAGATGGAGCCATGGATCAGGAGGTTGCATGAGGTCTTGAGTAATGAGGTACCCTACGAGGATCTTAACTTTCGTACATATGCATGATCTTTTAGACTAATGGATGACATGCTTGTGTTTGCTGGAGATGGTTTTGAGTGTCGTGAGATGACACCACCAATTTACATTAACTCCTGGTTGCAGTTCTTTCATGACAACCCGATGTCCGGACACATGGGATTCCAACGATGCCTTGAAAGGATTCGGCAGCACTTGTATTGGCCCAATTGCGGCAAGACCTGCATAAGTATATTCATATGTGTCCAGAGTATCAATAGCATAACGTGTCCACACTTACTCCTGCTACAACCCTGGAGCCAATTCGAGTTTCTCCCCTTTGAGCTGGTAGCTTATGACATCATGGGACCATTTCTTGTGTCGCAATTTGGCAATTGATACATCATGTGTGCTCTGATTACTTGCCTCGGTGGGTAGAAGTGTGTGCTTTGCCAGATGCTAGAGCAACTTCTATCATCAAGTTCATGTTAGCTCAAGTGGTGCTAAGGCATGGTTGCCCCGAAAGAATTTTATTAGATCAAGAATTGGGCTCGGCAGCGGAAACAATAGCTTTGTTGATGCGACGGTTGCAAATCCGACAATCTTTGCCTCAGCATATCATCCTGAGACTGATGCTTTAGTGGAGCGTTTGAACATAACTTTCAAAATCATGCTTGCCAAGTATGTGAACCCTGACCATATGGATTGAGATATGTGGCTTCCATATCTCCAATTTGCTTATGTTTCAACCCCTCACAAGTCAACAAGGATTTCCCCATTTAAAACTTTGTATGGTCGTGAACTTGTGTTGCCGCCAACAGTTGGCATCACTCTGCACAAGGCACGGTATATAAATGGGCATATGTGGTTGGAGCATTTAAACCAAGTCCTTTCTCTGTTGTATGTTTAAAGTGGAGAACAGTTAGCCCGGGCACAAGAGTATCAGCGTCAAACTTACAATCAACGACATCAAACGCCTCCTCAATATCAAATGGGAGATTTGGTTCTCGTTAAGTTTCCGAGGTTAGGGAATCAAACACACGCAGCAGGGCTTTAGCCGCAATGGGTTATACCTTGGAGTGTTGAAGAACTGTTGGGGACACAAATGTATCGCTTGAAGTGGTGTGATGGTGTTCAGGAGTCACAACATGTCGCTCATGTGTATTGGCTATTATCGTTCCACCAGTGGACACTCCCAGGGAGGAAGACAACCTTGATAGGCAGACATCACGTCTTGAGAGGGGGATGATATAGGTTCCATCGTATATATTACATATATACGCTACGCATACTCTGTCATGGAGGTGCCATGTGGCACTAGGATTCATGCACACTAATTGGGCGTTGGCTAATATGGCAAAGTATACGTCTTGATACGTGTCTGGCAAAGTATATGTATATAAAGAGCACTAATCCTAGCATAGACACTTATTATAAATACCTTGTATGAATCATATTTGGTATTCACACCTCTCTCAAACTTACAAGAAAAAAGACTCTAAGTTTTGAAAAAAAAATACAAATAATAATAAACTGAAATATATATTATTTATTATGACCAAACTTATTACATAAATATAAGTTGATTAAAAATATATATATATTTAAAAACCTTTAAATTAAGATAGTATTAAATTTATATTTTATATAGATCATTAAATTCATAATTTAAAAAATTATTTTATTGATTTATTTTACTAATCGACAGGAAAGTCTTGAGAAGTTAGATAACTAATAAACAATACTTCTCTTTTAAAAAAGAGTTAAACAATTAATAAATAATACTTCTTTTTATAAAATTATTCAATTTTTCATTTAAAATTAATGTCAGCTAATTAATACATTAATGGCATCGACAAGTGTGTAAAGCATTTGCATGTCCTCATTAGTTACAAATGGTATTAAAAAATATATATTAAAATATTTGGTTAAAGAAATAATAATCGTATATATCAAAATATATAAAAATGTATATTGGTACACATATTTATAAACATATAAATATAATGTTTTTTATACAAGTATATGTGATTTAAATTGCCACATGTACATTACTAATGCAGGATATATATCAATATAATATATAAATAGCATTTATCATATATATATTTCAAATTGAAAATGTAAAAGGATTGAAATTAAAAGAGGTTTGAATAAACTTGTTTTATAATACACAGTTAGTGTTATTCTTGTTGGTGTTATTGTTACCTTTTTATTAACATAATAAGAAAATATTATTATATTGTGATTTAATAAGAATCTTTATGATGGTTTGAATTTATTTTAATAATTAAGAATATAAAAGGGATTTCAAATTATAAAAGGTAATAATAGTTATTTTCATTAAGGTTCTAAATTAACAAAGCATCAAGAGTATATTAGTAATTTGTTATATATAATAATATGAATGATTATTAAAAGAAATGATAAATAAATTAAAAAATAATTCTAATGTATTTTTATGAATATATAGAGCTTCTTAAAATTACTATTTATAATAAAGACTCAAAATTTACAACTAGTATTTTTTATATCTCTAGGAAAAAAAATTGCTTTTTATTATATTATATATGAGAAAATTATATTCTATAAAGTAAAAAGATAATTTTATATTATATTTATTTTATAATAATATGATGCATAATATTAGTTTATGACAATTTTTAGAATACTATATAATTAATTTATAATCATAGTAATACGATAGGTAGTTTAGTGATTGCTTGATTTTAAATATGGATTAAAATTAATATATATAGTAAAACAAAATAGTCTGCTAAATAATAATTAAAATAGTTATTTTATAAATTTTCATTAATGCCAAACAAAACTTATCCTTTATAAAAAAATAAATTTCAATAATAAGATCATTTTGTAAATATATTTCAAATGCATTATACATCACATTTTTATCATAATGATAATTTAAAATAAAAATTATACATTATCATTACATTTGATATGTATTTTGTGAGTTTTTGATAAAAAAAACTTATGCAATTTAATTTGAATGAGTATTCATTATATTAATTAATAAATAAATATAATAATGGTATAATGGTTTTACATATAATGTAAATAAAATTTGGTTTTTCGTTTTTTAGTGCAAATTCATTTTATAATTAATTGGTTTTTCTAGTGTTTCCATTATTATTTTGTAAATTGTTTTATCAATTATAAATGAAAAAGATGATAATGTACACATATATTTATATTAAATAGTGTGTTTTAGTTAGTGAATAATGTATTGTTGATTTTACATTATAATCTTTTTCTTAATTATCTTTCTTAAACCAAGATTGAAGAATTACATACAAAAAAAATGTATAATAAATATATATATTTATACGTGTATATGTTAAATTAATTATGTAAGCACTTCATTATTTCTTACTAAAAAATCAAAATCATTAATTAATTGCCTATTATATCAATAAAATTTTATCAAAAAATTATATATTATATATATTTATATAAGATAGGTTATCACAATTAAATAAGTTGATAATTCAATGATTATTATTGAATTTGTTTTATAAGGGTTTTTTATTTCCATTATAAGATTAAAAAAATTTATTGTATTAAATTTAATGAACAATTTACTCATAATATATATTATATCATACATATATACATGTACATATTTATAGTATCATACACATATGTACTGTATATTAAAAAAGACCATGCATTAATGAATACATTATATATATAAAATAATTTAATTTTACCATATTAATCAATTATATTTAATATAATTTTCTGAATTTTATGTTTACATTATTGGAGCGTTTTAAAGGATTAAGAGTCGAAGAATTTTCAGATATCATTTTAATTTTAATTAATAAAAATGTATAAATACTTAATTATGTCTAAAAAATTTATAACTCATAATTTTATGTTCACATATCAAAGTTATTACTGTTTTTCCTTTAGTTTTTAATAACCACAAATGTGATTCATTTTATATGTTAATTTAATTCATCATATTTAACTTTAAATTCTTCTTAATAATTTTAATTACTTGTTTTTTCTTTCTTTGCGCCTCTTGTACTTGTGTAAAATAATTTTAATTTTAATTATGTTTCTTAGATATTATTCTTATTCATAATTAAAATATATAAATTTTATGGAATTTCTATATGGACTCTTTCCTTTGTTTTAACCTAATTTCAAATAAATATATTTATTTATTTTGAAATTATAAAATAAAAATACATGAATTTACAATTTAGATAAGAAACTCTAAATTTTAAATTTATGTGAATTTTATATATTATATATTGTACAAGAATTTACTATTTAATAAATTCAGAATTTATTATCTACATTATTTACATTTTTTTATTCTGAAATAATTAAAGTATACTATATTAATAAATTTAAATTATGAATTTAATAATAAATCTTTAAGTACTCATTTTGAATATAGATCAGTTTTAAAAGAATTTTTAAAAAAAAAGTATTTTAAAAATGAATTTTAATTTTTTTTATTTTCTTAGAATAAATCAATTAGCTGTCTCTAAAGCTATATCTAATAAATAAGAACACACACTCATTTATAACCAGTGGATGCCTACAACACATGCTACATACAAATTTGGATTGAATGAAACCACCGTATTAAGATGTAGCTTGTATAAATACAACTAGAGATAATTATAAATTTTATAATGTTACCGTATAATATTTAATTTGAAAATTATTAAAGCTAAGGAATAATACTAAAAAAATTAACATGCGCACCATAATTAACCGATTTATGATACAGAATAATTTTACTAAAACAGAAAATTTGTATTAAAAAATTAAAACTCCACATTCTATTTAATACACTATCAAACTTTAAATCATATACTGAACAAAAAATCAGAAAGTATATATCACTACTACTAGTAGAAACTTAATTAATATAATACGTTATTAATATTTTGGGAATATTAATAAATATCACAATATAATCGTATATAATACTTGTCATGTTATCCTCACCGTACGATTGGTAGCATCTTCCCTAATAGAATATTATTTATTAAAATAGATAAGGAAACAAGTATTGTTTATATTATTTTTAACTTAATTGAACTAAGGAATACAAATACACTAAAATGAAGGTTATCATATCAATACACAAATTTAATTAAAAATAATCATGACTTAATTTAGGGTTCTTCAGATTATTCAGCAGGGCGACAATCTGCTGCGCCGCCACTCCAGGTACATTTCTTTCTTTATGAAACGAGTACATGAATAGTTTGCACATCACTGTCTGCTCCGATGCTTAATCTCTTGATCACAGATGTGCTATTGTGTCTCACAGAAATCTCATATTGCCCATGAAATCCCTATAAGAATACACACATATATGTATTTATATACACACACACCCCTGGAGAACTCATCGAATGTGTGTGTGTGTGTGTCTCTCTCTCTAGTATATACCTGGAATTGGAAGCTGCCATGGTGATCTGTGGTACCTTTCAAGCCTACAGTTCTTATGTTCTTCAAGAAGACATCAACTGTGTCTCCTGTAGGTAAGTTCTTAAAATTATTATCTGTTAAACACATTCTGTAACACCCATTTGGATGTAATGCTGTCCACAGAACTATTCCCTTTACTGCTGGATGTGAAAATGCCTCCCGTAACACTTGTTGAAGATATAGCGCCTGCAGGTAAACAAGTATGTATATATACGTCTAATCTCTCTCTCTCTCTCTCTCACACACACACACACACACACACACACGTACCTGGCTTTCGGAGTCAACAGTATTCATGATCAACCTCGGTGAGCCAAATAGGCATTTCTAATGTAGCAAGCTTATCTATAACAGCCCTCATGTAAACCAAGTTAGGCTTTCCTGAGAAGTGCCCTTCCAAACCAATACCCAGCTTCTCCACTCCAGCAACCTTTAGTTCCAGCAACTTGTGTACATAGTTATCTTAACAAAACAAGTAGTTAGTAACTTAACATATATGGATCTCTCTCTCTCTCTCTCTCACACACACACACACACCTGGAGAACTCTTCGAATCTTGTGTGGTTTCAATAACGTTATAGTCATTTAAGAACAATGTCGTTTTGGGGTCAATTTCCTGTGCAAGCTTGTATATCTCAATTGCTGCATCTTGTCCCAGCTTGCTTTCAAAGAATGAGAAGTGTAACATCTCGTTTAGCACATCCCATTGTGGAAGTTCCCCTAAGATATGTATTATAACAATTAACACACACAGCACACGCGCACATACAAACACCCACCTGCATAATGTCCCATAACAGACTGAAGTCTAGAGAATGCAGCGGTCCGGAGCTCAGCAGGACTTAAGTTCTTAACCCATGAAGGTTGGTATTGTGGATCATCCCAGAATACATTGTGTCCTCTTACTAATATGTTGTTTGCCTTGCAGAAAGCTAGCATTCTATCCGCAGTTTCATATGACACTTTCCCTTGTTCACGCTCTGTAGCATACCATTTCATCTCGTTCTCAAACACTGCTGTGTTGAATCTTGTGACGAACCATTTCTAACAAACCAAGTAAGTTGTTGCGTGTGTGTGCGTGTGTGTTTTGTTCTTACTTGGTATGTAGGATTGTCCAGGATTGTAGAAGCTATTGCAGAGCCAAAGGGGAAGTCACCGGTGATTTGTTCAACACTAATCTCTGCATTTTCAATGCCTCTTCCCTTGCAATCCGTAACGCTCAAGGTGACAGCTCTTTTGCGGCTCTGTTTAGAGGTAAATTCTAATATATTAAAATATAATACATATTTTATAGTATAAATAAAAATTCCCATAAAATAGATGTTATTACATATAATTCACTATCATATTTTTAATTATTGTATACCGTCTTAATAGTGATTTCCTGGTTGTTGTTCCACTCTTCATCTGTGAAAGGTTGCATAGATACACTGTCCAGCCAAATATCGACTTCGGATCTGCAGTCTGTAACAGTAATCTCCTATGAGATGTATATCTGTTTATAAACACTTCATTCGTGTGTGTGTGTGTGTGTGAATATGGGGTTAACTCTTACCTCAAAGTATAAGGTGGCAGATGGGACACTACTATCTGCAATGAACCCTCCTTTAAAGAATGACCAGCAGCCTTTCTTAGCTAGAAGTCCTCCACCAGAGATAAACTGTCCATTAATTTTAATACTGGCTTTAACAAATGCAGTATCATTTCCATCAATTTGCAACCAAGCTGTAAATAGCATAAATATGTTAGATGGATAACATATACATGTGCGTGTGTGTACCTGCAAGGGTGTATTTGATGTCTTTGATGATATTTGGGACTGTTTTGAAGGTCCTTGAAAGGAAGCGGTTCGATTCGTGGCGACAAGGAATTTGTTCTTCGCGGAGTCTGTTTGGAGTTTGAGAGTGCAGCTTCCAAATGGAGACCATCCAAGTAAGTTGTCGTCAAATGAAGGGTTTGTGAGGATTCCTCCTTTATACAGTGGAGTTTTTGGGAACGCTAAACACTGTACATAGATTTTTATATAGTTAATTACTTAATACTATCTTAGTATCATATTATACATATATATCTAAATATATATACATGTATACTAGTACTTCGATCACCACTAGAAAGTGTGCATTAGAATGTAGTTCTATCCATGATAGCTGTGTTAAGTGACGTTACGTAGTGGTGTGCATCTTATTCATACATTATGTCCGATGTACGGGCTAACTCACCTACCTAACTCTTGTGTGTGTGTGTGTGTGTGTTGCAGAGATATACACACAGAAAAACCATGCATAGACAAATCACTATTAATCAACATACAAACACACACCCACATTATATATCCGTGAATTGTGTTAGAAGAAAAGAGTAGGGCTTATGCAAACAGGCAATGTAGTATATTAAATGTAGTTTACCTCTGAGAATGCAGTTTGATCATAGCTCCCATGCTCTGCACATGTACAAGGGATCATTAAAACTTCAACATAAACGAGGCAGGCAGAGTTTAACAATATATATATATATATATATATATATATATATATATATATATATATATCGTCAAACCTTGAGGGGGTGGAGATGGCCTATGATGATGTCCCCAGTGCAACGCAGCAGACGTATTAAAATCATCTACTGGACAGAAGGAAGACAGCTGAAACAAAATGGGAAGGACTATCTGCGAGACGTTCATTGCCGCTCTTGTGAATTTCTCAATCTCCAACATTACAAATTTATACACCCAGTATATACACACTGTTGAAATCTATGTGTATATATCAATCACAATGTGTGAAACTATCTGCTGTTATTTGTTGACAAATGGAAACTATATATATATTTCTAAGTGGTGTTCTTTGTTGCTTTTAAGATATCTGTGGGTCCTCTAACACAATGCTGCTACTTACAAATCACGTTCCGTAATCGAGTAATTAGCTTGAATTACCAGATTCATCTTGTACATGTATCATCCATATACTGGATTTCATACTTTATGCTCACTATGTACGCATATATAAAATATAGAAATGTGATACTGCTTTTGGCACTCAGTATGGTCATTTCTAAAATGGATTATACAGTGGAAGTACACAAATGTGGAAAGATCATCCATGTTGAATATACAAATAATTAAGTGAGGAATTGCGGCTCACAAACAATGTGGATATTTATTTATGAAACCAACAATGAATTTGCTAAAGAAGACTTGGAAACCACGAAAACGGCGCGCAATGCACAAAGTTTTTAATATATATACAAAAATTCAGCAAAGAATTAGCTGCAAGATGCAAGTTGGGACCCTCATGTTCTTGAATTGCCCAACACACAAGTAATCCATTGTCTCTAAAAGTTACATGTGCAAATTCGCGCTCCACCGAAAAGCAATAGCTGCAGCCTTTCAGTGCATATTTCCATTATAAAACATTATTGAAATTAGTGAATAATTAAACTTCTAAGTAGCCATGTTTCACATTATTGAAATTAGTGAATAATTAAATATTGAGTAATATTTAAACTTGTATAGTTTCACATCCATTGTAGTCATGCAAAATTATAATGTCAGGTACTGCTGGGTGCTTTTCTTTGCTTTATTTATAATCTGACATCTGGTAAAATGCTACATTATGTTCTAGTTTTTCAACTGTAGAGGCTCCTGAAAGCCGACATCGACATATATGACCATAATCATATCATAAATATACTAATTTATTAAATTTTTAATTAAACATGGGTTACATTTACATGGTTTTTTTTTAGGGTTTAGGGTTTAACATATTACCTGCAGTGTTTAGGGTTTTAACATTTAAAGAGTTAAAATACTGCAGTAATATATTACGTTTAATCTTTAACCTTTATTATACCACTAGGGTTTATTTATATATTAATGGGGGGTTAAGTACAAAAGTTCATAAGTCCTCCGTGACTCTCTGGAAAATACCCAAAGGAATATCTTTTTCCCACCGCCTCTCTAAGGTATAGATCAAACTTTTCCTTGAGTTTTTTCCCTTTGTCCTATACAAATATACACTCACATGCACCACCTTGATCTTCCTCAAAAGCTGCCATGTATATATGTAAAGGTACGCATTTGTGTGTATAATAATGTGTAAAACATGTACTTATTCTATGTGTATAATGTTTTTTTAATGTATATAGAACATGTATACGCTGTTACTTGTTACTTGATATTTACGTCCACGCTTTGTCATGTGTCATGTGGTGAATCATTAAGAGCAACAAGCGGCAATGATATGTTTGTTTAACCGAGTATTGCTGGGTTGCATGAGACACTCAAAGAACAGCATCATGATTCTTGTAAAACCACCTCGGGCCTCGAGCAGCCGTTGATCTGCATTCTTCTACGTTCTGGACGGTTGACAGTTAGTAGAATATTCACTGTAATATACTAAGAATCTCTTGATTTAAAAACTAGTATGTGGGTTTGATCATGACTCAGCATGTGCAAGCTGCTTGTATTGCTATTTACCCACATATATAGACATAGTATGTCTATATGAAGAAATCAACTAAACATTTCATGAATGTGTTTGCCATTAATATTCTAAAACAGTGTTATCTATGAATTCTTATAGAGATGACGTTAGATATACGTAGTATACATACCATTCTGCTAGTTTACACACACACATGCACGCGCGCATTGTTAGACTAGATCTTTTTCTTCAGAAATGCAATTACCAAACGGATTATATTATACATATTGGAAGTTCACCGTGGAACAGGTTTTACTAACAAACCATCTCTCATGGGAAATGTCATATTAAGGGTATAAGGAGGTACTTGTTCCACGTAATCTACCACCTCAAATCGAAACCTTGGTAACAATGCAGCAGTAACAAACTTCATCTGTAACATAGCCATCTCCCGTCCGAGGCAAACCCTAGGCCCGGCTTGAAACACAGGGAACTTATACGGACTTTCACTCACAAACTTCCCCTCTTTCATCCACCTCTCCGGTTTGAACTCCGCACAATCTGCACCCCACAGTTTGTCCATCCTCCCCATTGCGTATATCTGGTAAGTTACTCGTGTTCCCTTGTCAACCACGGTACCGTCCGGCAACAAGTCTGTATCTCTCGCGACTTTCGTGTCAGCCGGCACGGCTGGATACAACCTTAACGACTCAGATATTGCTGCATGTAGATAATGCATCTCACGAAGCTCATCATATGTGAAGGTAATCCTATCAGAGGACAACATCTGAACCTCCTCTATGACAGTTTTTTCAACCTGTGGATGCCTAGAAAGAAGCCAGAAGAACCACGCTAAAGTGACAGACGTCGTATCCTTACCGGCCCCTATGAAACTTATCACCATGTCCCTCAGGAACTTATCTGTGAAGGAGCCAGTTCCAAGGAACCGAGAAAGCAGGTCTTGGCTTAGGGTATCAGATCTTCCAGTTGCAATCGCCTCTCTTCTCTTCTGGATTACCATATAAGCAAACTTGTCAACTGCAGCTAAAGCCTCCTTGAGCTCTCTTTCGGCCCCAATGTTTAGTAACTTCATAGTCTGCCATACTACACGGTGGAATCTAAAGAACCTTGCAGTAATCAGATTTGTGGCCTTGTCAAACGCCGTAGCAAACTCGACACTCGGAAGCGCGGGAGACAGACACGCTGGATCGATCCCAAACGAGAGTTTGCAATGTTATCGAACGCGAACCTCATGAATACGTCTTGTAAGTCTGCACTATTGCCTGCGTTGGATATGCTCGAGAGAGTCGGAAGGAGACGAGTTTCCACCTCATGAGATAGAGATTCTATTAAGTAATCACGTAGGGACCTGGTTGTAAACTCGAAGCTTGCTAGCTTTCTCTGCACTTTCCAGAGCTCATCGTCTGCATTGAAGATCCCGTCTCCCAAGAGGTCAGACAAGGTTCTACTGATGTGATCGCCTACAAAAAAACATATCACATATGAGAGAGAGAGAGGGGGAGAGGGAGAGGGAGAGACGCGCGAGCACACACCCACACACTTGCAAAGCATAAACGTCATGGGTGTTAAGCTACTAATGTGTTGGTGATCATGCACAGCTACGTAGTGTATGTGTGCCCTAGAGAGACATCTATATATCTGGTGTATCTTATCTACTAAGAAATCAACCTGAAAACCCAAATTGTCTTCTCTATCTATCTACAACACACACACACACAACACACACACACACACACGGCAATCGATAGATATGGAGCTATGGTGTTTATCATGGTTTGTATATGCATATAATTATGTATGAATAAATGTATATATAAAATATATATTACCTTTGGGGTAATTGTCAAAATTTGTCTTGAGAATGTGCTCAACATTGGCAGGGTTTGCTGTGACAATGAATGGCTTGTCTCCAATCCGCTTAAGCAAGATCGTATAATTAGGAGATTTGAGAAGGTATTCTGTACACCATTCGAAAAATCTATCCTTGTTCCGGAGCATTTCCATTGTATTTCCGACAATTGGATAGATTTTGGGGCCATTCGAATGCTGCTGATTGACAAGATTGTAAGTTGCCCATAGGAGGAAGAATACTACTGCAACTGTTAGAACAGCTTCCATATCACATAATTATTTGTATGTATAGAAAAAATATATGTTTATGTACACAGAGTATTATTGTAAAAAAATCTATAAAAACCTATTAAAAAACCTTTGACTTTGGCTACCATCCAAATATATGTTATGCAGCGACACACGTAGCACAATACACTTTAGCCATTCCAAAAAAGTCACGGGTGACACACACCACACAAACACACATATACTACGTGTAAAATTAAAAAGGAATATATTTTATTTTCACTGGATGATCAGTTTTATAATATCCATAAATGAGATAAATAAAAACTTCACACTATCATCAATAATAATAATAAAAATCAATTTCATCTTTAACCTTTTTTTTTAAATTTGAGCTTATATACTAATTAAAATCTGAAACTAGTAACACGTTAGTTAATGAAAACAGAAAAATACCAAATCAGGATGAATCAAGTAAATTAATAATTAACAATAATGAATATCTTTCTAATATTTATTTGTGATATGTTAGAGAGGGAAAAGTTATCGAGAGAGGAGAATGAGCAACTTATGAATATGTTTATATTAATATTTATATCATTTTATTAATAAAAATTATATTAACTATCTAATCCATCCAATATATAAAGAGAATATATAGTAGTTTTGTTTATATGTATTAAGATATTAACATATAACTGGTGGTTAAGGAAGATGCACCGTGTTAAATAGGTTTTAAAGTAGTTATAAAGTAAGTTATTTAATCATGTGAGGTGAACAACACAGTAATGAACCCTCCTTTTCCGGAACGATCTCTTCATTTTAATACTTTTTTCGAAGGATTTAGGATGTATTACCGTTAAGACCGAAAAATCAAAATTAAACATGAATTTCTTATGAATTAAAATATAAATTTCTTTACGATTAATACATTTTTAAATTAATATATTTTCTTAATTAAATGCATATATGAAAGGGTTTTTGTGCATATTAATAGAAAAAATTTAAAAAATTATACTAAAAAGCCCTTTTGAATTAATAAAAATGTTAATATCCTTTTAATTTTTTATACATGTCTTAGTAAAGAAGCCATTCTAATTGTTCCGCATGGACTTTTTATGGGCTTACCAGTGACAATCTTTTAACAACAATTTTTCAAGGGTTATTTTAAACGCATCAGTTTTAAACTCCTCAACTTAAGTGGTCCAACGACTGATTCCCAGTGGTGTTCTTTATTGGACTTTTTTTTAGTTTTAGATTCCGTTATTTCTAGTGGCAAATTTTAAATTGCTCATATTCTCAACATCAATCTTATTTGAATAATATAAATTTATTTAATGTGGTCCAACAACTTTCATACCTAAAACTAACAAAATTATGCATAATTCTAAAAAAAAAAACACCAAAAATATTTATTATGAAAATGTTCTTAGTAAATATCATCTCTTCCCCACTCTTAAGTATTATCAAGAGTTTATTTATTTTGTTCTTCAATATAAACTTTTCTTCTCTTGCACATGAGTAAATTCCACTATTGATGTTGGAGAGGATGATCAAGCAAGAGCAAATATAAATTTATTTGGTGGATGATACACCAAAGACTACATACTTTTTCGAAAGCACTATGCAAAAGAGACTCATTGTTTGAAGTGCAACGTGTTGAGGTAAAGGATGGTTATTTTTAAATTTCAGCAAATGCATTGACTGACAATAAACTTTGCTTTGTTGTAGATGGAGCAGCATGGAAAAAGATACATTCATGTTGCTCTTGCTAATGATGGTGCATCTCCTTATCATGGTTCAACAAGGCGCCCATATAGTTGCTAGCCAATTATTTTTTAACAAATCTGAATATC